>JBBDGP010002111.1:102500-558404 GCA_037952835.1 Lithobates septentrionalis
CTCAGCCCAGGCTCCCGCGTCATTGGATTTGATTGACAGCAGCGGGAGCCAATGGCTGCTATCAATCTATCCAGTCAGGACCCGAGACAGCGGCTGGAGCTGGTGTGCTCGTCCCCATCGCTGAAAAGACAGGGTTCAGGCAATAAAAGGGGGGCTCTGGGTAGCAGCTGCATCACAGGAGGTTTTTCACCTTAATGCATTAAGGTGAAAAACCTTGAGTGTTTACAACCCCTTTAAAATTTTCACACCTTTAACATATTATTTACATTGAAAAAAGCACAAAATAATAAAAAAAAAATTGTGATTTGTAAAATAAACTTTTCAATGCTTTGTACTATTGCTGACAGCTGAATTGTAAACAAAAAAGTTGCAGTAGGTATCGGTAATTAGTATCGGCGAGTACTAAAAAATATGACCCTAATATAACTTAATGGTAATTTTTTTTATTTCTTTACCCATTACATTATTTTTCATTACATTTCTTTAAATTTGATTGACACAAAAAGTATTAATGTCTTATTTTATCTTGTTGGATAACCTAATGTTCAGGGGTTGTGAATCTTTAAAATAAAAAAGTTCTTTAGAATCGTGATCTTTATTATAGGCAAAAAAAATTGTGATTCTCATTTTATCCATCGTGCAGCTCTACTCCATGTTTATTCAAATCTTGCAGGATTTAGGCTTCATGCCATCACTCACTTCTATTAGGCCCCCTCCCTATTTTTAGAATGGTAATGGGTAGGCACTTAAATAATGCAGCATGACTTCTTTTGTGGTTAGACATGGAGCTGCACCAATATGAAACATGCCTTATATCTATATCTGTTTTAAACCCAAGATATATAAACCCAATTACTAAAATGTAATATACTAAATGTTTTGATATATAATTCCAAAAGTAGTTTTTAATTTTGACATCTGCAGCTTTCATTAAAGCGGCGCTCCACCCAAAAAGAGAAGTTCCGCTTGTTTGCCCCCCCCCCATCTACTCCCACATTTGGTACTTTTTGCGGGGTGCAGGTACCTGGTTTTGACAGATACCCGCTCCCACTTCCGGGTCAGATCTCCTCAGTGATCTATGAGGATATCCGGCCCCTCTTCGTTCCCCTCCACAGCCTTCTGCGATACACAGAGGTCCAAGAACACTGCAGGACCATTCACAAAGTGCAGCGCGACTCGCATATGCGCAGTAGGAAATCGGCTGTAAAGCCGGAAAGTCGGTTTCCCTTACCTAAAATACCGGCGCCTGCACCTGAGGCTGATTGAAGAATAGGCTCGGGTGCCAACATCGCAAGATCCCTGGACAGGTAAGTGTCCTTATATGAAGAGTCAGCAGCTACAGTATTTGTTTGTTTTTTGGGGGGAGACTGGAGCTCCTATTTAAAATAATACCTGGTGAATCTGCAGTGAAGGTCCTTGTTCAGGCACTTCCTGTTATAGGGTGACAACACTGATAATGGCAAAGGAAGCAGCAGGGGAGCAAAGGGTAGGCAAGTATGGAATGCTGCAGGGTGGGAGTTTGCTGCTTTGCCCTTCACATGAAAAGCACAAGTTGACTTTAAAGGTTATGTTAAAGGTTAGGTTAAGCCTAACAATAAACTACTTTTATTTGCTCCCTTTTGTGTTTCAACCATTGCAGTAAAGGTTTATACATAGTGAATCTATAGGCAGCTTGTATCCTTCATAATATTCAATGTGAAATAAAGGGACAGACAGAGGGACAGGTTTTTTTTTTGCTAAGAGCATTATCACACCTTGTACCAGCCACACCTTAAGATTCTTAGCCCTTTGTTAGGACAGACAGTGTGCACATCTAGTTTACAGCTGATAATGAAGATCTGCCAGCACAGTAAAGGCAGGGTTAATTGTGGTAAACATACCTCCCCAGCCTCCTACTTAACATTACATAGAAGGAGAAAGCTAGGTAGGATGTTTTAACATGTAAAAAAGCGGCAATTTTTCAATTGTTGTTTTACCTTTTTGCATGTGAATGTGGACGTGTAACAAATTATAAAAGTATATGTTGTCCTAATTTGGCTGCACTTTAAAGCCTGAGTTTGGTCAAAAAATGTTTTAAAAACTAAGCACAATAGATATTAATTACAGTCAATGTGATGTGGCCCCATGTGCTAATGGCTGCAGAGCTGAAATCTTCCATCCTTCGATCACCCCCCCCCCCCCCCCCAGCAAAGGGAATTTTCCTCCATTCACAGATTGTGTTTCATTTATAGAAGCTATGATTGGAGGAGGAGGGGGTTGGGGGCAGAAAGGGCAGACATAGTCAACACTCTGAATGAGAGCATATGACAGGTCCCTTGGCTTTCGTGGCCCTGGAAGATGATAGCTGCAGGGTACAGGGATAGGAGGAGGACAATTTCAACTAATTCTGCAGCCCAAGGGACACATCACTTTGAATGTTCCTTGTGCTATTTTTTTTTTTTTTTACTAAACTTAAAGTGACTGAAAAGCCTCGTTTTAAACAAAAACAAAACATGTTATACTTACCTGCTCTGTTGCAGTGGATTTACACAGAGCAGCCCGGATCCTTCTCTTCTTGTTTCTGTGCTCCTGGCCCCTCCCTCCTATTGGGTGCCCCCACAGCAAGCAGCTTACTATGGGGGCACCCGAGTTGCAGCTCCGTGTGAAAATTCACACCGGGAGCTGCAGTTTGGCCCTCCCCCTCTCTCTGATTGGCTAAATGACTTTGATTGACAGCCGCTGGGCTAATGGCGCCGCTGCTGTGTCTCTGCCAATCAGGAGGGAGAGTCCTGGACGCATATGCGTTTTTGCCACAATTTTACTGCGTTTGCGATGTGGTGCTTAAAGGACACGGGACTCAAAAACTGCACCAAAAAACACATTGTGGGTGCGTTTTTGCCTAGTTTTCCTTTGCTTTCAATGGAAAGGTATGTTTTGGTGCATTTTATTTTTTTTTACCTCCCCAAAACATGTTCCAAAAATGCTGCAAGCAGGATTTTTGTTTTTTGCCACAACGGAAGTGAACCACCCCACTATAAACACATCCATTGATTTGAAAAGGAACCATTTTTGTTGAGCTTTTTAGGCGCTATTTATTTATTTATTTACTTAACACAAAAGCATTTGAAAAACTCCTCAGTGATAAAGCAGCCTTACGGCCCCCGTACACTCGATCCAAAAATCGTACGAAAAATAGCGCTTTCGAATCGATCGTGCGTTAATCAGATGGTTAGTACAGAGCTTTCGAGAGCCGATCATGACAGTTTATCCAATATTATCCGATCGGACAAGCACGAAAATGATTCTCGTACAATACCAGATGGTGCGATTTTCGTTTAATCAGTACAGTTGTCATCTGAAAATACAATACCAATACAGTATAACACATGACATCACATCAGATTTTTTATTATGTCGTACGAGAATTTTTGTAACTTTAGTAAATTCATGTTCGACATACGACTAGCATGCAGAAATAAAACGGACGATCTGTCGTCCGATTTTGGGATCGTGTGTCCGGGGGCTTTAGGTCCCTTTCACACTGAGGCGCTTGTAAACTACCAGTAAAACACTGAGCACTTTTGAAGAGCTTTTCAGGCGTTTTTGAAGAGCTTTTCAGGCGTTTTTGAAGAGCTTTTCAGGCGCTTTTAAAGAGCTTTCCATTCATTTCAATGGAGAGGGGTGTTTTTTCACCACCCTGCCAGTGCACTGCCCCAGTGTGAAAGCATTCATTGATTTTAATGAAAATAGGTTTTCTGGAGCTTTTCAGGCACTTTTTTTGCCTAACAAGGTACTCACAAGGTATAGGTGCGTCAGTGCACCATCCTATCCTACGCGTCTTCGGCACAGCGTGCCTTCATCTGGGGGATGAAGATGAAGGCACGCTATCCCTGTCCCGAAGACGCGTAGGGGAGGGGCAGGACGGAGCTACACAGACAAGCAGAGGATTATATACCACACCGCACGCCAGACGTTTGTTCCTGTATCCCTGTGTATTATGCTATGGATAGGATGGTGCACTGACGCACCTATACCTTGTGAGTACCCTCCTGGAGGGAAGTGGTTTTAATTTTAATAAATTTTTGATGGTATTACACTATGGAGTTTCTTTCTTTCCCACATATGTTACCATTGATGATTATCTGAGAGAGGTGCAGATCATTCCCAACAGATCCCATATGAGCCCAGGAGTGGCTCTACTGCGTGTATAGACACTGTTTAAGCACTGTGTCACACGCTCAGAGGTGAGCGCATGAGCTATTGGGGGTCACTGGAGGGCACCAAAGCATGCCGTATTTTGCACACCATATATGAAGAACACGAGGAATGTCTATATATAATTTATTTGGACACTAATGCCTGCACTTTATACATCATTTTTTTGATTATTTTTATTGAATTTTTGGACATTTAAAAAAAAATTTTTTTCATCATCACCTGGATTTTTTCACGTTTTGCATGTTGCATGTTATATTTATATATATTTATTCACTGTTTTTCATAAAAAAAAGGCACTGATTATTATTGAATACTTTTAACGTGATTTATAGATAATTTATATATAATTTATATATATATATATATTCACTGGTTTTCATTAATTAATGGCACTGAATATTATTAGTTTTATTTTTAACGTGATTTATAGATTTTTCGCTACGATATTGTTTTAGGTGTTATCTATACTTTTATCACGTTATTTTTACCTAGCGCATACACAATTATTTATTTTAAGTTTATCTGTGTTTATGAAAAAAAAAAAAAGAACTCTGTGCAGCCATGATCTGTTAGAAACTCACACCTAAAACACAAATAGACACATATAAAAGTGCCTAAATGTTTTATAGCAGGAACTCGCGAAAAAATGACCTGGTAAGAATGAAAGCTCTTCCTATCTCTTAGATGACTTCTCCATCATTTAAAAGCTAAACGCAAGAGTGTCAGTGTGAATGAGGCCGAAGGACAACTTCCAGCAGGTGAAGCGATCTCAGATGAATATAAGGAATAAAGAATGAAGTGTGGATGAAGGGTAAAATGTAACGTCATGCCAGAAATACAGAGCAGAATGAGGTCACCTCCTTGTATCCTCTAGATGTCCATCTATCTCCTGGAAGGAAAACCGTTCAGCACAGAAAATATAAACTAGCCCCCCCCGAGGACTGTCAGACCCGCATATTACAAACAAATCACATCACTTCTGTATCATTACCTACATCCAGAGATCAAAGCAGATCAAATCAGACGTGTCTCCTGGCCGATACCCCAACGCTTCTTACAGAGACCTAGAACATCCGGCGGACACTTCATTCTCTGCTTTACACATCCGTACTCCCTGCTCCTCACTACCTGCACAAATATTTGCCTTTCTTAAACCAACAACATTATTTCCTACACAAATCAGTCCTTTTCTCCCAGAATCAGGTGTGGGGCTAATTGTTTTAGAATGGGAGGGACAGCAGTCTCTGAACATTAAATTGCTGTAGGGACAAATGTGAAAAACAGAGCAAAGAAAACTGGAGGATGGTCGCGTTCTGCACTTCACACTTATGCCCTGTACACAGGATAGGATTTTCCGACAACAAAATCCTGGATTTATTTCCGACGGATGTTGGCTCAAACTTGTCTTGCATACACACAGTCAAACAAACGTTGTCGGAAAAACCGAACATCAAGAACGCGTACGAGGAGCCGAGAAAAATGAAGTTCGATAGCCAGTGCGGTTCTTCTGCTCGATTCCGAGCATCTGTGCAATTTTGTGTGTCAGATTTGTGTACACACGATCGGAATTTCCAACAACGGATTTTGTTGTCGGAAAATTTGAGATCCAGATCTCAAATTTTGTTTGTCGGAAAGTCCGACGGAAAACGTCCGATGGAGCCTACACACAGTTGGAATTTCCGACAACAAGCTCCCATTTGTTGTCGGACAATCCTATCGTGTGTACAGGGCATTGGAGTGCACTGTATTGTTAAAGGGGAACTCCAGACATGTAACTTGTCACCTGCCTTCCACCCAAAACTGCAAATTGTAACCCCCCCCTGTTTTTTATAGCCCATTACATGCCCTTTATCTTAAAGTCCTCTATATAGACAGGTGGGATGTCAGGTGGTTCTTCTCCCTTCTTCCAGCGCTAAGTGGAAATCACATATTGATGTGTGAGCACAATTCAGTCCTGGAGTACTGCGAGTCCAGCACGCGTGATGACGTGTTCCCTGGGGGTAGGCATGTAAAGGATAGGTAGGGCTCATAGGGAATGAGCAGAATGACTGCTAGCACTGGACCGAAGAGAAAGTGGGGCAAGAGAGTGATTGAAAACATTTTTTTTTCTTTTTTTTTTTTTTTATAGAGGGTGAAATCTAACAATTAAAAAGAAATAAATCTTAGAATTCTACTCCAAGGGCCATGTCGGTCCAATGATTCTGTCACTAGAGATACAAAACATTTCCAAATGCAAAATCGCCCAGAAAAGAGAAACACTCAGTCTAATAGAATTTCTTTCACACTAGCTCAGAATGCTGCACAATTTCACTCTCTAACAAGGGAGAAGCAGGAAAGTGACACCTCGCTGGTCCAGCTGGAGAAGGGGTGACTCCATAAGAAAAGGTCAGTGGTCTGTTAGCAGTAACAGTGAGTTGTCACCTGAGACAGGATTCCTCACCTCACCCTAAGATAGGCATGTAAAACAGATCCTTCCTATCAATAACACTAAGGCCACATTCATACCTGAGCGTAGTGTTTTCAGGCAGAAAGTCGTGCGATTTTGCCACGATTTTGTACAGGTCAAAAGGTCACCAATGTAATATGCAGAAAAACGCCCAAATCTGCCTTAAAAAAAAAAGTTTAAAAAAAAAGTTCCAGAACTTGTTTGAGCTTCAGGCGTTTTGGAGTGGAGATTTGAATCATCACCATAGAGAATAATTGATTTTTTCCCCCTCCAGCGTTTTGTAGCTTCAGACTTCAAGCTACAAAACGCTCAGGTGTGAATGGGGCCTAAGGGATGAACACTTTGCAACCTTATAGCAACAGATTCTCAAAAGGCAGAAATCATACCACTTCGTTGGCATTTAGTGTGCATTAAAAAACAAGAAACAATGAATTTCAGCTTGCTACTGCATTGGGCCTGCATTGAGAAACACAGCCCAAAGTACAAGGTGTGAATGAATGCTGAAGTTTCAGTTTTCAACCACAGCACCACCTACAGGGAAAATGTGGTATTGCTGCATAACCATTTAAATATAACAGAGTTTTAAAGTGTTATCAAACCCACAACAGTAAAATCAGTCTGTATATGCAGTATAGCATGCTTGTTATACTCACTGTGGAACCTAAAGGGTTAATCCTCCTCATTGAGTAAAAATGCTGTTTGATCCTGTCTTCTCTGATCCTCCCCTTCTTCCACTGTCCCCTATACATCTCCTAATAGAACAGAGCCTTGGAGGCAAGCTGCACATGCTCAGTTTGGTGTGTATTGCTAGAGAAGTTTATTTTTTTTCTTGGGAGGGTGCATGTGATCAGCACAGGGCCAATCAGCATTGCCCAGACAGAGGGTCAGGGGTCATGCAACCTTATAGGACAGTCAGAGTAGAATAAAAACTCCTCCTACAAGCTTTAACCAGACGCTGATAGAAGTCACAAGACTGCTATATACTGCTGATGAGAAAAAGTGTTTAACAGTTTATATTAACTAAAATAATTGCATTTCCACGTTCTGTGTACTGTGGGAGACCAGATATAGTGAATGCAGGGTCCTTGGTTTAGTAACACTTTAAGAGCAAACATTAGAAACAGATTAGGTTTCCACTGTTGCCCATCAAGTGAGTGTGACATTGGAAGACCGCAATTTAGGGAAGGGCCAATTTCCTTAGCACTAGAATGTAAGCTCAGCAGCCTTGTCATTACACTGCTTACTATTAACATTTTAATTTCTGAATGAGCAAAGTAACAGGTTTTCTTGAAAGATACTGACCTTCGATGTGCTATCCTGCAGTCCAGATTAACTGTGGGATCTAATCCCTAATCAAGTCACATGCTCCCCCCTATCCACAGTACCAGGAATTTCCAAGGGCCGTGGAAGATAAATGTAACACCAAAATATAGCCAACTTCTAGCCATTAGTTTACATGTCAGGTGTGTCCCACTGTAAACCCGATTTCACCTCTCCATTGGTGTGTAGAAAATAAAATAAGGTCCTGTAATTCACTAATTAAGTTACACACACACATTATATATATATATATATATATATATATATATATATATATATATATATATATAACGTAATTAGTGAAGTTAGTGAATCACAGTACCTTATTTTATTTTCTACACACCAATGGAGAGGTGAAATCTAAATGCGAAGTGCTGAACACATGTGCAGCCTGACTCCCAAGGCTCTGTCTTATCCGGACATATTTTGGAGTCAGTGGAGGAAGAGGAGGATCTGTGCATACAGGATCAAGCAACATTTTTACACAATGCGGAGGATTAACCCCTTAGGTTCCACAGTGAGTATAACAAGCATGCTTTACTGCATATATAGACTGATTTTACTGTTGTGGGTTTAGTAACACTTTAACCTTCCTATGCAATGTAATTGTATAACAAAGCCTGGATGGATCACATGGTCTTTCAGCATGTAATACAGCTTCTATGCACGTGTTACAACTTTGGCTTTAGATGCCTTTAAAAAAACAAAGATTCTGCTCTTACCTCCTCTTTGAGAAGCATGGCTCTTTCTTTGGGCTGGGTCTTTGTTTCAGTTTTGGCATCTTGTGCGCCAGGGGTTGGATCTTCATGTTGACGAACATCAAAATCTACATCACTAGTATCAGTCACCGGAAAATCTTTTAACTGGATGCCCTCCTGTTGTTCCAACTCTTCTCCTTGTGCATCCAGTGTCTGCTTATCAGCGTCCTGTTCAGGGGCCGCAGTCTGATCCTGGGAAAAGTTCTGCTGTTCAGCCACCTCCAAGGAGGACAGTCGAGCAAGCTCAGTTTGTTGGGCAAATGCAATCGACATCTCAACGATAACCTTAACAAGAAAGGAGAAACTCTGTATGAAGTGTGGACAGGTGCTTGGCTGATAACTACACAGTAATAATCCAATGACTCGCCAACAAGGAAAAATAAAGCTGGATTGCAATATAAGCAAACTTCAAACGATGATCATTATAGAACAATCAAATTACATTTTTATATTCTTACAGTTAGGAAGTACAACATACTTGTTTGACAATGACATTTTTTATCTTTATGTGCCCCACTCCTCATTGGCTGAGTCCTATTTCAATCCAGTGCTATGCCTGTCTGCAGCGGCGTTGGTCAGTCTCTCTCTCCTCATAGGCTCCGAAACAGCAGAAGAAACCAATGGCTCCCACAGCTGTCATTCAAATCCTGTGAGGGGGCGGGGCTGAGCCGTGCTGTGTGTGTTAATGGACACACAGAGCCCAGCTCAGGAGTGAGGCCACAGGTGTGCCACCATAGGAAGCAGCTTCCTAAGGTGGCACACAGAGAAGAGGGGTAGCCAAGAGCCTGGTAGTGGATTACAGAAGAGGAGGTTCCAGGTATACCATGTTTTTTTTTTTTTTTTTTAAATAAACGAATAAATACCCTTTACAACTGCTTTAAAGTAACCCTTCTTAGGGCTCTTGTAGATGGGCGTGCTTGTCAAACACAGCTTTTTCCATTCAAATGCAGGGCAGCGTTTGATAAGAAAATGTCATGTTTGACCTGTTTTACCTGAAATTTAAACCCACCTCAATAAGAGATGCTGTGTGCAAAGAAAAGCAAAGCAGGTTCAATGCAGTCTCAGAACAGTCTTCTACGCTACTCTCTTAAAGTCAATGGGAAATTGCTTAGCTGCATTGAACATGCGTTTCAAATGCGCATCAAAATAGGACAACACCAGTGGCTTCTTGAGCATTCACCCATGTGTAATGGAAATTTGTACGTTCTGTATATAATTGTATTGTATTTTGTATGTATTGCACACTGCCCTCACTGTGAACACAGCACTAATAATATTTTCAGTAAATGTTTACATTCTTTCGAGTCCTGATTAGAATTAGCCTGCCTATGTAACGCCCCTTGTTACCATAAACGTACAATTGTAATATTAATGTGATACCTACGTAATCATGTGCATAAAAACCTTCAATTGCGTCATAATAAAGCAGAACAGTTATTTGGAAAGATGCTGAGCGTATCTTTTGTGTCTGTTCCCTACTGCAGTAGTTATTATTAATTTGGAACCACTAATCAATATGAGGATAGGAGTTGCCTATCATCAATTTAACCGAGTCAGCATGGCGAGCTTTGCCTTAGGAGGGGATTCCAGGTGACCCTGAGTATCCGAAACGAGGAGCTTGAGACGATCCGGGAATTTCTGATAATCAGCCGGCTGAGGTAAGCCTTTTGCTTACATTTGAGTTATCAGACTTCCTTGATCGGTAAGGCATTTTCGGGACAAAGGGTACCTATTTTACTCCCCTTAATCGAACTGTATTGATTGGTGGTTATATGTTATGTTGTCCCTGTCTATTGTCCATTGGAGTGTTATAGATAAGAAAGGGAAGAATAGTGCTGTTCACAGGTATATGTAGTAAATCTGATAGATAAAGTAGTTTAGAGGCAAGAGGGTATAGGCACACGTAGAGAAGAGAGAAGACTGGCCAGTCATTATGGGCATTGAATTAAGTAAGGGAATGAAGGGTAAGAGATCCTCAAAAATGCCCAGCGCAAGAGGAGCGCTATATATGAACCAAAGGTGCGGTTCCGCCTATACTGAGCCCCTAGATTAATTGTTAGAGTGAACAGGGATCCACAATGGGTAACTGGGTTACCAAGGTCCACAGGGACTAAGAATCATGCACAGTAAACAGCTAGAGAAACAGCTATCTATGTGAGCAGGATGGATCAAGGGTGACATTAACACTAGACAGAAAGGGACATTTTCATGTTAAGTTGTGGGATGAATTTGGGGTCAGGCACTACAACTATTAGAGTCAGAAACAGAGAAATGAGAGTTAAAACAGAATACTTTATATGTTGTCAGAGAGGGAAGATGGGATGAGCACTCTGGCTGCCCGTCTGATCATAGAAGCTAGATATAAAAGATATCTGAACAAAATAAGGAATGCAGAATTTAGGCAGGGAAATAGTTAAGTGTTAAAAGAAAGTGAGAGAATGATATGCATGTGTTGTGTACAAATGGGAAAAATGTAAGCGATTTTAGAGAGATATTGGTGTATGTGTGTGCGAATGCTGGGACCTTTAGTTCTATTGCTTGTGTGTTTCATGTACTCAGATGTGACCCCCTCCTTTGTGCTCTCCTGAAAGAAATGTGGCTGAGATGAGAGGTCAGTGATAAGCTGGAAGGACACCATGCCAATTCCAGTTTTTTTTAGACAAAACATTTATAACAAAATGTGTCGGGTTAATGAATCTAATGGTAAACAATGTGATCACAATTATTTTGAATCTGTTTTCCAAACATGGTAAAATGAAGGTTACATTTAACCGTGTATTACACAAATTGAATATCCTTTGATAGTGGAAACAGTGCATTTAAAAAAGGGAAATTAAGTAAAATTAAGTAATAATGAGTATCCATTTCTAATATGAGTTTAACAATTTTATTAATAATATAGATATATTGAAACTGGTTTAGACAACCTTTGGTTGGAAATGAAATCCAGGTTATTGGGGAAATTTGTAAAAATGGGATTAGTTTAGATTAAGATAACAATTTTTGTAATTTTACATTTATTCAATAAGCTCTTATTTAGAGAAAAAAAGATTAAGATGAGGTTGTTATTTGGAATAAATCTGCCATAATATTTAACAAAGCCAAGATGGATGGGATACATAAGAAGTTTTTCTACAAAAATGAAATTTCAAGGTTCTTGATAATAACTTGATGTGCGGTCCATGATGTGAGAGTTATAATAAATAAAATTTAAATATAACAGCCCATCACATCAAGTCCACACACCCTGTTAGGATAGAGGCCACCTGCAGCCAGTTGTTTTATAGTTTTTGATGCTTTGTGGTCCATCACACAGCTTGTTGATCCTTTTGTTTTTATTTATTTTTATTTTTGAAATCCAAAGCAGAATGGTTGGATTTGTGAAATGATGTGCCCCTTTTTTTTTGTAAGTACAGTGGTATAAGCCGAAGAATATTTTGGATTTATGGGCATCTCTGCATAACTGCAGGGTATTGTTATCGTTTATTATAATATTGCCAGGAAAAAGTTGTCTTTTGAAACATGAAACTGGAGTTCTTACACAAACAGCATGATAGAAAACAAGCCATTGTAATATATTTATGCAAGCTGGACCCAGTAATGAAGGGTTTATACCGATATATCAGAGCTGTAGCTTTATGCAAAGGTGCTATTAGACAAAGTTAGATATTGTTTTGGTCAAACATTTAATTTTGAATGGTCCGACATTCTGTGCAGCAAATATACAGCTAACGAAATGTTTGTCTAATGAAAGGTTTAAAATATGAGTTTGTTTATGTACAAATCTAACAATGAAAAATGCGTACATTTGAATCCAGACACCTTATTGCCTCTATTGGAGGAGGCTGGGGACAAAGGAAGACACGTGTGTTAAATTGATGATGTAGGAATCAGCTGCTGTGAGCCCAGTGCAGGACACACTCCCCGAAGACTCCGATATTTAATTTTTTGTAGATTTGAGGATGCAGTTTATCACCCAGAAGGATACTCTGTATTCAAAGTCATTGGATCTTTTTTCCCCAGCTTAAGAAGCAGAGCTCCATGTTTTAGCAAAGCCTGTGAGCTATAAAAAGAGTGTATATATTTATATAGATAGTCGAGATATTGAGAGCTTTTGGTTCCATTTGAAGGGCCAGAAGTTTGTTTTTACTTCGGCAGGTAAACCAATAAAGCATGCCAAGTTAATTTGATTGGCTGTTTTCAGCCTTCCAGGTTCTTGCTGAGGTAGCCATATTAACTTTCACACATGGAATCAGACCAGGCGACTAAGGATGCTGCATTACAGCCCCGGACACTTGATGGGTCTGTGCAACTCACAGATTCCACCCTAGTTCTGGCCCAGTATAGCTGGGATTAATAATTCAACTTTAAGGACCCCAGAACGAGAAGAACAAGTGGTCCACAGGGGGCAACTTCTTATGAAACAGGACTTTGGAAAAGGTGATCATTTATGTCTGCCAGCCACTCTTTTCCCTCCAGCTTTTGACACATGGACTGTGTCATCAGTCACAAGCAGTTATGGCTGCCTTAGTAAATGAGCGTGGGATAGAGCCAGGGTTCTCCACAGTTGTTTTTATAACATACCACTTCTTGTTTTACCTGTTACCAAAGGTGTTACCAAAAGCTGAACATCCCTTCCAGAGATTACAAAAACATATATCCAGATGCCCAAGTCAGGATCTTACGAGTATGCATTTTGTCTGTATGGACATGTTTTTTGGATGTCCAGTGGCAAATGCTACTGCAAAGGCCACAGTAAAAAGTGTTATCAGAAGTAGTTTGTAAATACAGAGTGCAGAAAGTACAGAGAGTAACAGAGGAAATCATTTTTTATAGGAGAGTCCTTATTAGAAGTTTTGAGGTTTTATTTTTACACCCCCTACTGTCTACAATGTAGAGGACAAAGTAGAGTAAGAAACTAGAAAACTTTTGCCTGAATGTTTTCTTATATTTGATGAAGCCCCTAAGGGGGATGTTGGACTCTCTCCCTATGGGATTTGGTTTGGGAGTGTGTTACTCGCTTGCTTATATTTTGTCTCAGCAGCTGAAGTCCTCCTTTCGGATCTCACAGAGAATGTTGCTGATCTTTTAAGGTTTTTGACAAACTAATTTATGTGTTTTCTCCCCAATTCCAGATCCTAAAAGTTTGGAAGGATCTAAAACTAAAGCCAGGTGACTTTTGGATTGTTAAGAGACATTTATATATAAGGAAATGTTTGGAGACTCAATACAGCATCTATTTCATGTACAGTTTTTGCAAAACTTGAAGGAAAAGTCGCCTGGATCCACACCAGAAACTACAAAAATGACTAAATTAAAGAAATCTCTGAGTTTGATTTGTTTCCCTCTTGTGATCATAGTCTAGGGTACTTTTTGATTTAATTACTTTAATTGTAAGGGATATATATATTTGAAAAGTAGTTTAGCCATGTTGAAGTCATATTTGTCTTTTGTATGTCTTCCATTTTATGTAGAATTGTCTGTGTTTACATGTGCTGATAAGTCAGCATGCTCACAATTAAGCTAGAAGGCCATTCTGGCCACAGGAGTGTACAGCCAGTACTCTGTAAATATGTCTTATCAATCATTTGTTTTTCACAATGAAAAGTCATTTGGTAATGAAAAAGTTGCTCAGCTATTATTTTCTCCACAATGGAGTTTTTTGCCTCTTTGGCCAGGACTACCTCCACCTAAGCGTGTAGAGGTTCCAGGTTAAAGGTGATAGCAGGTGTGGTTAGTGATCAAAATATTGATCAAAAGAGGGGAGACTGTAATGGAATTTTGTAAGTTCTGTATATAATTGTATTGTATTTTGTATGCATTGCACACTGCCCTCACTGTGCACACAGCACTAATAATGTTTTCAGTAAATGTTTACATTCTTTTGAGTCCTGATTAGAATAAGCCTGCCTATGTAACGCCCCTTGTTACCATAAACGTACAATTGTAATATTAATGTGATACCTACGTAATCATGTGCATAAAAACCTTCAATTGCGTCATAATAAAGCAGAACAGTTATTTGGAAAGATGCTGAGCGTATCTTTTGTTTCTGTTCCCTACTGCAGTAGTTATTAATTTGGAACCACTAATCAATATGAGGATAGGAGTTGCCTATCATCAATTTAACCGAGTCACATGAAACGTCGGAAGTGCATTTTCTAATTTTGTTCTGCTTGCGATGCATTGTGGTGAGCTGCAGTGTTTGCACTGGCTGCTACTATACAGTGTGTTGTGCCATTATATCAAATGGCACTCCATGGCACTGCACTGCAATACACACTTTACCGTAAGACACCAGTCTGGTGACCACAATCTCGTGACCCCTGAAAATGAAAAGGTTAAAAAGCACCCATATTCGTTTTAAGCCTTTTTTCTACATATATACATTAATGTGATCGTCTTAATATACATATTTTTTCAGTATCTAGGAATGTTTTAGAAAACTAGTTTCTTACATAGTTTGTAATTACATACAACATGTACAAGGGGGCAGCCATATTTGTTCATCACATGTGAAGACTCTGTTTCCTGCACAGTGTTTAAGCTGTAAAGTAAACCTTTTTTCAGAGAAATATCTGTATAAGGGCTACTTATTCTGTTAGGTACTCCAAGCATTGAAATCAGAGGGTCAGCATAAAAAGCCAGGCAACAAGCATTTGCAGAAGGAAAGTTAACAACGTCCTCCGAGTTTCAGGTTTTAAAGTAGAATTATAGGCAAAACTTTTTTTTTTGGATAGAGTAAGGGAGGGTTATAATTCCTGTCAGTTCTGTGTCCCATCAGGGAGATTTCCCTTCACTTCCTGCCTCATAGCCAAAACAGCAAGTAAGAGGAAATTAAGGGAATCCCTTGGGGGCCCCCCAGGTCAAAAGAACTAGTGTCCCCATTGGAAGATTTTCTCTCTATTACTTTTCTGGGGACAACCCAAAATTTGGGAATTTTTTTCTTTTACTTTCAATGATAATGGAATCTCCCTAATGGGGGGGGGGGGGGGGGGGCACAGACAACAATAAAAAATAGGTGTTCTAATCCCTCTCCACTTTGTCCAAAACTAGAAAGAAATTTTTTTTTTGTTTTTAGTTATACTTTAAAAGTGATACTAAAGGTTCAGGTTTAAAAAAAAACAAAAAAACAAACATGTTATACTTACCACCTCTGTGCAAGGGTTTTGCACAGAGTGGCCCCTATCCTCCTCTTCTCGGGTCCCCCAGCAGTGCTCCCGGCTCCTCCTTTTCTTGAGTGCCCCCACGGAGAGCCGCATTCCATGGGGGCACTCGTGCGGGCACGCTCCCGAGTCCTTCTGCTGCGTCCATTGACACAGACAGCAATGGACGCAGTGCGTTTCCCGCACTGCATTGCAAACACACAGTGTCCATGCGATCTGCGGGTATCAATGTTAGATTAGAGACACTGAAACAAATTGCAATAACGCAGTGCAATTGTCAGAATCGCATCGCATGAGTTTGAGAAAAGGGCCCTGTACCATATTGATATAGATTTTTGAGCAAATGTATGGCTCAAGTTGCATTACACAGACATTGCAAGTGATGTGCACAAGAACGCGGTGCAATTCCTGTGCGAATCACACGTGGTGTTCCACATGCACAAGTGTGAACCCAGGCTAAAGGCTTACAAAATGTAATTTGTCAGTTGTGAATTATCTGTAATCTGTATGAAACCAGAACCAAACTCACTCGTGCAATTTCTTGCTCAATCTTCTCCTGGTAGCGCTCCTCCAGCAACTGACTGAGGTCCGCGTCGCTCTTCTCCTCTGTGATTGGACACAAGGTAGGCTGGAAACCGCCATTTGCAGCCTCTTGCTTGGCTTTTGTGAGCTGGACGATTTCCTGTCTCAGAGCTGCCTTCTCCACGCTGAACTTCTCTGTCAGGTCGACTCTCAGCTGATCCAATTCTGCCTTGTGTTGCTTTTTTAAAGCAATAACTTCCTCCACATATTTGGAGAACAAGGCCTGCCTAAGGCTTTGCAGCTCCTGATAAATGGGCCCAATTGGCATCTTTATTGAGGAGTCTCCCATCTGAGGAGTTTCGTCTAACTGTTCAAGAGAAAAAAAAAAAAAAAAAAAAAAAAAAACACAGTTTATTATTATTATTATTATTATAATAATACAGGATTTATATAGCGCCGACAGTTTACGCAGCGCTTTACAACATGAGGGCAGACAGTACAATTACAATACAATTCAATACAGGGGGGAATCAGAGGGCCCTGCTTGTTAGAGCTTACAATCTAGGAGGGAGGGTCAAGTTATACAAGAGGGTAACAGCTGTGGGGGATGAGCTAAAGGAGTTTTGATCTATACAGTCCCAATGCACATTTTTGATATTTTGAACCCCGTCCAATTCACTGTTTTTATTTACATTTCACAGAAGACTTGCAATAACCAACATATGAATGTGCATTGGTTGGGAGGCTCAGACAACATTCTGATTTGTAGACGTCATACTGGCAGCATGTACACAGAGGGGCAATGCTCATGCACTGCCATGTCTTCGAAACGTATACAGCTCAAAAATATAGTAGAATTGTGAGAGTACACATTATATGGATCTTGTTCCAGCAACCCCCAGTACAGATGTTTTACCTCTACTCAAAATAACTCTATATGGATGCACATACCATGCAACATTATTGTACACTACAGCAATTTCAACTTCTCTACACATCAGCTGTTAAAAAAAAAAACGCTCTTTACACTGGTGTTGGCCAGTATATATAAGCTCACATCTGGAATAAAAACCAAATAATTCTGCGCTGCTCCCAAACTCAGCAGCTAACACGCCACATTGAAAAAATGGTGTACAAAACGAAAACAACAAAAGTGTAGCGCTAAAAAATAAAGTGCCTAATACAATATAGATAAGTGAATCTAAACAGCACTAAAAATAGAAACCATGAATACACTGGATGCAGTGGGTGGATGATATAAAAAAATTAGGTAAATTGAAAAAAAGTGTCCATAAGTGATGATAAATGTGAGTAAATTCCCAGTCTGAATAAGAATGAATCTTGCAAACAGTAGATGAATAGGGTTGTGAAGAGAACCGCCACCAGATGTAGGGGAGGCTTACCGGATCGTTTGAACACGCTAGTGCACCCCAGATGATGTCCTGTAGAGACGAAACGCGTTGGGACACTCCCCACTGCCTTTATTGATTTCAGCGCTGTTTTTACTTATATTGATGTGAGTGTTATTATTTCATTTTATTAAATGTATCCATATTTTACGGAATTAGCTATGGTCCCCTTTGCTTTCCTCTTTGATATTTTCTTCATGCCTGCGGATATCTGTGTTACAGTCTGCCAGTTGTACCACATTTCCTGTGATTCCATTTGGCCGTTATTGGAGTACATCTGCCTGAGGACATAGGTCCATTCAACTTTATACAAGCATGTTTGACACGCAGAGCGTATGCTCTAGCGTGTTCAAACAATCCGGTAAGCCTCCCCTACATCTGGTGGCGGTTCTCTTCACAACCTTATTCATCTACTGTTTGCAAGATTCATTCTTATTCAGACTGGGAATTTACTCACATTTATCATCACTTATGGACACATTTTTTCAATTTACCTAATTTTTTTATATCATCCACCCACTGCATCCAGTGTATTCATGGTTTCTATTTTTAGTGCTGTTTAGATTCACTTATGTATATTGTATTAGGCACTTTATTTTTAACTCACATCTGGATCATCATATTTTCACTGTGCCAAAAATCCATTGGCCATTTTAAAAATCCTTTTATCCCGTTCTTTTAAAAGCTGCAAAAAAAAAAAAAAAAGTGCCTGAGTTGACCAATACTACCTTATAGGGGACTTGTTGCCAAATAAATGTAATACTTAAAACAATTAATATCTAACTTGGGCATTTTTGTTGCCCTTCAAAAGTTTAAAGCTAAAATACAGGCAAGCAGCAATATACACTATATTGTCAAAAGTATTGGGACACCTTTACACGCACGTGAACTTTAATGACATCCCAGTCTTAGTCCGTAGTGTTCAATATTGAGTTGGCCCACCCTTTGCAGCTATACCAGCTTCAACTCTTCTGGGAAGGCTGTAAACAAGGTTTAGGAGTGTGTCTATGGGAATGTTTGACCATTCTTCCAGAAGCGTATTTGTGAGGTCAGGCACTGATGTTGGACGAGAATGCCTGGCTCGCAAGTCTGCGCTCAATTTCATCCCAAAGGTGTTCTATTGGGTTAAGGTCAGGACTCTGTGCAGGTCAGTCAAGTTCTTCCACCCTAAACTCGCTCATACAGGTCTTTATGGACCTTGGGGGATTATGGCGTGCGGTAGTTTTTCAGGGGTTGGGCTTGGCCCCTTAGTTCCAGTGAAGGAAACTCTTAGGGCATCAGCATACCAAGATGTTTTGGACAATTTCATGCTCCCAACTTTGTGGAAACAGTTTGGAGATGGCCCCTTCCTGTTGCAACATGACTGCGCACCAGTACACAAAGCAAGGTCCATAAAGACATGTATGAGCAAGTTTGGGGTGGAGGAACTTGACTGGCCTGCACAGAGTCCTGACCTCAACCCAACAGAACACCTTTGGGATGATCTAGAGCAGAGATTGCAAGCCAGGCCTTCTCGTCCAACATCAGTGCCTGACCTCACAAATGTGCTTCTCGAAGAATGGCCAAACATTCCCATAGACACACTCCTAAACCTTGTGGACAGCCTTTCCAGAAGAGTTGAAGCTGTTATAGCTGCAAAGGGTGGTCCAACTCCATATTGAACCCTACAGACTAAGACTGGGATGTCATTAAAGTTCATGTGCGATCATTATCAGAGGTAACACAGAGCTCTACTGAAAGAGACATTGTTTCTGGCTAGGAAGGCCATTGCAAGTGGCTTCAATCCAGTCCTCCTTCTGTCCATATGTGGAGAAAAATGGTAAACCAAATACTGCCATATGAAAAACTTGTATATGAACACAGAGGGTGCCCAACAAAATATAATAAGATTTGGGATGTGTGGTGCGTATCTACCCTTGCCATTTCCAGGGGTTGAGAAACCCATTGTCTGAGACATAAAGTATAACAACTGTCAGAATTCAAACCTCTAATGCCCCGTACACACGATTGGATTTTACGACAACAAATGTTGGATGTGAGCTTGTTGGCGGAAAGTCCGACCGTGTGTACGCTCCATCGAACATTTGTTGTCAGAGTTTCCGCCAACAAATATTGGCTAGCAGGTTCTCAAATTTTCCGCCAACAAAATTTTGTTGTCAGAATTTCTGATCGTGTGTACACAAGTCCGTCGCACAAAATTTCACGTATGCTCGGAATCAAGCAGAAGGAGCCGCACTGGCTAATGAACTTTTTCTCGGGTCGTCGTATGTCACCACGTTCCCACGTTCGTAATTGTTGGCCAACATGTGTGTGACCGTGTGTATGCAAGACAAGTTGGAGCCAACAACCTTCAAACAAAAATCCACTGGTTTTGTTGTCAGAAAGTCCAATCGTGTTTACGGGGCATTAATGTTGAATTTTCATACCCAGGGAAATAACGGAGACTCATTGAAAGCTTTATATATCTTCTATTTTCTGATCCAAGCAAGCTGTATATACATTTTTAAATAACATTATACATGTTAGTTCAAATGTACTTTAACTGCTTTGGTGAGCATTTTATTGAATTTGTTACTGTAATGCACATTCGTTAATAAAAAAAAAATAAATAAAAAAAAAGTTCACGTGCGTGTAAAGGCAGGCGCCCCAATACTTTTGACAATATAGTGTATGTATGGCACAACAAAGCATACGTTTCCAGGGTGAGATCAGATAAAACAATACACAGAATATGAAAAATGGCCAAACAAAATCATTACATAATAAATGTTATCACCTACCACCAGTTAATGCGCCCTGTGCTTTACCAGAGATCAGGTGAACAACATGACTGCTCCAATTAAAACTTCAGGTTTAAAAATCCAGGAATAAAATAAGAGCCTTATAGACAGAGGAGGTTCAGAGTCCCTGCAGTGCGAGCGTCTGCTTTCTGCATCCACTGCTAGGTGTGTTACCAACCAACATAGTACTGGGGTGTGTGCATAGATGGCGCTATACAAACAAAGATTAATGCCCTGCACTCCATGTCTTATTATATGCATTGTTTACCTTCAGTATTTCAGCAAATGAATCATAAACACTCTGGAATATGGTCCCTTCTTGTAACCCAAGCTCAGCTTCAGGCTCATTTGCACACAGATCCCTGAAAGAAACAAAGTGCAACGTCATTTTATTTATTGCAAGCTTTTATATAGCGACAACAATTTACGCAGTGCTTTAAATAGTAAACATTCACATCTGTCCCTGCCCTGAAGCACCTCTTATAAGCTAAAGTCCCTTCTTCACATTCTAAAGGCCAATTTAGACAGGAGCCAATTACCCTGCAAGTATAAATGAATTAATGGACACCTGCGCTCACTATCATATAAATAATCTCCCCAAATGAATATGCCCAGCAGCTGCTAATCGGTGTGTTCCCAATACCACCAAACTGTACAAAACGGAGAAATATTTAGCAGTTCTCAGATGCCCTTGAAATAGTGTGAACAATACAATAAAAACAGTGCAAACAATAAATATGCTGGAAAAAGTGCAAATAAACATACGCAAACTTACACTAAAAAAAGTGCAAATGTTGCAAACATTTGGTATTTCCCATGTTCAAACCCCACGTTCAATAATAAAATATTAAACTTAAAGAGGAATTCCACCCGAGGTCCAGTCAAAAAAAAAAAAAAATTAAAAGTCAGCAGCTACAAATACTGCAGCTGCTGACTTTTAATTGGACACTTACCTGTCCCAGGGTCCAGCGATGCGGGGGATCGAAGCCCCGCTCGTCTCCCCCTCCGTTCAGCGGCGCCAGCATTGCAACTGTGGGCACCGGGCTGTGGCTTCACAGCCTGGCACCCACTGCGCATGCGCGAGCGGCGCCGTGATTGGCCGCTCAGTCACCTGGGACCTGTGATGGGTCCCAGATGATTGACAGGAGGGAGGGAGCAGAGCTGAGCCCTTCCTGTGCCGAGGGGGAAGTGATGTCACCAGCCCAGGCAAAGGAAGAGGCAGACTACGAGGGACCCCCTAGCAACAGGCATTTAGATGTAAGTAAAAAAAAAAAAAATATCCAAATGTTTTTTTGTTTTTTGTTTTTTGATTTTTCATGTATTTTTTTTTTTGGGTGGAACCCCACTTTAAGTCCATAGCAAGTCTAAAGATCTATACAAAATAGAGCACAAAGGTGCAAAATGAACTTTTATCTTGTGCCCCAATCCCACATTGTTCCCTCTAGAGTAGAGATTCATCACATAAAATCGCTTTACAGTAAAACCTTGGATTGCGAGCATAATTTGTTCCGGAAACATGCTTGTAACCCAAAGCACTTGTATATCAAAGCAAATTTCCCCATAAGAAATAATGGAAACAAATCATTCGTTCCACAAACATTTATTCATAAATCCGTTTATAGCCCATATAAAAAGATTATAGCAATGTGATGGTTGTGTAACCATATAATGTCCATCCACAAATGGAAGCCTCTACAAGTGGATTAGAAGCAAAACCCAGCAGGAGCTACAGAGTATAAAAGAGAAGAGAGGCGCCTCTAAGTGTAGCAATATGTTGCTAAATGTTGTACCTTCATTAAATGTAACCATATTGCTACACTTCGAGGCGCCTCTCTTCTCTTTTATACTCGGTTGTGATGTGACGCTACTTGTATATCAAGACATCGCTTGTATATCAAGTCAAAATTTATTTAAAAATTTTGCTGGTCTTGCAAAACGCTCTCAAACCAAGTTACTCTCAAACCAAGGTTTTACTGTATTTAAAAATTCCACAAAAATAAAATCATTGCACTCGCATATTATTGTGCCTGAACCCTGACACCTGGCAGGGCCACTGGATGTGACGTCACTTCCGCTCTAAGCTGGAAGGCACGCTGGCTCCATAGTAATTGCTGAGCAGAGGCGCTCTCCCCCTACAGGCTGAGCTGACTATTCCAGGTGCCATGCCAGGATTCAGGCACGATAATATGTGAGCATACTGGTTTTATTTTTTGTGGTATTTTTTAATAAAGAATTTTTAGGCGATCAACCGCTTTATGGTCTGTGCTTTATATATGCCTTGGAGGGGAACAGATGATTTCTATCCATTTACTTTGGTGATTTGCCTTGACTGTGGGAGCTGGCAGGAGAAGCAGAGACATAAAGCAGAACTTTACACATAACAACTTGATAAAAAAAAATAAGGCTCTTGAGCCGGGAAAAAACATCCCATATTAATAATTACAATATGCTACCAGAATTAGTGTGAGCTGTAAATTGTCTCCAGTATTGCTCCTGTTTTTTCTTGCTGGAAGCTGCCATTTTGGTGAAGCCCAGAGGCCCTGGGCAAGAGTAAATCTTTAGGCTGTCAATAAATGGGCCTCTAGAGGATCTGATTTTAGGTACAGTGCCAAAAAAAAATAAAAAAATGGAGCAACTGAGTATGTGCAGAGCAGGGTGGGAGAGTTTTAATGGATTTTAATGGATTTTAAACAGTAGGGACACTTATTTTTAATGTTTTAATAGCTAAACCTGCAAAAGGGGCCAGCCTGAAGTAGCAGGAGTTCATTTTCTGACTTAAGCCTAGTACACACAGGCAGAATATCGGGTGGCATCAGCCGGTTTCAATAAAAAAACAGCCGACATTTGGCCCATGTGTACGGCAGCAGGACCAACAGAAGCCGTCCGGCTTCTATCGAAGGGGCATGACCGAATAAGGTCTGTGGATCGGCATTCGATCAGCGATGACTGGAGTGTTCCGACGGGGGGGGGGGGGGGGGGGGGGGCTGCCCCCCAGTCAGTACACAATAGCTCAGCAGGGGAGATCACTGTACTAACATCACATAGTTTGTACATCGGCTGCTCCCAAGCTGTCAGGTTTTTTTCGCTCAGCCCGCTGAGTTAAAGAGAAAAAAAAAAAAACTAGTAGTACCTAGTAGGCTTAAAGTTCCTTAGGTGTGGAGCAGCTCAAGGTGGAGAAAGGATTATAAGCGCCATTTGACCTTCTTTAACAAAAAAAGTCAAATTGTTTTGGTGAGTGTTTTACTCCAGAGGGCACGGGCACTGGAGCACTAATGTGTGACTGGAGCACAAATTAAAAATTCATTTTGCACCTTTACGCACTATTTTGAACAGCACTTTGAACTTGCTATTGATTTGAGTTTACTAATTTATTAATTGGGACAGATGTACAATATTGGAGTTTGAACATGGAAACCACCAGAAGTTTGCTGCGTTAGCACTATGGCCCCTTTCACATGGGTGGACCGATTGGGCCAACCTGTCAGTTTTTTTGGCGGACCCGATCGGACCATACATTGCCCTCTATAGGGCGGTGGATTCAAATGGACATTTGTCCTTTTACACATGCCTATATCCGATCCGATAAAAACAGACAAATGGGGCATCCAATCCCCATCCATCTAGCAGGTCAGAACTAACGAGAGTCGGATGTGAAACGGATGTAAATCCAACCATAGCGAAGAGTGGGCTGTGTCCGTGTCTGCTCTGCGTAAGCAGAGTGAACACAGATCTGTCATCTGCCTGCCCAGCAAGAAACAGCGGACAGATCCCTCACTGGGCCGGCGGATCTGCTGGAGGAGTCCACCTGCGTGAAAGACCCCTTTATCTGTATAAGTTTGAACATTTTTTATTTGCACTTTTTTGAAGCATATTTATGGTTTAACCTATTTTATTACATTGCTTACACTATTTCTAGGGCATTCGAGCGCTGCTAAATATTTCTCCTTTTTTTTTTAAACCTACATGCATGTCTTTGGAGTGTGGGAGGAAACCCACCTAAGAACAGGGAGAACATGCAAACTCCACACAGATAGTGCCCTAGCCAAGGTTGGAACTGAACCAGTGCTGCAAGGTAGAAGGACGAACCACCAAGCAAGTGTGCAGCCACAATATATCAACCACAAATGTATCTCTGTACCATAAAATATATAATTGAAGATATCACCTACAATGAAATTGTATACTTATGATGTTACTAGTCTGAACTCAAGGTCCATAAGAGAGGAGAACGGCGTGGCGGATTGTGCATGTCCCTCTGCTGTATGATCTTTCTGCAAATTCACTTTAAAGAGGAACTGCAGTCTGCTCTCAGAATTTGCAATAACAACATCTTTGCCATTCTGAAACTTCCCCCCAACCATATTGCATATTTTATATATACTGTGATTCTGTACTTGCCAAATATGCTGCAGAAATCTCCCTCCACTGAGTCTGGCTGCATCCATTTTAACTGTGGGCAGCTGAAGCTGTTTCCTGTTCACTTTCTGGATTTACACAGACACACAGAGGTACACCTGAAGCTCTGCAGCTCTCATTGGCCCTCTTATGACTCACCCCCCCCCCCCCCTTCCTGGCAAACTCTGAGGAGAGTGAGAGAGCTGTGCATGATGTCATAAGCCTAGGCTAATGACCAGACAAGAAACAGGAAGTGGGCTGTATGAGGTATTTACTGGCAGAAAAAAAAAATGTTTTACTATCCAAAGTTAAAACAACAAGGACAGAAGATTTAATAGATGGAAAGTTTTAAAAAAATGACTTAAGTTCCACTTTAAGGATTTGCAATCTCGTATTCATTACCCAGATGCTGCAGAGCTTCTCCGAAAGCAAAAGATGATGCAGAGATGACTCTTACAGCTTGGGAACAGCTATCGAAGGCCTACTTATCAAGCACACAGTCTCCCTGTTGATACTGCAACACCCTCCTCACTTTACTGCCTAGACTGCTGCAGTCAGCACAGCACCGCTTTATAGCGGCTCAGGCAGTAAAATGAGGAGGGTTACAGTATCAATAGAGAGACTGTGGGTTTGATGAGTAGGCACAAAGGGATGGGATGTGGTAAAGGATACCTGCAATCCTGATTAGACAGCATAAAGTTGTATTAAAGTAAAAGGTATGAAACTTGCTGCCCAGAAGAAGTACAAAATGATGTACTAATTATGGTTCTGGGACACACAGAGTTAAAGTGTATCTAAATCCCCAAAAATCTTTTAATGAATCTCAGCTTACTAGAGCTTAGGGCTCATGCACACAGGTGCTCTGGCCCCTACAGCCTAAAATACTAACCGTTTCAGACATCCAGAAGGCAAAGATGCAGCATACAGCTGTCAGCAGCCTGTCAAAATTTATGATAGGCTCATATACAAGGCAACTGTAGGTGTCTAAGTTGTTCTGATCTTTGCTCATGTTTTGGGCTGTATGTGTTTAGGGACATATGCCCGAGTTCCGCGGGCATACATTCCTGAACACATACAGCCCTAAACAAAGCCCTGATTGGAGCCCTGTACAGCCGAAATGTATGACAGTCTGTCATGAATTTTGACAGGCTGCTGGCAGCAGGCTGTACACTGTTCCTTTGCCTCCCAGGCACCCGAAAACACAGGGATTTTAGCTGTCTATACAAAAAAAAAGATAAGGTTGTTTGTGCTTTTTTTAACAGGACATAGTTCCTGCTCACACTCAGCATTAGGCCCCGCCCCTACATTTTTCATCCGTTCTCACTTTATTAAGGAGATGATCCCACTTGGCAAAGTCAGAATGGACGAAACATGTAGGTGCAGAGCCCAACGCTGGGAGTGAGTAGGAACTGTGCTCTGCCATTTTTGACATTTCTGTGAGCTGGGAAGAATTGAAGTGACTGGCGGACGGCGGCTTCTCTGTATATCTTTGCCGACACATATACATGCTTCATTTTCAGCTTAAGCCTACACAGCTTTTGTGAGTACCTTAATTACTTGTGTCAAATAAATTTGGATGTTTAAGATACTAAACTATGAGGTTTTTTTTTTTTATGCTGGCGATGAAATCTAACCACTGAATGGGGAGAGGACAGCTGTGGAGGTGAAGCCTTTAAGTGGACTGCGCCTATTTGGAAGATCTTTGGAATAATTACAATCTGTGTTTGCCCAATCTTGAACTGAGATAGGCATGCACTACTGGTAAGTGTGTTTTGCTGTATTAGAGGTGGTGGTCACTTTTGGTAAAAGATTTTTCTACACTTGGAAGAATAATACTGGTCATGGGAATTTTTTTATTTATTACACCATTGGATTGCTTCATTTGAACTTCTTTCATTTGAAATTAATTTTCATGTATTGCTTGGGAGGACTTTATTTGGTCACGACATTTATTGAATGATTAATTGTGCATGACTTTCTATACTGATGAATATTTTATATTATTAAATCAGCGCTGTAATTATTGTTTTGCTTCATCACTTAGGGGTTCATATTTATTTATAGCTGCTGGTTTGTTTCACGGTTTTGCAATATAATTATCTCACAATTTATTATATCCATCAGCACAAAAGGCTCTATACATCACACAATGCTTGCATATACTTTTCTTTCTGAGCAAAGCTTCTGTGTCCTGCGGGCCGTCGAACATAGATGAACTCCGAACCTCAACCCCAAAGCATTCCACAATGCAATGTAGCAGAAAAGTGGCTGCATTTCATTGTGGGATACTGGGGGTATGCCATAGTTCTCACTCAGGGCCGTTTTTAAGGCAGGGCAAAAGGGGCAGCTGCCCTGGGCCCTGTCATTGTTGTGGGGCCCAAAGCAGCTGCCTCATACTTGCCAATTATGCTTGTTTAACTTCCCTCATCCCTTGAAGTTTTAGCCCTGTGCTGTATCCCAATATCTCAGTGTGAAGTGCTGCTACTAATGCTGCCCAGCTCTGCCCTATTGTTGTGTACAGAGGACTCACCTGCAGACTGTGTGTTTACATGTAAATTATCGTCATTCATATGTAAATAGCGGTGACATTCATATGTAAATAGCGGTGGCCAGCGGCATTGATATGTATATCATGCCCCCCTGAGGTCATATTCATAGTAATCTCTAGCAACGAATCAACATGCAGAAATCATGTGCTGTAACCTCTAGCAACTAATCAGTGAGCGGTAATGATAACCTCTGGCAAATAAATGGCAATAGCTACCTGATCTGATTCAGTAAACTGAGTTTGAGTCTAGCTGCTATTTATTGTATGTCTCAGAGCAGGTGGAGAGCGAAACTGCATGGGGGGGCCCCAAGAAAAGTTTTGCCCAGGGTCCAATCAATATTAAAGATGGCCCTGCTCTCACTGGATACCTATTAAAGTGTTACTAAACCCAGAAATAGTAAATTAGTTCATCTATTCCCACCCCCCCTCTGCAGTGCCCACAGCTTATAAATCTTCTTTCTACATTAAAATACTGCCACAATATACCTTTTTGGCTGATCTGTATACCACGGTCATGTGACAAACCTCAGAGTTTGCCCGAGTGCTGAGTGTTCAGGTAGGAGGAGATTTCCACTACACCCTGTATCCTCATGCTGTTATGGGAGGCGGATCATCCATGAATCAAGATGTGACATCCCACACACTGTGTTCTTTTTTAGTTACTGGGAATTAAGGAGGAGGAGGGGGGGACTAGGCTGTCATTTAGGATCTGTATACACGCCCATATTGTGTGATGTCAATTTCATGTGCTGAAAAGCTCAGCTCAACAAGGAAATATTCTCTTCAGCAATAGAGACCAAACTGAGCATGTCTTATCTAGCCTGCGACAAAGAGAGACCTTGCAGGAGGGGGAGGCTCTGTCCATACAGGATCAAAGAGCCTTTTTACACAATACAGAAGATTAATCCCTTAAGTTCCATAGTGAGTATAACAAGCACGCTATTCTGCATATACAGACAGATTTTACTGTTGTGGGTTTAATAACACTTTAAAAGCGGAGTTCCACCCAAATATGGAATTTCCGCTTTAAATGAAGGTGACCCCCTGACATGCATTTGGCATGTCATTTTTTTGGGAGGGGGGGGGGGATAGTGACAATGGCAGCTCCGCAGAGAGGAGGGGGAGAGGAAGAGGGCTTTGTACGCCCGCATCGCTGGACCGTGGGACAGGTGAGTGTCCGATTAATAAAATTCAGCAGCTACACTTTTTGTAGCTGTTGACTTTTATATGGGTGGAACTCCGCTTTAAGTTAGATTATTAAATGTGCTGGGGTTTTGGGTTACTGAAAAACTAAAAAGGCATGCAGTGACATCATAGGGCTCATTCACACTGGCAGAAAAAATACTGCGTTTAGACATATATTGTCTGCATGACAGAAAGGTTTTTGCTGGTAGAGCTAAAGCGAATTTACATGGGCAGGAAAAACGCTGTGTTTAGCTGCGATTAAACACATATTTTCTGCATGAAAGAAAGACCCTGCATAAAATACGCACCTAAAGTACTCCAGTTTTATATGTGTGATTATGCGGGTCTGTGCATAAAAAATATTCAGCTCTACACATGTAAAATCTGCAATTATGTTCTACTTTCTTTGTGCGTAACTTTGTTGTATGTAGATGCAGCTGCATTCGGATAAATACAAAACGATCTGTATGCATCCAAACACAGTGTTTTTTTTCGGCCCGTGTGAATGAGCCCTTATTGTATGTGTTGTTAGGGATGTACATTGCTTTAGTAAACCGTAAAGAGACTATGTCTCAAAAAATGTGTTGCCAACATCCCTGAATGTAATATATGAAACAAAAAGTAACCCCCCCCCCCCCCCCCTGTACTGTAGGACTTTAAGGGCAGACTATAATTGACATTTATAGTGATAAAACATTAAGTAAAGTTTATTAAATTGTTAAAAGAAAAGAGTATTGGTGCAAAACATCACCATAGAAATACAAAATACATGATCAACCAGTTGATCCATTTTTAAGATCTTCCTCTGGTAACTTCTGGTTCCATCTGTGAAGCCTCCATCCCTCGCCACCTGGGGTGGCTGCTACTTTATGTGGATCCTCGTGAGGGACATCTCAGGCCTCGGGTGTTCCCCACCCTTTTGAGTAGGGAAACCCCCATCTGATGCAGCTACATCATTCATTATTTAAATTATTCTGACATATATGGCATTGGTATGTATGTGCTTCCACGGCTGCTGCGATGTATAGATATGTGCATTGTATGTTCTGTTACATGTTCCTAATCTATGCTTTCTTCTGTTATAGAGTTTCTGTGCAATTTTATGATCTTCTCTATGCCCCCGAAGAAGGAATATATTTCCACATTCCCAAAACGTGTCGGGCTTCATGAGAAACAATTTAATGCCTTCTATTAGCTCTTTATGAGCTTGGTATATGTGAATTGTATCATGCATTTTGTATTTCTATGGTGATGTTTTGCACCAATACTCTGCTCTTTTAACACTTTAATAAACTTTACTTAAAGCGGTGTTCCGCCCAAAAAAAAAATTAAAAGCCAGCAGCTACACATACTGCAGCTGCTGGCTTTTAACAATAGGACACTTACCTGTCCTGGAGTCCAGCGATGTCGGCACCGCAGCTGATGTTTCCATCAGCTGTCGGGTGCTGCCGCCTCCATTGCTGGTAAGGGTACCCGGCAGCGTAGCCTTACTGCTTCACGCCGGGAACCCTACTGCGCATGCGCGAGGCACCGCTCCTCTCTCCTATTGGCCTGGCGACAGGGAGAGGAGGAAGGAGCCCCGTGGTGATGTCACGGGCTGCAGCCTAGACTCCCGGAAGTGAGAACAGGATACCTGTCAGGTATCCTGTCCCCCCTCCCTCCCGAAAGGTGCCAATTGTGGCACCGGAGGGGGAGAGGAGAAAAATGAGCGGAAGTTTCACTTTTGGGTGGAACTCCGCTTTAATGTTTTAATCAATATAAGTATCAATTATAGTCTGCCCTTAAAGTCCCACACACTTTTTGTTCCTATCTTTCTTTCGAAGAGTAAAAAAAATAAAATTAAATAAAAAAACAACCAAACTGATTTGTAACAAATTCTTCAGTCTCATAATCAGTCTACCTGGGTGGAAGAGGGCTGACATTGACGTCCTGGAGCCGGTCCTGCAGATGAACTATCTCTTTGGAGAAACGGTCTTCATTCTCTTTCAGCTGCTGCTGGAAATACGAACGCAGGTGCTCAATTTCTCCAGAGTGCTTCTCTTCTAGCTGAGCTCTCTGCAGGGTGAACTCCACTTTAAGCTTTTCGGCCTCCTCTGATGGTGGGAGGGTCAGCCGTTCCTGGACATCTGAGGAAAACATACAAAAATGACACTGTGTAAGCATATCCTCCAGGGACTCTAGAGAACACCTGCCTGCTGTGTAAAAGTAAAGGCAACCATAGACTTTACAGAACCCTTAGACAGTTACACCGTTATTTGACCATTTCTCTTTAGGATATGGACAGGGTCTAGTGGAACAATTATCAACTAATGTCTCTCGATATGTTAAAGCAGAACAATAGCCCAAAAACTGCTATACTCACCTTCAATACAGAGAAGCCCTCCTTCCCCTTTATCTATTCCTTTCTGCTACCAGATGTCTCCCGTCCTCCAGCCAATGCTATTCAACCCATTGTCTCACTGTACTACTGCATTAAATGGTGGTTGCACATCATTACGTGTGCACTGTTCTGTGCAGCAGTTAGAAGAAGAAGCACTTATGGGGGTTTACTAAAAACTGAAGAATGAAAATCTGGTGCAACTCTGCACAGAAACTATTAAGCTTCCAGGTTTTATTGCCAAAGCTTAATTGAAAAAGCTGAAGTTGACTGGCTATCATGCACAGCTGCACCAGATACCGAGTACATCAGTTTTAGTAAATCTACCCCATTGAGAAATCCGTTTGGTGCCTTTTTGACAGCTGGAATTTTTGAAATGGAGAATGCATTTTCAAAGAAATTTATAGAGGTTCATTTCATGGTCTCGTTTCTTTCTAATTAATGCTTTTCACTCAGGGAGGTAGCTGTAATGATCTCAAAGTGTTTAAGTCTAAACACTGTTGACTTTCCCATCTGCTAAAAAAATGGTCAATCTGTAAAAAAAAAAAAAAAAAGGAAATGAAAAACACTCTGAGCTCAACCATGATGATTTTTTTTTTTTGCATTGTCCAGGCACTGATCTCTGTCCATAGCTGCTGACTTAAAGTGTTTGTAAATTCAACATTAAAAAAAATCCTGTAATCCCGTGTGTTACAGGAATATATCATGTGCAGTGTGTGCCTTTGTGTAAAACCTTATTTACAGTGCCGCTGGTCGCTCACATGACCCACCTGAGCTCTCCTTCCCCACTCCGAGCACTACAGAGGGAGGAGCCGAGATTCCAAGCGGACGTAAGCCGGGTGGAGAGGAAGAGAGCTCCAGCGGGTCACGGAGCGCCCAGCGGCACTGTAAATAAAGTATTTATCACAACAATTTTACACAGACACACAGTGCACATGATATAATACTGTAACACTGTGGATTACAGGATTTCTTAATGTTAATACTACATACCCCTGAGCTGACAGGCAGGGAGGGAGAGGGGGAGGGAAAAGAGCAACGTATGACGTAGGCACATAGACTGACCACGGTAATCAGGGCTTAGCAGCCTGATTACCGTGGTCAGCAGAGACGGGGGGGCAGAGTAACTGGCAGGATCAACCAAGATTTTTAGAACATAGAGGGGGACAAATGACACAGCACAAGCACTGTGCTGTATAACATGCTTTAAAGGATCAAGATATATATATATATATTTTTTTTAGAGTTACAACCACTTTAAATGCAGCTTCCTGTTTTAGTGTTTCGGTCAACAGCAGACACCTCAACTCACTCTGTCTGACAAATCTCAGAGGAAATCATGGCTGTTGGGTATTTGTTTGCTCCTAAACAAGTTGGTGTTGGAGGTATCTGCCATCTCTCTACTTCCTGTCACCAAAAGCATTCAGGCTCAGTGGATCTAAAGCCTGGTACACACTAGCAGGTTTTTTTCATTCAACCCAGTGGGCTGAACGAAAAAAAAAAAAAAAAAAAGAAAGGGCTTAGGATAAGCCTCTGTACACCCATAGTAACATAGAAAAGTGACGGCAGAAAAATACTTACTAGTCAATTGAGTCTTCCCATTTTTTTATTATTTTTTTTTTTTGGTTTTGGTTTTTCTCTCATTAACCTTTGACCATGTTTTCTCATAATGTTACAGAAGGACCCTAAAGCTGCAAGGCCACAATGCAAATCCTAAGCCACCATATTTTCCCTTTTAGCACCTGCTGCATAGAAAACATTGCAATGCATATCAATTCTAAGATTGTGTATTTACCTGATTGACTTGGAGCTGAATCCTGGGAAATAATCACAATCTGCTTCACCTGAGGGATGTCGGGTTGCTCTCTATTCACTGAAAGATCTGATGTCTGAAATAAGCAGGAGATAAAACATACACAGATAATAGTCTGTACATCAACAATACAGGTTTTATTTCACATGCCTCATTATCTTTTCCAACAGGAAGTCTGGCTTACAATGAAAACTCGCCAAGGACTGTGTCAATAGAATTTGAATTGCTCCTTCCTTTTACTTCAGTAAATAATTAATAAGAGCAAGAAACATAAGACAACTTTGCATTTAAACCTTCATTATGCAGATAATATTTTAAAATGATCCTGTAATTGCAAAACAGAGGATGTGTATAGCAAAATATTCACTGAGAACACTTATTAAAGTCTCCTTTTTTTCCATTTAAAAATAACAAACATGTCATACTTACCTACTCTGTGTAGAGGTTTTACACAGAGCAGCCCCAATCCTCCTCTTCTTGTGTCTCTCGCCAGCGCTCCTGGCCCCTACCTCCTGCCCCCACAGCAAGCAGCTTGCTATGGGGGCACCTGAGCTGAGCCACTGCTCTGTGTGTCCATTCAGACATGGCGCCATGGTTTGACCCAGCCCCCTCTCTCTCCTCAATGGCTCACTGACTTTGATTGAAAGCAGAAGGAGCCAGTTGCAACCGCTGCAGTATCTAGGCCAATCAGGAGAGAAAGTCCCGGGCAGCCGAGGTTATCGTGCACATCGCTGGATCTAGAGGAGGCACAGGTAAGTATTAGGGGCGCTGCAGCACACAGAAGGTTTTTTGTCTTAAAGAGGAACTGCAGTCGGCTCACATAATTTGTAATAAAAACATCTTTGCCATTCTGAAGCTTCCCTCCAACCACTTTGCATATTATTTTATATATACTGTGATTCTGTACTTGCCAAATATGCTGCAGAAATCTCCTTCCACTGAGTCTGACTGCAACCATTTTAACTGTGGGCAGCTGAAGCTGCTGCCTGTTCACTTCCTGGATTTACACAGACACACACCTCCAGCTATGAAGCTCTCATTGGCCCTCTTATGACTTATGCCCCCTCCCTTCCTGGCAAACTCTCATGAGAATGAGAGAGAAAGAGAAAGAGAAAGAGAAAGAGAAAGAGAAAGAGAAAGAGAGAGAACGAGAGAGAGAAGAGAGAGAAGGAGAGCGAGAGAAGGAGAACACGAGAACGAGAGAGAGTGAGAACGAGAGAGTGAGAACGAGAGAGAGCGCGAGAGAGAGAGGGCTGTGCATGATGTCATAACCAGATAAGAAACAGGAAGTGGGCTGTATAAAGTATTTATTGGCAGAAAAAAAATGTTTTACTATCCAAAGTTAAACTAACAAGGGCAGAAGATTTAATAGATGGAAAGTTGAAAAAAATACTGAAGTTCCGCTTTAAAGCATAGAATTCTGCCTTTAGAATCACTTTAAGGCTAAACTCAAACTACAATTCCCTCGAGGCATGCGCAGTGCCGCTTATTTGCCGTGTTACATAACGAGAACGAGCCTAGTTCTCGTTTCAATATCTGGCTATATATTGTTATATATATTGTTTAAAACAACATTTTCTAGTTGCTGCTGTCCTTTCCATCAAACTCTGCAGCCGCCGCCGACGATCCTGGGTCCAACTCTCAATGCAGCAAATAAGGGGGCCTGAGTTAAGGCAGGGATGTGCAGCTTAGATGGTCATTCAGTACAATAAGGTACTGAATGACTACAATAAGGTATTTATTGGCAGAAAAAAAATGTTTTACTATACAAAGTTAAAACAACAAGGGCAGAAGATTTAATAGATGGAAAGTTGAAAAAATTACTGAAGTTTCGCTTTAAGGCATAGAATTCTGCCTTTAGAATCACTCTAAGGCTAAACTCAAAGCGAGCAGCTAAATACACAAACAAACACAAAAAAACAAAGATGTACGGGAGTTGTTCTGTCTATCCAGTTCCCAGATTTACACAGCTCTGCCACAGAGTACAGTCCTGTAGTGCAGGTAAGGAGGCCTGATTTTTGTCTGCTGCAGTTAAGTAACACTTATAAGTCTTGTGCTCATCACTAAACGTGCCAAAACTAAACATAAGAAAAATGTTTACAGATTGGTGGCACTGCTGCATCTTTCCTTTAATCAGGGCACTGATGATCAGTGCCCCAATTACTTTCCCTGTTCTCCCCTGGAAGGAAATGCCGCTGATCGGCTCTCCTCACCACACACTCTTTGAGTGTGAGGCGAGGAGAGATGGTTTATGGCACTTCCGTGTTTACATGTGACCGGCTGTGATTGGACACAGCCGATCATATGGTTAAAGAGCCGCGGGCGCTGTCATATGACGTCCACCCAGAACGAGAGCCGCACCGTCCCTCCGTCATTTGACGGTGGGCGGGTGGCAAGTGGTTAAGCAGAACTCCACACCTTTTAGTTAAAAAAACATCTGAAGAAACGCTTATAATATTTGCAAATCTGCTCAAAAAAATGCTCAAAAGAGCCTGAAAACGCTCAGCTATATGTGAATGTAGCCTTAAAGAGGAAGTAAAGCCTCTGGAAAAAAATATATATATATACACCCTGCAAGACAAAGGCATAATGAGCTAGTATGCATAGCATACTGGCTCATTATGAATTATTTACCTGAGATCAAAGCCCCCGCATCGGCCCTCGTTTGCCTCCTCTGACGCCGCCATCTATCCCGGAGTGACTTCCGGGTATCATGGCTCCGGCGCTGTGACTGGCCAGAGCCGCGATGACGTCACTCCCGCGCATGCGCGCTGGTGCCGCCACTAACGGCATGATCACCGTTAGAGACGGCACGCTCAGTGCTCCTGCGCCTGATGTCTACAGAGCATGCGCCGCAGACATCGGTGCCGCTATTTCTGCATATATCTCCTAAACCTTTTAGGTTTGGGAGATATTTCTTGCACCTACAGGTAAGCCTTAATCTAGGCTTACCTGTAGGTTAAAGTGGTTGTAATGGGTTTACAACCACTTTAAAGCTTTGACAATAAAACGTAGAAGCAGATTATTATGCACAACTGCACCAGATTCTGTTACCAGATTAATAAATCCCCCCCCATTGTACATTAGTACTTTACCTCATAAATGTTATTTTGGCTTTAGAGTGGAAGCTAAAAGATGGGTCATATTAATGCCCATGGTTTTAGAATTCATTCACAGGGCGAACGTGGTGCTTATATTTAAAAAGGGATCAAAGTCTTTACCAAGTAACTATAGACCTGTTAGTTTAACTTCTAAAGTCGGGAAGATACTGGAGCGTTTAATAAAAGACAACATAGACGAGTTCTTGCTGGAAAAAACATTTTAAGCAACCGACAGCATAGATTCATGAAACACAGAAGTTGTCAGACAAACCTGATTTCTTTTTATGAAGAGGTAAGTAAAACCTTGGACAGAGGGGTGGCCGTGGACGTGGTATACTTGTATTTTGCAAAAGCGTTCGACACAGTTCCCCACACACGGCACATGTGTAAGGTAAAGTCTACAGACTTGGAAATATCAGTTTGTAAATGGATAGAAAACTCGCTAAAAGACCGAATTCAGAGAGTAGTGGTTAATGATTCTTACTTTGAATGGTCTAAGATTATCAGTGGTGTACCCCAAGGTTCAGTGCTGGGACCCTTATTTTTTAATACCTTTATAAAGGATATTGGGTCTGGGATTAATAATAGTAAAATTTCTATCTTTGCAGATGACACCAAGCTATGCAGTGGAATAACGTCCTTACAGGATGTCTCCAATTTACAAGCTGACCTCAATGCTCTGTCTAATTGGGCGACTATGTGGCAGATGAGGTTTAATGTTGAGAAATGTAAAGTTATGCACTTGGGGGGCTAAGAATATGCATGCATCATACATGCTAGGGGGAGTAAAACTGGCGGAATCCATGGTGGAGAAGGATCTGGGGGTTTTGGTAGATCATAAGCTCAATAATAGCATGCAATGCCAAGCTGTGGTTTCCAAAGTGAGCAAAGTCCTTTCTTGTATTGAGAGGTATGGACTCTAGAGAGAGAGATATAATTTTGCCCCTGTTCAAATCCTTAGTAAGACCTCATCTGGAATATGCGGTTCAGTTTTGGGCACCAGTTCTCAAAAAGGATATCAGGGAACTGGAGAAAGTGCAGAGAAGGGCAACCAAACTGATAAGAGGCATGGAGGAGCTCAGTTATGAGGAAAGATTAGAGGAACTGAATTTATTCACTCTTGAGAAGAGGAGAATAAGGGGGGATATGATAAACATGTTCAAATATATAAGGGGTCCATATAGTGAACTTGGTGTTGAGTTATTCTCTTTACGGTCAACCCAGAGGACACAGGGGCACTCTTTACGCCTAGAGGAAAAGAGATTTCATCTCCAAATACGCAAAGGTTTCTTCACAGTAAGAGCTGTGAAAATGTGGAATAGATTCCCTTTCAGAGGTGGTTCTGGCCATCTCAGTAGATTACTTTAAGAAAAGGCCTGGATACTTTCCTAAATGTACATTATATAACTGGGTACTGACATTTATAGGTAAAGTTGATCCAGGGAAAATCCGATTGCCTCTCTGGGATCAGGAAGGAATTTTTCCCCTGCTGTAGCAAATTGGAGCATGCTCTGCTGGGGTTTTTTGCCTTCCTCTGGATCAACTGAGGGTATAAAATTGGGTATATTGGATTGTACGATATTTTTTAATCATTTATTGTTTCTAAGGTTGAACTTGATGGACTTGTGTCTTTTTTCAACCTGACTAACTATGTAACTATGGAATGGGATGTCCAACAACCTCATAAAAGGAGTAGCAGTCAAGTGTCCACAAACTTTTTATGCCAAAGTATGCTTTTAAAACATTTTTAAACCAAAAAAGATGTAATATATCACAGCTTACTAGTCATTCAAATGTGATAGTTGTATTTGTTTCCTTTTTCAGGCTTTTCTATTTGTTTTCATTTGGTGATTCTGAACTTTTTGTTCTAGGGTGACAATACACACTCATTGTACTTTATCCTTGGAGGAGCAGAGTTGTCACCTTAGGCTGCTCTCCTGATTGGGACTACAAACACCTCCTCCTCCACCTCTATTAATCTCCATTACGCAGGGCGGAGCTGTTTTGCAGAACACAGAAGATAGCTGGGAAAACTAACAACGACGGGGGAGATTTACTAAAGGAAAAATAGACTGTGCACTTTGCAAAGTGCAGTTGCTCCAGAGCTTGGTAAATGAGGTAAAGGTTCACTTTGCAAAGAACAATCATGTGCAAGGAAAAAAAAAACAGCATTTTTGCCTGCACATGATTGGATGATGGAAGTCAACAGAGCTTCTGCTCATTTACTAAGCTCTGGAGCAACTGGACTTTGCAAAGCGCACAGTCTATTTGCCTTTAGCAAATCAACCCCAATGTTTGAGGTGTTTTTGCACACCACAGAAGATAGCTGGGAAAGCTGTTTGAGACATCAGTTTAGTGCACAGGAAGCTACAAGGATACTGCTTTTCTGTCAAGATTAACAGTAGGGATGGGCTCAGGCGTGTTCCAGATCTTAGTCCCAAAGCCACCTGCCCGATCCTGCCAGGAAGCCGACACTGCACACCTCTAATCACAGGCAGCGAGGCATTTCCCGGTCCGCAGCTGCACAGACTGGGAAAGGTCATACTTCCTGTGATTAGAGGTGTGCAGTGTCGACTTCCTGGCAGGATCAGGCAGGTGGGCAGAGACTAGGATCCCGAACACGCCTGAGCCCATCTCTAATAGGTATGTTTCTGTACTTGCAGAAAATCTACTTGGCTTAAAATGAAGAAAATGAAAGCAGCCACCACACAATATTTTTCATTTTTATTCTTATCTTTACAGATCCCTTACCATTATCCAAACCATTAAAAGGAGAAGTTTACCTTTTGTAACATGTTAACACCCATATTCAGGGTGTAACATGTTGCAAATGCACTGGCACCTGCACATGCAATTGTTTTATCAAACAAGCATTTTTCTTGTTATTTTGCATAAACATGTTTTTCTTTTTCTATTTTGTAGTATTATACATGATCTCTGTCTTATAAACATCATATACATGCAAACAAAGCTCCTGAAGAAGCGGAGTACTGTCCGTGAAACATGTCGAGCATGCTAGTATGATTAGTACAGGGTGAACTGGTATTACTATTCCTCTCAGTTTTATCCGCTTTCTCAGACTTGACAGAGTTTTAAAATTGTATGTTTTAAATATATTGTTGTTAGGGATGCACCGAATGGGTTTTTAGGTGCCGAAAATGATACTGAAAATAAATCTTCCTTGATCCCGAAAACCAATACCGAAACAGCACCGATACCGAAAGTGACTGCTTTTAAAAATATTTTTATACAGGAGATGGTCAGACTGGGGACATGGTACAGGAGATGGTCAGAGAGACTGGGCACATGGTACAGGAGATGGTCAGAGACTGGGGACATGGTACAGGAGATGGTCAGAGACTGGGGACATGGTACAGGAGATGGTCAGAGACTGGGGACATGGTACAGGAGATGGTCAGAGACTGGGGACATGGTACAGGAGATGGTCAGAGACTGGGGACATGGTACAGGTGATGGTCAGAGACTGGGGACATGGGACACGAGAGGGTCAGAGACTGCGGACATGGTACAGGAGAGGGTCAGAGACTGCGGACATGGTACAGGAGAGGGTCAGAGACTGCGGACATGGTACAGGAGAGGGTCAGAGACTGCGGACATAGTACAGGAGAGGGTCAGAGACTGCAGACATAGTACAGGAGAGGGTCAGAGACTGCAGACACAGTACAGGAGATGGTCAGAGATTGCAGACACAGTACAGGAGAGGGTCAAAGATTGCAGACACAGTACAGGAGAGGGTCAGAGACTGAGGACATAATACAGGAGATGGTCAGAGACTGCAGACATAGTACAGGAGAGTGTCAGAGACTGCAGACATAATACAAGAGATCAATGCAGCCTCACCAGTGCCCACCATATATTGTTGTTAGGGATGCACCGAATGGGTTTTTAGGTGCCGAAAATGATACTGAAAATAAATCTTCCTTGATCCCGAAAACCAATACCGAAACAGCACCGATACCGAAAGTGACTGCTTTTAAAAATATTTTTATACAGGAGATGGTCAGACTGGGGACATGGTACAGGAGATGGTCAGAGAGACTGGGCACATGGTACAGGAGATGGTCAGAGACTGGGGACATGGTACAGGAGATGGTCAGAGACTGGGGACATGGTACAGATGATGGTCAGAGACTGGGGACATGGGACACGAGATCGTCAGAGACTGGGGACATGGTACACGAGATGGTCAGAGACTGCGGACATGGTACAGGAGAGGGTCAGAGACTGCGGACATAGTATAGGAGAGGGTCAGAGACTGCAGACATAGTACAGGAGAGGGTCAGAGACTGCAGACACAGTACAGGAGATGGTCAGAGATTGCAGACACAGTACAGGAGAGGGTCAAAGATTGCAGACACAGTACAGGAGAGGGTCAGAGACTGGGGACATGGTACAGGTGATGGTCAGAGACTGGGGACATGGGACACGAGATCGTCAGAGACTGGGGACATGGGACACGAGATGGTCAGAGACTGCGGACATGGTACACGAGATAATCAGAGACTGCGGACATGGTACACGAGATGGTCAGAGACTGCGGACATGGTACAGGAGAGGGTCAGAGACTGCGGACATAGTACAGGAGAGGGTCAGAGACTGCGGACATAGTACAGGAGAGGGTCAGAGACTGCAGACATAGTACAGGAGAGGGTCAGAGACTGCGGACATGGTACAGGAGAGGGTCAGAGACTGCGGACATAGTACAGGAGAGGGTCAGAGACTGCGGACATAGTACAGGAGAGGGTCAGAGACTGCGGACATAGTACAGGAGAGGGTCAGAGACTGCAGACATAGTACAGGAGAGGGTCAGAGACTGCAGACACAGTACAGGAGATGGTCAGAGATTGCAGACACAGTACAGGAGAGGGTCAAAGATTGCAGACACAGTACAGGAGAGGGTCAGAGACTGAGGACATAATACAGGAGATGGTCAGAGACTGCAGACATAGTACAGGAGAGTGTCAGAGACTGCAGACATAATACAAGAGATCAATGCAGCCTCACCAGTGCCCATCATGCAGCCCGCATGTGCCCATAAAATGCAGCCTGCCTGTGCCTATGAGATGCAGCCTCACCTTAGCCCGTTATGTAGCTTGCCAGTGCCCGTCATGCAGCTTGCCAGTGCCCGAATCAGAGCTGCGATCTCCGTGTGTCACGGAGCTGCATTTGAATTGCCCGGGTCGTAGTAACGATGTCCCGCCTCCTGTAATCACGTCACACTGATTCAATGTCCCACCACTGGGACGTCTGTCACAGGAGGCGGGACATTGTTACTGCGGTCTATGTAGTTAAGCTCCGTGACAGAACGGAGATCGCGGCGATGAGGGAGGGAGGGGAGGAGAGGACTGCGGCACGCCAGAAGGACACCCCCGTAATGGGCAGCACCAGGGACTGGGCCCCCCAGTGTCTTCTTCGGCGAGATTTCCTTTTCGGCATTTTATTTTCGGCCGCCGAAAATTCCGTGCATCACTAGTTGTTGTAAAACGCAACAAAAATTTATTTTGTTTTATCAATATGTGTATAGTATTATGGTATCATTAAAGTCCACTTTAGCCTCACACCTATTTGTTTCTTTTTTTTTTTGTAAGTGAAACTATCCTTTAAGCTAAACCCATACCCACATCCCTATTTCTTATAGTTATTTGAACGATGAACAGGATTATTGCAACAAAAGCTTGGCTATTACACCAAAAATAATACAAGAGTTACATAAAGAATAAAGAACGTAATGCCACAAAACCTCTGTGCCTAAACTCCAGTGCCAAAATGATCATGGCAAAAACAGCTGATCCAACATACTAACCACATATATAAATCACAGAGCTTACCTTTCCTATATATGTGGATAGATCAGCCATCTGTTTGTATTCTTCTACAAACTTCTCCAGCAGTGTGCTCAGATTGCTCTGCAGAGCTGCGGTAAAGTAAAATACCAAGTGAGAAAAGACTTGGAAGTTTACTGAATGTTAAAGAAGAACACAAGGAAGTATCTATGGAAAGGTCAATGGGAAGGAAGTGTAATGTGTTAACTCCATGCTCCTTGTGGACAGCCTTCCCAGACGAGTTGAAGCTGTTATTGCTGCAAAGGGTGGGCCAACTCAATATTGCACCCTACAGACTAAGGCTGGGATGCCATTAAAGTTAATGTGCATGTAAAGGCAGGTGTCCCAATACTTTTGGTAATATAGTGTATCTTCAGTGTAAAGAAGAACAAGGAGTCCTGGAAGTGATGGTTTGCCCCCCCACAGAGCCCTGATCTCAACATCATGGAGTCTGTCTGGGATTACATGAAGAGACAGAAGCATTTGAGGCCGCCTACATCCACTGATGATCTGTGGTTAGTTCTCCAAGATGTTTAAAACAACCTACGTGCCAAGTTTCTTCAAAAACTGTGTGCAAGTGTACCTAGAAGAATTGATGCTGTTGTGAAAACAAAAGGGTGGTCACACTAAACTATTGATTGGATTTGGATTTATCTTCTGTTCATTTACTTTTTTCTTTTTAATTCATATTGGTAATTGATAAAAATAAATTAACACTTTTATTTCAGAAAGCTTTCTTTGCAGCATTTTTTCACACGTGCTTAAAACTTTTGCAAAAGTAGTGTGTATATACTGTATATAAATAAAAATGAAGGCAGCCATAATTGCTCATTATCACACATAAAGGCCCTGTTTCCTGTTTAGTGGCAGTACAGAAAGGTTGTGCCTTGCTAATCATGCAAACTCGCTGAAAGCAACAGACCTTCTGCAGTCTCTAATGACAAAAAAGCCCACAAAGCTCCCTGTAGCCAGAGACTATGCAATTTTTGCCTGCTCAGTGCAACGCATATTTTTCTCAAAATGAACACGTTCAATACAAGCTCAGAAAGAGGTCTTTACTTTGCACTGTGGTCCTGCGCAGTGATAAGGATGTGCTGTAAGTCTTTTCATCTTCTCTTCTTTCTTGCTGTGATTGGATTTCCTGCTCTGTCTCTTTACCAAGCACAACCTGATGGAAATAAATATATTGGAATAACCGTTAAGCTTCTATGTTTCAATAATGTAATATAAGACTTATTATGTGTCAAATGAATTGTAGTGTTGATGTACTGTGTTATGCACTTTCAGTAACAGGGAATTGTGGTGTTAATGGACATCTTTCATGGAGCAAATTAAAGCTGCAAGAATTCCAGACAGCTCGGGTCTCTTGTCATGGTGGCAATGTATGAACTAGCTCATACAAAAAGAATGCCCATGGGCCTTTGAAGGAGGTACGCCATAAAGAAAAAAACAATTCAATGTGCAAACTATACAATTTTTATTCAAAACAAGTAAATATTAAAAACATTTATATAGGTACCATATAAAAAAACAAATGTGCCAAAAATACATGAATGAGCAATGCAAATAATAATATTTAGCAACATCATAAACAGAGGATTTTTTTTCTTTTTTTGTCCCAGATTTTGGGGGTTTGGTGGTAGTGTTTCTTCTCTTTTTCTTCTTTTTTTTTTTTTTTTTTGAGGATAGTGCAGTTGCAGTTGGTCTTTTTGTTGCGGCAGCCATGTTACCAGCACCTATGGACCAACGCACATGCGTTGGCATGGTGACGTCATTACGTCATGAGTCAACACGCCTTCATTCATGAGTAATTCCATGTGGCCACCATTCTTAAGGCGGAATTAGTTGCCGCTGGCCTTTGGCGGCCTCAGTGTGGCTTGTCCTCTCCCACATGGTGCTGGAGGAGCAGATCGCTGCCCCCAGGTGGAATATAAGAGGGCAGCATATTAGTGGCATTAGTACTGTTGCTCTGTGTAGACCGTTGGTGCATTTAATTGGCGGGTCTCATCTCCGATACAGAGTAAGTTAGTCACCTTAAGTTGGCCAGAGAAGGTTTGAATCTCAGCCGATTAAGTAGGCACACGCTGAAATTCGAACCATGTATGGGCAAGGCTGAATGTACCCAAGTTAACTGAGCGGTCAACATGGGTACAATCAGCCTGGCAGATTTTACACGCGATTATTGCTAGGGGCTGTTATACCCACTAGCAATAAACACTGTGTTGTCCCGGCAGGGGGAGAACACAATATCTCCACGGGAGGGTGCAGGTGGTTGCAGGAAAGAAATTTCCTCCATCTATGGCCTTAGATGTATACCTTTTTGTTTTGTTTGGTGTTGGTTCACTCTATTAAATGCTTCTCATTATGGATGATTTGTCCCCTTTCTCCCTTTTTCTTTCCTACTGCATTTGTGGTCTACTCTTTTGTATGCGCTTTAGGGGTTGGTTCACTTTTTTAGGGGTCATTAATACTTTGTTATCTCTCATCTTACTTAGTGTCTTGTCTTTAATCTTTGTTTTTTGGATTTTCTTTTCTCATCTGACACACTCTGTTTGGAGCAGTTCATTTATTTTTCTATTCCTCCCTGCATGGTGGGGTCTCAGTTGCACCTACTGGTTGTGACTTCCACGCCTTAGCAAAACGCTTACATTTTCTTTTACATTTGGAGGTTACAGCCATTCACTTTGCGCCTAATCTAACCATGATGTTCCTCCGTGTGCCACGGGTGGCTGGGTCTGTGCCCCTTCCACTGTTCCCGGGCAAGGCTCTTCTTGCTGTGTGTCCTGCCCAGCCAGCATCATCGTCATGTTTTTTTTATTTTAATGGATGCGTCAGTATTCTTCCAGATTGGCCTTAGTGTACATTTTATATTAATATATATATATTTATATCTAAATAAATAAATAAATAAATATATATATATATATATATATATATATATATATATATATATATATATATATATATATATATATATATAAATATATATATATATATATATATCATGAAGAAGTGAAAGTTTCTTCACGAAATGCCTCGAGATGTATGCTGCTGCTTGATCATCTCCGCTTTGATATGATGTTTCTAAATAGCATTGTTTGTATTTGAATTGCTGATTTGTGTATTTTTGGTATATTTATGGTTTTGGATACCTATGTAAAAGTTTTTAACATGTACTTGTTTTAAATAAAAATTGCATTGATTTGAACATTGAATTTTCTTCTTTATGGTGTACCTCCTTATAAGTTCCTTGGGCATTTTTTTTTCTCGTATGAGCCAGTTCATAAGTTTCGGGACTAAGCTATGCCTCACCCATGCACTTAAACCAGTGTCTAGATGTTGAAAGGGTGCAATGTACACCACCAAGGACAGCATTAGCACATAGCATATTTTTTTAGAAGAGGCCTAAAATGTGTGATAAGTTTACCGTTTTAAATCTCTAATCTAGTGGGTGTGAATATTTTTGTAGGCACATAAAGAAACTAGGATAATGTGCTGTGAATGAACAATAAATGCAATTGATTTTTACTTCTTCTGAGTGGCCAATGTTATAAAGTTTCGTAACATTCCTCTCTTTATAAATACAGCAAATTTACTGAAGTGTAATAACATTTCGAAATTCCTATTATTTTTTATCATACAGTACAGAACACAGGAATCAATTCACAAACCATGGGACGTCCTCAAGCATTAAATCGAGGGGTTGGCAACAAACCAGCTAAACAGCAGCAACAGGCCCACAGGAAAAAGGGACAGAGTTGAACAAACAGCAGCAGAAGCACCCTGCAGCCCACAGCAAGTGACAGCAGAAGCTTAACCTGCTTACAACCGCCCCATGCAGATATAATGGGGTAGGGCGGCCACTCGGCACCAGAGAACATACTAAGTATGTGATCTGGCCCTTCTAGGTCTGGGGTGCCCACGCGCTCCACCAGCGACCCACTCCCACTGCGATTCTACAATCAGTGGGTTCCGCCGGGGACCCGCCGATCATTCGGGAGATAGTGAGAATGGTGGTCTGCCTATGTAAAAAAAGCAGACCGCTGTTCTGTGACAAGAGAAGGCAGTGATCTTGTGTTTCTGCTGAGCAGATACACAGATCTCTGTCTTCCCACAGTGCAACCAACCCCCACACAGTTAGAAAGCACTCCCAGGGAACACAGTTATTCCTTTGATCACCCATGATGTTAACCCCTTCCCTGCCAGTGTCATCAGTACAGTGACAGTGCATATTTTTTTAGCACAGATCACTGTATTAGTGTCACTGGTCCCCAAAAAGTGTCAAAAGTGTCAGTTAGGAGTCTGATTTGTCTGCCGCAATATCACAGTCCGGCTATAAGTCCCTGATAGCCACCATTATTAGTAAAAAATAAATAAATCTATCCCATAGTTTGTAGACGCTATAACTTTTCCGCAAACCAATCATTATAAGCTTATTGGGATTTTTTTACCAAAAATATGTAGCAGAATATATATTGGTCTAAATTAATGAAGAAATTTGATATTTTAAATTTTTTTATTGGGTATGTTCTATAGCAGAAAGTAAAAAATATTGTTTTTTTCCAAAATTGTCGGTCTTTTTTTTTTTGCTTATAGTGCAAAATATAAAAACTGCAGAGGTGATCAAATACCACCAAAAGAAAGCTCTATTTGTGGGGGGAAAAAAAAGACATGAATTTTATTTGGGTACAGCGTCGCATGAAATTGTCAGTTAAAGTAACGCAGGGCCGTATCGCAAAAAATGGCCTGGTCATGAAGGGGGTTAAACCTTCCAGAGCTGAAGTGGTTAAAGGGTAACTCCACTTTCTGGGGGGGGGGGGGGATATCAAATAAAACAAAACAAAAATAATACAGTGTATACAACTGCTACACAAGTCATATTGTAATTGAATGTTATTAAAAATGACCTTTCCTTTTCAATCTGCAGCTCTGTCATTTTCTGTAAAATGCAATGACTACCTGAAGGCGTTCTGTAAACAGAACGCCCCCCAGAAACATAATTTCCTGCTTGTGTGATTGGCTCACTGATTTTCCCAGAAGTCTGCACTAAGATACAAGTCAACAATATAAATATATATATATACACACACACACACATACATACATATATATACACCCCCATGGTCTATGAATCGATTCTGGTGTGTAGATGTAACATTTAATATACTCCATCCCACCTCCAATAATGAATGGAGAGGACACATTTCACAGACTAGACAATGGCTATTTAGCATAATAGCAAACCTGAATGATATCAGCGCTTTCATCGCAGACTCTCTTCATCAGCCTTTGTGTTAGATCCTGACAAGAAGCTTCTTCACACCCTGCAGAAACATGAATGATAAATGCAGATTGTACACAGAACAATCAAGACACAGGGGAAGTGAGCTATGAAGATTGGAAGAAAAACACTGTCATTTCATCAGATATAAAGTAGGATTTGTCAGATTGCATTGTTTGGGGCTGCTGCATCTCTTTTCATAAAAAGCTATTTAGAACAATGTTATTTGCCAGTTCACAAACAATTATTATGAAGAAGCAGCAACCATCTGTAACATTTAAATTCTGCTAAAGTAACCGAATAATAGAAATATGTACACAAAACTATAAAAAGAAAATCCTAGTAGTAGAAAGGCCTGTGTTGAGGGACTTTAAAGAGGAGGTCCAGCCTCCTTCAGAAAAAAAAAAAAGTCAGCAGCTACAAATTCTGTAGCTGTGGACTTTTAATATAGGACACTTACCTGTCCAGGGAGCCCGCGATGTAAGCACCCCAGACGATTTTTCCATTGGCTCTCGGGTGCTGCCGCCACCATTTCTTCTAAGGGAAATTGGCAGTGAAACCTAGCACCATGTGTGAAGCGCTTTCTGAATGGCCTTCTTTCTGAATGGAATGGCCTGGCAGCGGGGGGAGGAGGAGAAAGAGTCGGTCACATGACCGCAGATTAGACATGTGCAATTCGTTTTGTTACGAATTAGTCTTTTAACAAATTTCATATTTGTTAATTCGGAAATATTCGAATTAACAAAAACCCGTTTAACAAATTTATTTGAATATTCGTATGTTTGAAAACCCGAAAATTTGAAAATCTGAAATAATAGCCAACTGATAATAACTTAACTTTTACTAACTAGTAAATTATAGGTATTGGAATTTCCTTTTAAATTTGGCTGTTAGTGAACGTATCAAATTTGAAAGGAAATGCCAATGCCTAAAATTTAATAGTTAGTTATTATTAGTTAGTCCTTCAAATTTTCGGATTTACGGATTTTCAAATGTATGAATTTCGATCATAACGAATGACCTAAAAAAACGAAAAAACAAAACAAAAAAGACAACTAACAAATTTTTTCGTCAGTGCACATGTCTACCGCCGATCGGCGCTATAAAAATAGGATTTTTTATTACAGCTTACCTGTAAAATCCTTTTCTTTCGACGGACATCACGGGACACAGAGCCACAGTAATTACTGATGGGTTATAGGGTATCACTAGGTATTGGACACTGGTCACACCCTAATCAGGAAGTTCAACCCCCTATATAACCCCTCCCCTTCCAGGGATACCTCAGTTTTGTAGCAAAGCAGTGTAGGTGTATTAGAAGAGGGGCGGGACCTCTGTGTCCCGTGATGTCCGTTGAAAGAAAAGGATTTTACAGGTAAGCTGTAATAAAAAATCCTATTTTCTTTTCTCGGACATCACGGGACACAGAGCCACAGTAATTACTGATGGGATGTCCCAAAGCAATGCCAACTGAGGGGGGGGGAATCACAACCAAGTAGGGTGCTATCAGACCTGAGGACCCTGCACCGCTACCTGCATCACACTATGCCCAAAGGCGATATCCTCATGCCTTCCTACATCCACCTGATATAATCTGGTGAATGTATGAACTGAAGACCAGGTTGCGGCCTTGCAGATCTGAGCCATAGAGGCCTGGTGATGCACTGCCCAAGAAGCACCAATAGCCCTTGTGGAATGTGCCTTGATCTGAAACGGAGGAATCTTCTGTTTCAAACCGTAAGCTTGAATAATCAACTGTCAAATCCATTTAGAAATGGTCGCTTTTGACGCTGCCTGTCCTCTATTGGGACCCTCCGGCAGCACGAACAAGACATCCGTCTTGCAAATCTGAGCAGTTGCCTCCAGATAGGTCTTGACTGCTCTTACTACATACAAAGAATGTAATGACCTTTCTTCCGAGGAACAAGGTTCTGGAAAAAAGGAAGGTAGCACAATGTCTTGGTTTAGATGAAAATCTGAAACCACCTTCGGTAAAAAACTAGGATGAGGGCGCAGTACCACTCTATCCTTGTGTATAATCAAGTAAGGCTCTTTACAGGAAAGAGCTACTATTTCTGATACTCTTCTAGCAGAAGAGATGGCTACCAGAAAAATTAGTTTCCTCGTCAGCAAGACCAAAGGAATCTGACGTATTGGTTCAAAAGGCTGTTTTTGTAACACCGATAGAACCAAGTTCAAGTCCCAGGGGTTTAGGGGCGCCTTAACCGGAGGATTAAGACGCATCACCCCCTGTATAAAGTTTCGGATCAGAGAATGTGAAGCAAGCGGCCGTTGAAACAACACTGATAAGGCCGACACCTGGCCCTTGATGGTACTCAAGGCCAGCTTCATCTCTAATCCTAATTGTAGAAAATACAGAATTCTACTTATGACATATTTCCTGGGATGCCAACCCCTGGATTCACACCAGGATACATAAGCTTTCCAGACTCTATGATAAATCATTCTGGAAGCTGGCTTCCTTGCATTGATCAAGGTAGATATGACAGGACCTGAAAGCCCACGATTTTTCAGAACGTGGGATTCAATAGCCCACCCGTCAAATCTAGCATTTGTGAGGCAGGCTGGAACACCGGACCTTGAGCTAACAGGTCTGGGTGTATCGGTAGGGTCCACCGGGAACCCACCATCATCCCTGCTATTTCTGCTTATCAGGTTCTTCTGGGCCAAACGGGGGCCACCAGAAGTGCCGACTTCCCTTCTTGCCTGAGTCTGCGAAGGAGCCGTGGCAGCAGCAGAATGGGAGGGAATGCATAAATCGGTGAGAGCCGATGCCACGGAATCACCAACGCATCCGTCCTGCCTGCAAGAGGATCCCAGGCAACCGGTAGGAAGGATTTCCCCTTCTGTAGGTTTTCGGGTATGAGCCATCAACTGAGGCTCTGACGCATCGCATGCGATAGGTGCATTGGAAAGTTTAATGCCTGCACCTTCCTGTTCCAGGTCAACAGAATACTGTGTTGCAACAGTTCTGCTTTGAACTGCGCATAGGGAACTGCTTCGAATGAAGCCACCATCTTCCCCTGCAGCCTCATACAAAGGCGGACAGAAAGACCCTTCTTGGCCCTGACTGTCAGAATCAGCTCCCTTAGAGCAGTGATCTTTGCCTGCAGACACTTCAGTTAAGCAGGAAAACTGGGCACATATAGGCCTGTATCTCTGATGCCTATTGATATCAGCAATTCTCCTCCCTGCAGGACGGAGATTACTGTCTGAATTGATTCCAAACGAAAGGACTGCATCCTTGGGAATTGTTTCAGATCTCTCAAATCCAAAATGGGTCTGTCGTCCCCATTTGGTTTTCGGACCATAGAAAGATTGGAACAGTGTCTCAATCCTTGATCCTTTGTGGGAACCCCCACAATGACCTCTTGCGACCAAAGTCGCTTTATCGCTAGAAGGAGCGACTGCTTCTCTTCTGGTTTTCTGGGAACACCTAATCTGAGGAAACGAGGAGAGGGACATTCTTGGAACTCCAGTCTGTACCCTAAGGTTACCATGGAGATTACCCATCTGTCCTGGAAGTCCTTCTGCCAGGGCCCTGAGAGCTGCAGCAGTCTTTCCCCCCACTCGAGCGAGCGGGGCGCCCCTTCATGAAGAGGTCTTAGTGTCTTGCTTAGAAGACCTTTTCCCCCAGGATTTCTTGTGTCCCTGGGGTTGACTCTTGTTTCTTGCCCCAGACGGAGGAGACCGTCGTGACTGCCTGGAGGCTGATGCCCCTGGCGCTGGGGAAAGAGTCCGTTTAAAAGAGGGACGCTTACTCTTCTTCTTATCAGGTAAGAGAGTGCTTTCCCCACAGGAGATCGTCTTGATATAATTATCCAAGTCCTCTCCAAACAACCTTTCACCACGGAAGGGAAACCCAGCCAGAAGCTTCTTACATGGTGCTTCGGCTGACCAGTTTTTCAACCATAAGATTCTACGTATATGCACCAACCCAAGCGAGAGGCGAGAGGTTTGCACGATAGAATCTCTAATGGCGTCAACAGCATAACATAAAGCCGCAGGAAGGTTAGCAAACCCCTGGGCCTGCTGTTCAGGCAATACTTTGATGACCTGCTTAACATGGTCTCTTAAGTATTGACAGACTCCAATCGCTGCTACTGCAGGTTGGGCCACTGATCCTGCTAAAGAGAACACATCTTTCAATAAGAAGTCCATCTTTTTATCCACAGGATCTTTGAGCATCTGAGCGTTGTCTACAGGACAAGTCAGATTACTATTTACAGAGGAAATGGCCGCATCAATGGCCGGTATTCCCCACCTCTTAATAAACTTTTCTTCCATAGGATAAAGTGTAGAAAACTTTTTCGGCGGAAGAAATCGCTTATCTGGGTGATCCCACTCAGAGTAAAGCAGCTTTTCAAGTAAATTATGAACAGGAAAAGCATGTGCTGCTTGGAAAGGTTTCAGTGACCCCAAAGCAGAAGAGGTTTCTGTAGTAGTTTCAGGTAGGGGCAACTTAAATGTGGAGCGGACCAAACCAGTGAGGATCTGCACTAAGACTTTCTCCTCTTGGGAAGTCGCAGAGGGTCCCTCTCCATCTGAATCCTCCGAAGAGGAATCATCTGTCCCATCCCGATCCTCTGAAAGGGATTCATCTCCTTTATCCCAGAGCTCCTCTGACTGAGGGTCTTGGGGAGCAGAGGAAGGCCTTGTGCGTTTTCTTCCACTCAGTGAAGATGTAATCGCGGCCATTAGTTTTTTCTCTAATCCAGAAATGGTTGAGGAAAAAACTTCTTGTGTAATGTACACAGGGGCTGAAGTGCCGGCAGCAGATGTGGCCCCTAACCCCAATGGCTCTCCCTGTCCAGCTGCCCCTGGTCCCTCAGGAGGGGATGGTGTAGCAGACAGGGGGTCCTCAGAACCTGAACGAGACCCCCTAGTGCCTCCGGTTCTAGGGGTGCTTGAACCTCTTCTACCCATAGTGCAAAGCAACAAGGTGTGAGGTATCAAAAACGAACACTGACTGCTGAGCGATGTAGTCTGGCTAAAAGCCTTGCTACCAAATGCCCAATCCGGTGTTCTTTAGTGAATGCAGCCTAGGGGAATGCCTGTGTCCCACCTTACATGTGACTGTCAGCTCTGGGTCTCTCCAAAGCTCAGCGCACCTGTACAGTGTGCTTTAAATAGCCATGCCATGCCTCTCCCTAGCCTGGGGGGACCATCCCAGCAGAGAAAACCCCCCACCATCTACCTTTGGAGCTGGAGGAAGAGCCTGTGCAGCGGACGCTGAGACAGATCAAGCATGAGAAGGTTTGTGCTCTTGGCCGCCCCCGGTGGTCACAATAGGCACAGCATGCATTCACTTTAAAGGAGAAGAGCCACTAGAATTTAAAATTCTGTGGAATCTCCTCTTACCTTATCCAGGCCGCAGGGTTCAGGTTACACAGACCCAGCCTTCGCCTCTCACGGTGGGCTCCGTTTGTGAAAAACCGTCAGAGACTGGGGCCCCCATCAGTAGGGGGATCCTTCAGTTCTGGGCCTGTAAAGCACCTCGCCAGAAATTAGGAAGTTTAAAGCCATTTTCTGATCCGCGGGTCCAGCTCTCTAAAAAGAGAAGCGTTACAGGTAAAACCTTGTTTCTTCGGACACGAGGCCCGGGTACCATTCAATTCGGCCATGAAAAGACACTTTGAATGGATCCGGTCGCCTGGCTTGCCCCAGTATAGGATCTTAGGATATTCCTTTTGGAGCTTCAGCACAGGACATCTTTGCACGTCCAACACCTAAGACACTGGTGTAAAAACTGAGGTATCCCTGGAAGGGGAGGGGTTATATAGGGGGTTGAACTTCCTGATTAGGGTGTGACCAGTGTCCAATACCTAGTGATACCCTATAACCCATCAGTAATTACTGTGGCTCTGTGTCCCGTGATGTCTGAGAAAAGAAATAAGGTTTTTATCTGCGGATTTTTTAGAAAAAACACATACAGTGGGGCACAGCATTTATTATAACAGAGGGGATTGTAGTAACAGCATTAAGTGAGTTTACTACCACTTTAAAGCGGAATTAAACCCTCCTATCCTTACAGCCAAGGAAGCTGCTTCTGTTTGAACTGAAACTGCCATGTTGCTGCACATGTGATTAATTATGACACCAGCTATTTGATGGTTTGACAGTTTGGTTGAAGACACAATTAAATCAAACAGTTTTTTTTTAAACCAGTAAATTGATGGGTTTAGTTCCGCTTTATGATTTACAGCTGGAGCTTTGAGGCTTCAGAAAAATGACAGTCTCCAGCAAGAAGAAACGGGAGCAATGCTGGAGGCAATTTACAGCACACACTATTCAGGTAGCATAATTATTAATGTAAAATGTAGGTTCCTTGCTAAAGAAGACTATTTTTATCACGTTGTTATGGGCAAAGTCCTGCTTTAAAGCGGAGTTCTGACGAAAAAAAAAAAAATTAAAAGTCAGCAGCTACAAATACTGCAGCTGCTGACTTTTAATATAAGTACACTTACCTGCCCAGGGCGCTCGCGATGTCCTCACCCGAAGCCAATCTGTCCCTCGGCTCCCGGGTGGAGGCACCGGCATCGTCGGTAAGGGAATCAGGTAGTGAAGCCTTGCGGCTTCACAGCCTGGTTCCCTACTGCGCATGCGCGAGTCGCGCTGCATGATCTCACTGGCCCCTGCTATCTTCTGGGACCTGTGTGTCTCCCAGAAGACAGCGGGAGGGGACGGAGGAGGGGCCGGACATGGCGTAGATTGCCGTGGATACTGTGGCGATCTATGCCCGGAAGTGAAAATGTCAGGAAAGACCTACTAGAACAGCTGATATTTATTTGGGGTTAATCAGAGGCACATTAAATGAAGGCAGGTGTGTACCGACTGCTTAATTCTGAACACAGCTACATCCCCAGTTATAAGAGGGTGTGCAAATTTATGCAACCACATTATTTTATTTTTTTATTTTTACTTCCCTCCCCTAAAAGATTTCAGTTTGTTTTTCAATTGAGTTGTACAGTTTACAGGTCACATTAAAAGGTGGAAAAAGTTCTGAAATGATTTATCTTTGTCTCATTTTTTTACATCACAGAAACCTGACATTTTACCAGGAGTGTGTAGACTTTTTAAATCCACTGTATATGAAGCCAGCAAAATAAATCCGTTTTGGCTGTACTGACCCTTTCATTAAAATCAATACAGGAATCAAGCCTATATACACCAGTACTCTCATGCAGGGGGTACCTGTGTGTTGTGGCTGTAGTCTCTCTAGCTCCCTCTGGTGTTGGTCCTGCAGTCCCCTTATCTTCTCCTCCTGATCTCTGAGAAGTGTCTCTCTGAGGTTGCACAGCTCACTCTTCTTTTCACTCTGGACATTTTCATTGATGATCTTCAGCTGAGCTTTGTTGATCTGAGTAAGGCTAATACGTTGCGCTTCCAGCTGCAGCGCTGTATCAGCCTTCACACAAGACATATATTAAATAAAATCTCAGTTTAATAACACATAACGAAATAGACATCGCGGTTTTTTTTGTTACCTTACACTGCTTTTTCTTTACAGTACTGATGAGAATATTTTAAGAATTATCAAATTTTGAATAATAGGATGCATGCCAAGTGATCCTACAGCAGCTGTCCCCTGTTCAACTCCCACTGACTGTGATGTTGTAATGCAGCCTTATCATCCTCTCTCCCGCCAATGTATTACATTGCATCACAACAAGGCCTGTCTTAACAAGACATGAACTTGGACCCAAGAAATACAATATCAATAATCTAGTTCATTCACCAATTGCATATCATAAATACTACTGACAAAGTTCCCTGACTTGCAAAATCGAATGTGTGATGAATGTAGGGGTACGCATTAGGAGCCCTATTACGCCTGAGCTGTTCATTCTATGTCTATGGGCCCTCAACAGGTCTAAAAATGTGCCTGACCTTGGAGGATAGATATGGGGGATCCATTAGAAAAGGAGCACCCCCAAAACTTGCGCACAAGGCAACGTGCTTTACAGCGAGCATGTGTACTTTTGGATCTGCCTTAGGGACTTCCACTTATGTGTTGTGGGGCCATTCATCTTGAATGGAACCTCTATGCACTAAAAGCAAAAGTTGAAGTAAAGTTTGCAAGTGGGAATGTTTGCTATGTAATTCTGAAGACCTACAGGCGAGAGAGATATCTCAAGATGGATGTCTCCAGTAAGGTAATGTTCACTAGGAGCCTAAAGAACTGTAGTACACAGGATTGCAGTCTCTAACAAATAATGCACACCCCTCCTTATGCAATGGTACTATATAGTGCAACAAGATGGGTATAGTATACATGCACAGTATTTTACTTTTAGTAAGCATAAGGTCAAATACAATTCAACTAAGCATCCAAGTATTTAGCTTAAATTTGAATTATAGGAAAAATGTTTTTTTTCATTTTGGCTAGAGTAGGGGAGGGTTATAAACCCTGTAAGGTTTATTTTTGACATCTGTGTCCTATTGGGGAGATTTACCTTCACTTCCTGTACTATAGTCAAAACAGAAAGTGAGAGGAAATCCCTGCAAATGAAGGGATTCTCTTGGAGCCCCTCAGGTCACCATAGCTAGTGTGCCCATTGGAAGATTCCCCCTCTATTACTTTTTTGGGGACAACACAAAATTTGTGATTTTCTTTTACTTTCACTTTTAACGATAATGATAAACAGGACAAATAGAGTGTGTGAATATCCCTAACAGGGGAACAGACGGCAGTAAAAACCGAGAGGTACTCTAATGCATCTCCACTCTATCCAAAAAAAAGGCCTTAGTTATGCTTTAAGATGCCATTCAAAAGCAATTCAGATTCAACTGGACAGACATGAGCAACATTATAAAGCACAATGCAATAGACTGTATACATGAACAGCAACAATCCACATGACATATCTCCTTTACTTACCTTCTCCTGAAGGACTGTATCCAGTTTCTGCTGTAATTCTTTATTTTCCAAATGTGTTCTTTCTAAAATGAAAGATCCTTCTTCAAGTTTTCTAGTTAATTCATCAATTCTTTGAAGCAAAGATTCCCTTTCTATTAATATATTAACAGATTCCTGATTGGAACTGTAGGTTTGAGGTGATAAATGCACTTTAGTTGGATGGATAGTTTCCTCCATTAAACATTCTAGAGAATGAGAAGTATCATCTGATACAATCAGACTGCACTCTGTAGAGTGTTCTATATGAACCGGGATGTTGTCATCCCTATGGATTGGTTCACTGTCTAATTCTAGCACTACTTCCTCTATTTTAGTAGTGTCTCTTTCTACCCATAGCAATTTTACTTGCTCTTTTAACTGACTTATTTCATTCTGTTTTAACTGTAACTCCTCAGAGAGATTGGAAAGTTTCAAAGAAAGTTCTTGCTTGTCCCGTTGGGCAGTCTCTAGCTTTTCCATCAGTTCTGTAGTGTCTTTCTCTACAACCTCCGATCTGTCAGCTTTGACCAAGTTGGAAGCTCCAGAGACAATCAAGTGGGCCTCCTTCTGGGTACCCAGTTTTAACTTTACAATCTCATTATTAAGAGCATCTAACTTTGTTTTATACTCATCTTCAAGCTTAGCTTTGCTGTCTTCCACCTGTTCCTTCAATTTTACCAGACAGGAATATTCCTCTTTTAGCTCATTGTAGTTGACCTCAAAATTTTTCTCGGCAAAGGAGAATGTGTTCTTTTGACGTTCAATTTCTTCTCTCAGCTGATGTTCCAGGTTCCTGAGTTGTGCATTTTCTGAAGTCAGCAGTTCAATCATATTCTTTAGGTCAGAACTTTCAGAGTCTGTCAGATTTTCACAGTTTCCAGTGATGCGCTGTTTCAAGGCGTCGTATTGGTCTTTTAGAAGCCTATTGTCTGTCTCCAAAGATGCCACTTTTTGCTTTAGAGTGTCTTTTTCTATGACCTCTTTCTCAAGGGTCTCAATTCTTAGCTGCAGCGCCTGAACCTCTTGCTCCATTGTTCCCTTTTCCTTTTCCTCTCTCCTCAAACACTCCAGCTCTTTTTGCAGCTCATTAATTTGCATCATCATTTGTTCTGAATTCGGATCATTGACAGACTGCAACAAGTCTTTCAATTTGGAGATTTCCAGCATCAAGTAATTCTGTTTGGTTATTAAGCTGTCTTTTTCCGACTGCATGGCAGTGATAGTCTGACTCGATTCTTGTTTCATCTGATCGATCTGCTGTTTGTATTGCACTTCTAAGTTATCTTTGAGATTCTCAATGTTGGTTCTGTGCTCTCGGGTTAAGTCCTCCTTGAGCTTTGTGAGTTCCTCTTCCTGGCTGAACAAGAAATGTGTTCTAAGTTTCTCTAATTCAGCTTCCTGAGATTCTGCCATCCTGTCCAAAACCTCGTCCTTTTCTCTTTCCAGCATATCCAGTTTGATCTTATAATTGGTCACCTCGGCCTCATGTTTTGATTCTAATTCTTTGGTAAATTCATTGGCTGCGGCCAGTTCAGCTTTTAGATTGTCAATGGTGACGAACAAACTGCTGGCCTCGTTCAATTTGTTTTCCTTTTCGGTGAGGCTCTCCCTGGCTTTGTGCACCTGCTCCCTGGCATAGCTCAGATCCTGCAGCAGATCTTCAATTTGCATCTGTAGCTGCGATTTCTCCTTTGAAGCGGCCTGTAGTCTGTGAGAGAAATCCTCCTTCATTTTATCCCTCTGCTCATCAGATTGCTGCAATCTAGCATTTAATTCACTAATGATCACGTTTAGCTCATTGATCTCTTGCGTGGAGGTGCTGATGGCCGCCTGGCTCATTACACTGCTCACTTCTTGCCTGTGCTGGGCAAGCAGCCTCTCAGTCGCCAGCGTGTGTTGCTTGACCAATTCCTGCTTCATCTGTACAATCTCCTGCCCATGTACCTCGTCTAGCTCAGCCTGAAGCTGCTCCAGTTTCCTTTGTGTCTCTAATTCTATTCGCTGCAGAAGGCCTGCCTCTGACTGACTGTCTCTGTAATGCTTTTTCTGAAGGTCCTCCACAGTTCCCATTAACTGCTTGATTTCGTCGGAGGATCTCCTCTCCTTTTGTCTGGAGCTAGTCAGTTCTTCGGAAAGGTTGCTGACTTCCTGGCTTTTCTGGGTTAATTGCGCTTTCAGTTCATCGATGAATTTCTCGGATTCGGCGATCCTTTCTTTGAGTTCCAGGCTGTGGATTTCTTCATTGTGTATGGTTGATTTCAGACTATCAAGCAGCAAGTCCTTCTCGTTCAGCTTTTTTTCATAAGAGAATTCAAGTTCTTTTTTCTGCACCTTAAAGCAAAAGCAACAGTCTTAGGATAGGAGGTAACCAGATATTTAGATTATTATATTTTCTAGCTGGGACATACTGGGCCTCGTTTACATGAAAAAGTATGAAATACCCAATAATACCAAACAGTTTCAAAATGTAATTTTCACAGCAGACTTCTAAAGTTTATGAAAAGCTGCATTTTATTGATTGATCGGATACTTATTTTATCAGATTTAAAACACCTAGTGGTTCCTCCAATCTCTCAGGGATTATGATAAGGAGATCTCTGTATGCAGGTTTTTAGGTTTGCACACCTGTCAAAGCCATGACATTGAAACTTTCTTATTGTTGTTCATATCCTATTTTCTTGAAGTCAACCTTTGCTATATGACTACTTTGTACTGTTTATATTCAAAACATGAGGCGTGAACTCCTATAGTCCAGATTTCTATATTTTAAAATAATTTTATAAATACAACAAATGGAGCAGGCACAACCCAAAGTGGATGGAAATAACCACATCACAGTGGAAGTAATCCCTTGGGATATAAACAGCCAGCGGGAACCTCAGTAAATCAGACTACATTTGTTACTAAATTATTATTTTTTTCCACGGATACTGAAACATTACTTTTGGGTGGATGGACCATATAAGTCCTATAAAAAAATGTTCCTCCCTCTATACTTAAATATGCCTCTAAATGGGAACAAGACCTACAATGCACATTGGACCAAGCACAATGGGGTCAGATCTGGGCCACCACAAAATCATGCTCTTGCTACACCACAGCAGTGGAAGCCAACTACAAAATGCCACTGAGGTGGTACATGGTTCCCACCAGGTTGATGCATGTCTCTATAGATTTTTCTCAGCACGGTTTCTGTGGCTGCCCCAAAAAAGCCTCCTTTTTACACAATTGGTGGACATGTCCAGTCGCACAATGCTTTTGGTGGTGGGTATAACAATTCCTACATACTCTTTTCCAACAAACTCTCACAATGAACACTTCAGAAGCCTTACCTCAAGTGGAATTCCAGTCAATATGTAAATTTTGTCCATAATTAGTATATTAGATATGTTTAACTTTGACATTATACATTTTAAGGCTAGCTGATTGTCTAGCTTAGAAAGCCTAATCTGAGCTAGACAATCAGCTGCCTTCTGTTCCTTACTGACAACAGTTTCTCTCTTCAGCTGAATTTGCCAGCTGTCATGCACTTTCTGAAACCATTGTCGGCCTTTTAGAGAAATCCAGTCTAGCTTTCATTAAATTTCACCTGTCCTGCCCAGTCCCACCCAGCACCGCCCCATCCTTCCCAGCCTTGTCTCCCTCGTCATCCTATTACCATGGAAATGACACTGCTGGCGGGCTTGCAGGCGTCACTTCTTGCAGTCACGGCGCTAGCTTTCTTGGTGAATGCCCGCCGGGTAGCTATGTCACTTCTGATGATTGGTTGATTACTGCTTTTTGAGGATGAGGTCTTTCCTTCCACTTTAATTGTAAACCTGTGGAGCTGTCCAAAACCCAATTCGCTTTAATGACTCACGTTCTCTTAGCCGCTAAATTAGTCATAGCAAAAGCCTGGCTCACGTGATCTATTCCCTTTTCGGAGGTTATGCTCCAAATCCATTAGAATAATGAAAAGCTGACCGCAGGACTTTATATTACTATGCCTAAATCCGTAAAATCTGGGACCCCTGGTTTAAAGCTTTCTGCTCTACCAACTTTGACCACACCTATTGGACCTTTAATCTTAGGGCATTCATACACACATGGTGCCTAACACTCCCCGGGCTGGCCCCTTTCCTTGTCTCCTTACTAACCTCCTTGATCCCCTAAACTATAACCTTCTCCCTACCCCTTCCAACCCCCACCACTTCCCACCCCCTTCTTTTCTTGCTTTTTAATACATAAATCTTATGTGCATTTCCATAGACCACTCGATACCAAACCCATTACATCCTTTCTGTTTCTATCCCACCATTAGGATGGTTGGCCACAATGGGATGTTCTACTTTGGTTGCTAATTGCTTTAAAAGTCTCAATATATTATATCTTCAGCAGAATCTATTATTGCTAAACCAAAAACTGTTTTGTACACTTTGTTATTCCTCTTTTTGAGACTCAAAAATGATTGAGCAAGTAAAAAATGTTCCTACCTGAGTTGACAGGACGAGTTCATCCAAAACTGATATATTGTTTTTTGTTGGATGCTGGAGAGATAAGCCACCTGTGTTATGTCTCTCAGAGATTACTGGTGAGATCTCCCGAGTTCCTGAAGCAGCACACCGACTGTGCCAATTATAACAAAATCCTACGCTCCCCGCTGAATTTTGTATTCATTTTATATTATGGAGAGCGTCTTAGAAGGAGCTAGGACACACAACTCACAGGATAACAGCAACACAGTCAGTAATTATGGCAAGGAGATCTCGCTGTTGGAGTATCCTAGACCTGTAAGAAGCCAGGGGCTTCAAACAACTAAAATATGACCTTTTTTGGATCAATTTACTAATGTTTTGGGCACGTTCACACTGCTCTGGACAGCCCTACACACTAAACTACAGTGGTTTAAGTTGCAACCTTTGTCCATGCTGTCTGCAGTGAGCTGGAGGTAGGGGGGCTGTGTGATGCGCGTTTCAGTGCACCAGCACAGTTCCTTTTCTTTTCTTACCAATTTTTTTTTAAATATTACATGCAATATTTAAAATGTGAGTTCACTACAGGAATTTACAACATAAGCATAGCATTGTGCTAATAATTTGTTGTACTTCGCTTTTAGACCCCTTTCACACTGGGGCAGTAGGCGCGTCGGCGGTAAAACGCAGCTATTTTTAGCGGCGATTTACCGCCAATTTTGTGGCGCTATTCGGCCGCTAGCAGGGCGCTTTTACCACCCCGCTAGCGGCCGAGAAAGGGTTAAAACCACCGCAAAGCACTGCTGCAGCAGCGCTATGCCGAAAATATAGCCGCGCTGCCCCATTGATTTCAATGGGCAGGAGCGGTGAAGGAGTGGCGTATACATACAACACATGCTTTAATTATCACTTTTGTTGTGAACGGACTACTTCTGAGATAGATACTGCATTAGTTAATTTAAAGCAAAAATTAATGCTTATTGATCACTTTGGAGTGGAGTGACATTAAAAAAAAAAAAAAAACAATAGATGAAGAACAAGATAAGGTTGTTAAATAAGCAGCTTTATAAAATGACTAAATATAACCAATTTACCATATTCATCTCATTGTTTTGGAGAACAGCTAAACACAGTCCACTGCCAGACATTAAAAACTTCTTGGTTTGCTTTTTGGTTTTGGTTTTTTAGCACAATATACAGTAAATCAGCTGGGTGGAAAATTGTAGCCCATTCTTCATTGTTTTGCATTTAAAGTGGAGTTCCACCCACTTTTACAACTCTTCAGCATCCCTCACTAAACTGTGCACTGTAAACAAATTGGATATTTTTTTATTTTTTTTCTCAGCACCTACTGTATATCTGCTGTATTCATTTTTCACTTCCTCCTCCCTGGCCGCGGCCCATCGCATCATTTCCTGTTTGCAATGCCTTCTGGGAAGGGGCGGCAACTTCTGCTGAAACTGCCGTTGCTATGGAAACCTGACCTGAAACCTATTACTCTGCTTTTGCTGCACTGAGCATGTGCGAGATCTGCAAGGATGAGATCCAGGAAGCAATACAGTCTGGCTTCAGATGCCCACACTTAAGATGGCCACGGCCTGCTGTAAGTTTATAAAATAACAAACTACTGCTATGAACTAACAAAACAGACCTTAGTTTACAGACTAACTTTACTAGAATACATTAAGCTTGTGTATTATAGGCCTATTTTTATTTAAAAAGTATAATTTCGGCTGGAACACCACTTTAAAGAATACCTCAAACCAAGAACAATTATGTAATAAAGTCATGTGAAACAGTAAAGTATACCTCCATACAAGTAACCGGCCAGTCCCTCAGTTCCTTGATGGACGAGGGACGTGCCTGCATCTGCTCTGCACACAACTACAAGGTAACTCCTGTCTTTTAATATACTTTGACCTCATGCTTTCCAAATTAATTACTCACTATGCTCCTACACACTTTTTAGGAGCCACCTTGGACCTGCCTTTTATTTTGCTGGTCAATATTGATCCTTCCAAGCAACATTGTCTGCGCCATGACGGACTAGGTAACAGACTTCTTTCCAGCAGTCTTGCCTATGCTTAGATACATCTCAATGCCTTCATTTTTTTCATTTTTCTTTCTTTTTTGTCCTTTTACACCTTATACAGGACCTATCGTAATTTCTACCCCCTTTAATTCCTGGACAGGCATTATATACACCTGTGAATGTGCTGCTATGAGAATTTCTCTCTACAGCTGATATTACTAAGTAAGTACCGGCATAACTACCCTATATGGCCCTAGTTACCAACAGCAACACCCCTAATGTTATTCATTCCTTTAATTAGGCCTGGTCCAATCGGATTGCAGACTTGGTCCAATTTAGATGGTTTTTCCCTTGCTGTGTGCACACACCCATTACAGGCACCTCGTGACCACTTTCCTCTACTGTTTTTAAACATACATGTAAGTTTGCACTCTCCTTTCTAGAGATACAGATACATTTACTTATATATATACATATTTCACGTATTCTCTTCAACACAATGCACAGATGTGCAATCTTTTATCTCTAGACTATCATTACAAGTGCATTATGACTCATGGTTATCTCTACATTCCTTTGCCAGGTCTACTGTATGCCCCCTGCAGGCATAATTTACGGCGCGGCCTGCCCGCTCTCCTGCGGGGACCCCCTCGGGTGGCTGTGTTCCCCCTTCCCCTCTCCTCCCTCCCTTCTCGGGCACTGACGCCCCAGGTATGTTTGCATCACCGGTACTTTGTGTGGAGCCTATGGTCGCATGAATGTCCAGCCACAGTTTTAACTCTCTATTGTTTATACCAAGTAGTGTATTGTTAAATTATCGCTCTCATGATGTTTTTCATGTTTACCATACAGAATTGTTTTATATATCTTATGAGCTCCTGTTCCCTGAAGAAGCCAATGTCTTGGCGAAACATGTAGGAAATCGAGCCCTCCCTCTTCAACGGCCATCTTCCATCTGGCCCGCTCTACCATCCTTAGGGTCACTTACAGTACATGTACCCATAATCTTCTTTTAAAGTATAACATGAATTGTCTGTAATGTATATTTTTTCTATGCTAGATTATCAATAAATTTTGTAATTTTTTGCTTTTTACACTTTTTCTCATTTATTCTTCTCTGAAAAACCCTTTTGACTTTAGCACCGCCATAATCCCCCGTCCACAAACCCATTAATTATTTGATTATTTTGGGGATGAGGTGCTGTATCCCTTGGTACCATCTAGCCACCCTTACACATACCTCCATAGAACTTATGGACTTTTTCAAAAAATATGAAAAAGAAAACATGAGATCTTTGTTCAAATAGTGACTAAAGAGGATATACTTAAAAATAGCATATAAAATTGACATGATGTATTTATTCTCTTAACCTAAATTAAAGCTTAATATTTTTTTTGGAGTGCATCCCCATACATGTAATGATGAGTATCCCATTACCAGCAAGCAGTTGCATCTGCTAAACATTATCCCCGAAGTGTCCCCTTCACAGCCGCTGGATGCTGCACTGAGTGGCAATCTTCTGGCACTCTGAAGGTTAACAACACTGGCTACTACAGATTGTGCCGTCCACCCTGTACCCTTTTGCCCTCTCTGCCATTCACAGAACTCTTACTGATATTGTTTCACAATGCTTCAGGTTCTGTGAATAGAGGAGGAGCAGTCAAATGACAGAATCTCACCCAACACTCATTCACAGAACCCAATATATGTTGGGAGAGTAGAATTGCGGGCAGTGTGAATGGTGGAGAGGGCAGAAGGGAGCGGGCAATCGGTGCATCTCACTAGCAGTCACTGCTGTTAAGGTGTATGTAAACTATCTATACAATGCTATAATTTTCTTTCTTTTGATCAATTTACTATACCATTAAAAAGTGTTTTATTACTGTATCTTTTTCAACCAGTGCAGAAAAAAAAGAAAAAAGCTGATCATCCAACTAGAAATCTTGTGAGCTGGTAACTTCATGTGTTCTCTGCTTCTGGACTGATAACAGTTATCATTGTGCCCAATTAACACCATGGACTACAATATACCTCCCCTGGTCACGGGGGAAAAGAGAGGGGTGTTCTTTAGTCCCGACTCACTGTTATGCCACCTAACACACTATCTTTCCTAGGTTGATAATACCGCACAGTACGGTTGTCACTCTAGGACAGGGGTGTCAAGCTGGCGGCCCTCCAGCTGTTGCAGGACTACTAGACCCATCATGCCTCTGCCTGTGGGAGTTATGCTTGTAACTGTCAGCCTTGCAATGCTTCATGGGACTTGTAGTTTTGCAACAGCTGGAGGGCTGTCAGTTTGACACCCCTGCTTTAGGGGAAGAAGTGTGCAGCTTTGTAGCTTCTCCTCTACTGTTTACTTTTATTTTATCAGGACTTCATATCCTATGGTACCTTGCTGACTACAAGCAGTGTATTCTGCCTCCTGAACTTCTCCTCTCAGCTTCTCGTTTAGAAGCAGAAGGGAAGAGAGGCAGGGGAGAGGGGGAAGAGAGGCAGGGGAGAGGGGGAAGAGAGGCAGGGGAGAGGGGGAAGAGAGGCAGGGGAGAGGGGGAAGAGGGGAAGAGAGGCAGGGGAGAGGGAGAAGAGAGGCAGGGGAGAGGGGGAAGAGGGGAAGAGAGGCAGGGGAGAGGGAGAAGAGAGGCAGGGGAGAGGGAGAAGAGAGGAGGGGGAGAGGGAGAAGAGAGGCGGGGGAGAGGGAGAAGAGAGGCGGGGGAGAGGGAGAAGAGAGGCGGGGGAAAGGGGAGGCGGGGGAGAGGGGGGGCGGGGGAGAGGGGGGGCGGGGGAGAGGGGGGGGCGGGGGAGAGGGTATAATAATGGCAAATCGTGTCGGTGTTTGATAAGCATTTTGTTTTATTCTTGGATACACATTTGTTATAAAGAAAATGAATAAAAAATTGTAAAAAAAAATAAATGTAATATCACAAGCATGAAGAAAAAAAAGAAGCAGACTCTGTGAAATGTGTGACATAGCAGTGCCTACTCGCAGAACAGTAAATGTGTCACAGAATTCAAGGAAAGAAACGTGTGGAGATCTTCATGAAGTAGGTTTACAAACTTCAAGATTGTTCAGATTAATAGTAATAGGCTAGAAATAATGGAAATGCAATGTGGAAGTGGATATATGATTTTAAAATCAAACGTTTTTTTTAACTTACCACTTGCCGACCGCCAACAGTACATTTACTGCTCGTAGGGCGGGCAGCGGCACAATCTGCAATTGCTGTGTCCACCGGACATTACGGATTACGGTACTTGGTATAGGGTCGCTGTGAGTGGCCCAGCTACCACGTGATCTCTGTGCAATCACATACCACATAGTAAACAGTAGTCATGAATGGAATCCATTCATGACATCAATGTTTACTAATGTGTGTGATCTGTGATTGGTCACCAGTGATCACATGGTACCTGGGCCAATCACAGCACCCTGTACCATGTGATAGCTGTGGGCTAATCACAATATCACAATAGTAAACAATGAGTCATGAATGAAAGCCATTCATGACAGTTCAACAATTGCTGTTACATTAATCATCACTGTAACAAGCAATCGCAGTGTAAATTGTACATCCATTCAGCACTGTGCCCAGCTGCAGCTCTTCTATCCCCTCTCTCACAGGCTTCACTGAAAGCAGCGGGAGCCACTGGCTCCCGCTGCTGTCAGTCAAATACTGAAAGTAAGGAGAGGGGAGTGGGGACGAACTGCGCTGTGTCTCTGGACACACACAGCCCGGCTCGGAAGCACACCCGCACTTGTGTCCTCAGAGCACACAGCTTGCTATGGGGCACACACAGGATCGGAGGAGCAGATAGTGCTGGCGAGAAACCCCCAGAAGAGGAGGTAAGGGGCTGCTCTGTGCAAAACCATTGCACAGAGCAGGCAAGTATAAACTTCTTTTTTATTTTAATTTTGACTTTACAACTGCTTTAGGTTGTGACCATGGATACACTTTGGATGATAGGCACTTTAGTTGTTTTCAATAGAATTGAACCCACGGTGCTTTAGCAAACTAAACGTAATTCAGTTAGGCCCCTTTCACACTGGGGCGGTGGGGGCGTCGGTGGTACAACAGCGCTATTTTTAGCGCTGCTGTACCGTCGTTCTTGCAGCTGTATTCGGCCGCTAGCGGTGCGGTTTTACACCCCGCTGGCGGCCGAAAAAGGGTTAAAATCCCTCAAACAGCGCGGCTATAGCCGCGGTATTGCCGCGCTGTCCCATTGATTTCAATGGGCAGGAGCGGGGAAGGAGCGGTGAATGCACCGCTCCTTCCCTGCTCCAAACAAGCTGTTTGCAGGACTTTTTTCACCGTCCTGTCAGCGCACCGCTTCAGTGTGAAAGCCCTCGGGCTTTCACACTGAACAAACAGCGGAGGCTGTTTAGGGGCGGTTTGCAGGCGGTATTTTTAGCGCAATACCGCCTGCAAACCGCCCCAGTGTGAAAGGGGTCTTAAAGTTTACATCTACTTTTAAACATTTACATTCAAATTTTGCTAAAGCCCAATCTAAATAAAACTGGCACAAAGCATAAAGGTTAGAGAAAAAAAAAAAAGTTAGGTCAACTTTAAGCTCTGCCAAAGCCAACAATAGCGCTGTAGTGAACTGCTTCTGGTTGCATGGTACACACCTGCTGAACCTCATGAACCTGATCTTGCAGTGATGTGACCTGGGCACGAAAGTCCTCAATCTCCTTCTGGCACAGCCTCAGTCGGTGGTCACGCTCCTCCAGCTGCTGCTGGTAAGTAATGATCTGCTGTTTAGAGTGAAGGAGATCGACGGCTGTACTTGAGTGACTTGTGTTCCTCAGCGTCTCGCTGGCCTGCAGCTGCAAACAGAACACATAAGCCGGTTGAAATGCTTCAGTAGATGTTGTGTAAATTTAGTTTTTGGTACAACTTTAATTCAAAGGGAAACTGTAATTTTCTCATTCGGGGCAAAGTTTAAGGCATCATCGATAGCTCGGCCCCTCCACTGCTGGTATGTACCTTTTCTTTGCCATCATGCTGTATGATTTGCCCTCTGGGACCATGTGAATTACCAACACTTTCCAATACCGGAAGCATGTGACTCTCTCGGTTTCGACACCAAATAAAATGAAAGTGTAATTTTTTATTTCTATATTGTTTTAAAGGCTGAAAGTTTTTTTACTGCCATGCATTCTATGCATGAAGGTAAAAAAAAACCTTAAGTGTGCAGCAGCCCCCCAGCCCCCCTAATACCTGAGCTACATCTTGATCCAGCAATGTGCACAAGGCTCTCCGTGCACGCTCCCTCCTCATTGGCAAGGACAGCCAATTGATTAGTGATTGTGATAGCTGTCAATCACAGCCAGTGAGCCAATGAGGGGGGGGGGGGGCTGAGCCAAGCTGCAAAGTGGGAGGGGCTAGGAGTGCGGCCGAGGGACCAGAGAGAAGGAGGATCAGGGCTGTTCTGTGCAATGGTTTTGCATGGTGCGTAATGACATTTTAATGTGATATTTCCAACCATAGCATTTGATATTTTGCACTACAGCATTTGATTTTTACAAGTTTTTTGCCTTATACTGTATGAATTTCAGAAGCGCAACACCTATTTAACACTTTCATTTTAATTAGTGTGGGATCATAAACAGTGGTAGCCGCCGCTGATTGTTGTAGCACAGGATCACTTTCATAAGCCATGGTCCACAGTCTATCTCTAAAGCAAGCAAAAGAGGGTAGAGACGTTCCTACAAACAGTGGGACTGTGTAAAATGAACGTAGCCACCTTTAACAGATCACAGCAACAAATCAAAGGAATTTAAAGATTTGAAGGAGACTGGGAGCAACAGAAGGGGCTTTTTAAAAATAAGAATACATGCTTGAATAGATTATTTGTTGTCTTAAACCAGAGTTTAGTGTCACTTTAATGTTTAGCTCCATCTGACGGAAGAAGAGGTGAAGTAGAGCTGCATTTATGCTGGAAGGGTGACAAGGGGTGCAGAATTTCATATAATAAAACACATGACTCAGACCTGCAAGCAATTACATGCAGAGGAGAAGAGGTGGTCTATCAGGAATCCTGCAGCTGTAAGTAAGATTTTTTTTTTTTTTTAATGGGAACGCTTGACACAAGCAATGCTTACAGAAGTTATTTAACCCCTTGTCTACCATTTTACAAATGCCCTGGTGTTCAAGAGGTTAAAACAGGCTCATGCAGTCATGAGCTTGGGATTTTTTTTTTTAATCAGCTCCTAACTTTTATGTAAAAGTGATCCCGGTGGCTATAAGGTCGCCAGGATCACTTTTACGGTACCATGAAAGTGATGTTCCGCCATTATGCTAGCCTGGGCCTAGTACTGTAGCACAGACTACTACTCACATATAAGTACATGAACAACTTTATGTGCTGCAGTACATACTTGCCCACTGACACCTCAAGAACAATAGATGGAAAACTTATAATGTCAGCAGACCAGCCAGAAAACAGTTTGATTTAAGGTGTATATTATTTTTCTTTTTCTTAAAGTGTTATTTCACTTTTTTTCCTGAAAATTTGTGAACACCGTACACCTTCCCCACCCCCGGTCCACGCTGTACTTAACTCTGTGTAGGTAATAAGCTGTCAGCGCCCATGCAGCCAGTGTAGCAATCTGGGGATCTGAAATACCCGTTCTTTTCCCTCTTCCTTCTGCATGGCCTCTGCAACAGATCAGAGCAACTCTGATTGGTCAGTGCTGGCACAGAGAATTGCTCGGATCCAGGGATTTCAAATCTCCAGACCGATACATCAGCTGAGTGGGCATTGAAAGCTCATCGCCCACTGAGGTAAAGAAAAATGGGGACCGGGGGAGGGGGTGTAGAGTGTTCCCCTTTTCTGAAACCTACACAGTTATAGAGTCTACAAACTATTTATGGACTTTTATTTATTTTTTTATTGTTTTTACTGGTAATGGTGGCAAACTGCGATTTTAAGTGGGACTGTGACATTGCGGCGGACAAATCTGACCCCAAGTGGCACTTTTTGGGGACCAGTGACATTATTACATTGATCAGTGCTAAAAAAAAATGCACTGATCAATGTATAAATGACACTGGCAGGGAAGGGGTTAACACTAGGGGCGATCAAGGGGTTGTGTTCCCTGGGTGTGCTCTAACTGTGAGGGGGATGGGCATATTGGGAAAACACAGAGATTGCTTTTCCTGATCACTAGGAACTAGATTTCAGTATTGTCTCTTGTCAAAACAGGGATCCGCCTTGTTTACATAGGCAGATCCACGTTCTACCTCTCTGTACCACGATCGCAATTTGCCGGCAGACAACCAGTCCACCAGGCGCGAGCATCCACTGTATCTCATGCACAGACTGACATCCAGGTACGTCAGTTTGTACGGCCGAGCCGCCTTGCCACAGTATATATATGTGGAAGGTGGTCGGCAAGTGGTTAAATAGGTGTGAAGGTGTTTTGTCTCTTAAAAAGACTGGATATGGGCTTCAATGGAGAGCTATGTTAGCAGAGGTCCCTAGATGCCACCAAATCAAAAAGGTAAATTGTAAATATGGAATATCCATTACAATAATAAGTAATGCCCGTTATATAACTGTTAAAGTATGTGATCTATGAAAGGGACATCTTACATGTTGGAACTGAATCTTCAGCTTCTGGCTTTGCTCGGTCAGTTCCAGAAACTCCCTCATGATGTCATCTTTCTCCTTCCTGGCTTGCTGGAGGTTGGTAGTAAGCTGTGTGATGATGCCGTCTCTCTGTTTTATGGCAGTCTCAAACTCCTGGAGCTGCAGAATAGATCACACAAGAGATGCCAGGTTACAATTTTTAAGCAAACAAGTGAAGTCTTCCAGTGAGGTCTTCCAGTGAGGAAAAAAAAAAACTATGAATGGTGCGCTGTGCAAAGTTTTCAGCATACGGGTAATTTGTTCCTTGCCATTTCTGCTTCAGAAGGCAAAGAGTTGAAAACCTCACACAAAAATACCCTCGCTAGTCAAACACAAGTCTGGAATAACATGATTAAATGACTTAAAAGTATGTCAAGGCAAAAAAAAAAGAAAAACTATACAGTTTATATGTAGTACATCTCTGATATATTTGCACATTTCCCATTTTTTATTCCTGTTAAAGATCCTGCAAGTACAGAAAAATAGCTGGTGATTTGCCAGAAATGCATTCGGCTCCCAAGTCCTACTGTGGGCCGACAACACAGAGCATTTTTGTGGACTGAGAAGTGTCAGCTCTGCCCGATGTCTTTTACTAAACTACTGAACCTCTCCCACAATTAGATCCCTACAGCAAAAAATGGCAAATTATTTTGTATTCCAAGATAAGAACTGGGAGGTCTCTTTGATATAACACAAGAAGTGTGGAGGGATAATTTTCCTTCCTACCAAGCTGTGAAACAAATTTGTAAAAAATATCTTTATTATGTTTTGATGTTACATAGTTGGTAAGGTTGAAAAAAGCCACAAGTCCAACCTGTGTGTGAAATTATGTGATTTTGGAATATAGCAAACAACCCATATTGAATGGTGTCATACTACTATTTTGATGGTTTTATAAGAATCAAATAAATGGATGAAATTTTAACATCCGATATGTGTGCATCATATTAATAGGCACCTTCAAAGTCCCATATTTGGTAAAGTCTTTGGCATCATCCCCAAGCAATATTTCAGGTCTAGAGTTCCCAGGATACTCTTGAAGGTATGTAAAAGTACATCGGGGTTGATTTACTAAACCTGGAGGGTGCAAAATCTTTCCCGATCTGTGTAGCCGCGGATGGGGAAATGTGTCGCTGCCTGTGATTAGCGCTACGCAGTGTCAGCTTCCTGGCGACCGCGGGCATGTGATCTTGAGAACACGCCTGAGCCCATCCTTAGTGTCTGCCATGCCTACTGATGCTGAACCTTCCCATTCTTCAAGTATGCCAACGTAGTGTCACCCTTAAAATCTGCTCTCAGTTGTTTTAAATGTTTCCTTCTTTCCAATAAATGTGTAGCCTAAGCCAATTAAACAGTCCTATTACTGCTATGAAAATGTAGACTTCTGGCTGACAGCAGAGATGTCATCGCCCTCTATAACTGCTATACCTGGCTACCAACAATAACAGAGCAGTGATACAGGACTATAACGGGAAAAGCAGAGATATCTATAACTGGCAACCTGGCTTCACCTTTTCTGGGCTGTGCAAGAGGCAAGATGGCAGCCTCCATTGGTAGAATAGTCAAGTCTCAGAAAACAGAATTAGGCAAGGTTTTATATTGCACCGGTGACCTGTTTATCAGCTGAATAGTTCAAATTTAGCCATGGATTCCATAAAGAATGACAAAGGAAAAGGTTACTTTAAAGTGGAACTTTAGTCAGAAAATTCAGTTCTGCTAAATCACTTCAGGCTGGTGCCTTTTGCAGGTATAGTGATGTAAAACATTAAAAAAAGGTCCCTATGCTGTCTAAAATCAAGTCAAACCACTGTCTCATCCTGTTCTGCACATGCTCACTTGCTCTCTATTTTTAGGCACCGCCAAATTTGTAGAGGCCAATCCGCTGACAGCCTTCAAGTGTAATTAAACCCTCCTATCCTTTAAGCCCCTTTCACACATGCTATTCGTTTGTCCGTTTTTTATCCATCTGTTGACAGAGGAAAAAACGGACATCAATGCATCTCTATGGATGATCATCCATTTACATCCGCCATCATCTTTTTTTGAAACTGATCAAAGCTCTAATTTTTCTTCCGTTAAAAAAACGGATTGGATGAAAAACAGCTGTAAACTGACAAATTGTCAGTTTTTTTTATCCGTTTTCGCATTGGTAGTGGATGTAAAAAGACTGATGAAAAACTGATGAGCACAGATGAAAAAATGATGAAAAACGGATGAATACTTCATCCGTTTTGACGTGACTGAACTGATGAAATGGACGGTCCACATGTGTCAAAGGGGCCTTACATCCAAGGAAGCTTCTTCTGTTTGAACTGCAACTGCCATGGGGCTGCACATGTGATCAGTTATGACACCAACCATTTGATAATTTGACAGTTTAGTTCAGGACGCAATAAAATCAAACTGTTTTTCGAAACTGGTAAATCAAAGGGTTTAGTTCCGCTTTATGATTTACAGCTGGGGCTTTGGGCTTTAGCAAGAAGAAACAGGAACATTGCTGGAGGCAATTTACAGCTCATACTATTTGGTGGCATAATTATTAATGTGGAATGTATGTTCCTTACTAAAGAACATTATTTTTTATGAAGTTGTTTCGGGTCAAATTCTACTTTAAAGTGAAACTAAACCCATTGATTTAACAGTTTAAAAAAAACAGTTACATTCCAGCGCAGGCTGGGAATGTAACTCTCCCATTTGCTTGAAGTCTCAACCAAACTGTCCAAGACATCAAATCTCTGGTGTCATAACTGGTCACACGTGCAGCATCAAGGCAGTTGAAGATCAAACAGAGGCCAGAACGGCAACTTCCTTGGCTGAAAACGATAAAAGGATTTAGTTCCGCTGGTGGACATGGGCTCTCTATAGAGAACTACCATGCACAAATGGGATTCACTTAGGTGGTCCCTTTTCTTTTTGGAGAGAGTTACCAACATGCCTTTAGCCCAGGTTCACACTGAGCTGCGGGAATGGAGAGTTCAGCTGAACTCGCACGATTTCACTCCCGCATGTCAGTATCAATTTTGGCGGCGATTTCACAGACATCCATGCAGGTTTCTGCACAGATGCCAATGGAAATCGCATCCCCAAAACTACTTTTTTTAATTGGTGCGGCGCCGCAAATGCAGCGTCGCACTGATTAGGACTGCCATTGCCATTTCAAATCGCATGTCAAAATGCACCAATGTGAACCAGGGCTTAAGGAAAGATGGTCTGAAATGTACCTACTTGGGCTTTTTACTGTAGATAAAAAAAAACAGGGAAATTTTTTTTTTAACATTTGTGGAGAAGACAGGATACGGTTGTATCCCACCATTCCAAACAATCATGGGACCCCAGCCAATAAATTCTGGAAGCAGTTGACAAAAAATAAAGGCAGACAATGTAGCCTCATTACCCCAAGGGCTAATTTACACTTGCTTCAAAACAAGGCTTCGGGCACGCTTTGTTAAAGCTCTCTAAATGCCAGTCAAAGCCCCTAAATAAAATAGTTAGCTTACATTCCTGTTTACACCTTGCGTTAGCTTTGCTTCGGCTTTGCTTCAAAAATTATACCCAATGTTGCTTTAGTGGTGCTTCAAATCGTCTTCAAAGCCTCCATAGAACTCTATGACAAAGCTCGCTTGAAGCATCTGCAGCTTTTGAGAGGCTTTAATTCAGCTTCGCTTTGTTTTTGACAAATTGCAGGTATGAGGTATCCACACACACAGGGCATCTGTCAAGCTTCAACAAAGCTTCAAAAGAGCATCATGGAAGCATCACAGACGCTTCACCGAAGCACCAAAGCATCAAAAAGCCATCATAAAAGCATGTTGAAGCAGTAGGCGCTTTAATGTGTGTTGAAGCCAAAGCAAGTGAACCCTAACTCTTATCTTTTGCAAAAATACTACCCTAAGTACCTTGACTCCTTTGGTCTATGCCTAAACCCAACCTTCCCCCGTGGCCCTAATGTGCCACTGGTAAAGGGTTACCTTCAAATAGTCTTGCCCTTTTTTTAAATTATAATATCAAGGCAATTCTTGTTATTGTTCTATAGAATTTGTCTATTGATAGGAACTTTGAAATCCCAGAAATTAGAAAGACCGTCAGGTCAGTGCATAACACAGAAAATTCCAGGTAAACAAAAGGACAATGGAAAAAACAGAACTACTGGCACTGAACTGGACTATCTACACACAGAGGACAGGTGTAGCCGGGGAACTGCATTATCTCACCATGAAGATGGCTGCCATTTGAGAAGTGAGGCGGCACACTGTTTTTCTGATGTGCATCTTGAGGTGGGAGGGGGAAATTAATAATAAAAAAATACATTAGATTGTTTGCTTCTACAGAACAGTGTTCACTTTACAGCTCGTACAATATTTGATTAAAGAGGGAACTGCTGTGAGATGTGATGTCATACAGCATAGAGCACAGTGGTATTGGGGGTGGGGGTGGTGGCTGGGCACAATGGTTCTTATGTGCTTTCACCATCATGGGGAAATAATTCAGTGCAGATTGAGAAAAGTATTTTTCTTACAGTCGATCTAAACCCCAACTGAATAACATTTAGTTTGCTGAAACATTGTGCATCAGGAACAGTTTGCATTTTTTTTTTCATAAAATAAATTTTTTTTGTTTTTTAGTTCTCTTTTACACCACAATGCTGCTAATCTCAACATGAACTAGCTCCATTGTCAACTGAACTTCATTGCTCAGGACCAACTTCTTGTTTATAGAAATCTGCCTGCACCATATGTGTCTGCAAACCTGCTTTTATTCTCCACTGCATGTGACAGGGTGACAACGCAGGAGCACAACTAGGAGACAGTTGTCACTCTAAAAGGAGGTTCCTGAACAAGGACTGTCATCGTAGGATCACAAGGTAGTCTTTATTGAAAGCTCCTCCCCAAGGAGCTCCTGGCCAAAGTTGCACACCTATTTCTACCATCTACAGAAGGCTAGGCAACCTTTCAAAAGGTTGAGATCTACCTGTCCAACATGGAGAAAATCAAAGACCCCCGCAGAAAAAAAAAAAAAAAAAAAAAAAAAACGAAAAAAACATTAAAGCCCCTAATAAAAAGATGGCATGAAGAACACAGTGCATCACAGTAGTGTCCTCTGCCTCCTATCAAATCATCTAACCCCACAGTAATGTCCTCTGCCGACCACCCCGCCATAGTAGTGTCCTCTGCCCCCCTACACATCACCCCTCCCTCTGTAGTGTTCTCTGCCCTCATTCAACCCCCCCCCCCCCCGACACACACACACTGTAATGTGTAGGTAGCACTGTCCTACCTTACAACCGGTGTACAGCACAGGGAGGCAGCACCGTTCTGGATGGAGGGTGGGAGCTGCCGTAGTTAACTTTGCATATTAACAAGCTGGTGATCGGTTGCCAAGACCGCTCGCCGTTCTAGCAGCCAATCACCTGCTAGTTAGTTGAATGGTTAACTGAGATACAGTGGCTATAGAAAAGATCCCCACCTTTAAAATACTGTATATACTCGAGTATAAGTCGAGGCCCTAATTTACCACACAAAAAATGGGAAAAACTTATTGACCCGAGTATAAGACGAGGGTGAGAAATGCACAGCTACTGTAAGTGGAAAAGAGGGTCAACAATGCCCATTTGCAGCATCACTGTGCCCATTTGCATGCCTCACTGTGCCCATTTGCAGCCATAGGTCCCCTGAACTTCAAACTCGGTAGTTAAGGGTTCCTAGATGCCCCCTAGCTGCAGCCAAAATTTGGGGTCTCTGAACCCAAAGGGTCCCGAAATGACATTGCTGCAGATGGACACAGTTGACCGAATTTGGGGCCCTGTATCTTGGGGCCACTTAGTGCTAAGAACCCCAAATTTGGTGTGCAAACCCAGTGGAACTAGCACCATAAAATTTCCTAAGCTGGGGTTACTAGCACCAAGTGGCCCTGAGATACAGGGCCCCAAAAATCAGTTCAGAAAATGTCAAGCACTTTTCTGCAGCAGAAAATGACATTTTCCGAACCAGTTTTGGGGCCCTGTATCTCAGGGCCACTTGGTGCTAGGAACTTCAGCTTTGGATATGTTATGGTACCAGTTCTACTGGGTTTGCACACCAAATTTGGGGTTCCTAGCACATAGTGAGCCTGAGATACGGGGCCCCAAAGTCGGTTCGGAAAATGACATTTTTTGCTGCAGAAAAGTGCTTGACTCGAGTATAAGTCGAGGGGGGCACTTTCAGCACAAAAAAATGTGCTGAAAAATTCGACTTATACTCGAGTATATATGGTACTTAAATTTTGCTGCTTTGCAGGCTGAAATTAAGACAGACGTAGTTTTTTTTCAAGCTGGTGATCGGTTGCCAAGACCGCTCGCCGTTCTAGCAGCCAATCACCTGCTAGTTAGTTGAATGGTTAACTGAGATACAGTGGCTATAGAAAAGATCCCCACCTTTAAAATACTTAAATTTTGCTGCTTTGCAGGCTGAAATTAAGACAGACGTAGTTTTTTTTCCAGCTGTATTTACTCCAAGTGAAAGATGGAACACCAACAACATGTCAGAAAAAGATACAAAGATCTCAAAAACAGAATCACTGAGTTGGAAAAAGGATCACTCCCTTGTGTCAGTATTTTGTTGAACCACCTTTTGCTTTAATTACAGCGTTTAATCTGTTGGGATATGTCTCTACTAAGTTTGCACATCTAGATTTTGCAATATTTGCCTACTTTTCTTTGCAGAACTGCTCAAGTTCAGTTAAATTTGGTGGTCACAGTTTGTGGACTGCAGTCTTGAAGTTATTCCACATATTTTCAATGGGGTTTAAGTCTGGGCTCTGACTAGGCCATGCAAAGACATCCACCCTTTACTCCTTCAACCACTGTGTGGTCTTTTTTGCTGTGTGCTTTGGGTCATTGTCATCTTGGAAGGTAAACCTTCTTTCCGTTGACAGTATTTGGCGGTATTTTGCACGATCCATTTTTCATTCTATCCTGACAAGTGCTCCAGTCCCTGCTGCAGAGAAACACCCCCATATCCGGATATTACCACCTCCATGCTTTAATGTAGGAATGGTGTTATATGGATGTGAGCTATATTGGATTTCCGACAGACATATCATTTGGTGTTGAGGCAAATTTTTCAATTTTTTATTCTCATCTTACCAGAACACCCTTTTCCATGCAGGCTCAAAATCTTCAAGGTGCGTTTCAGCAAAGAAAAATGTCAAATTAACTGCGCAACAAAAAATAAAAATAAAATATGAACCATCTATGCTGCAGAGTCCTATGTATGACACAAACACACAGAAAAACGAATGGGAAAAAAAATTGACTCGCGCTAAAACAAAAAAAAAAAAAAAGGCTAACGTGTATAAAGCTGAAAAATCCCAGCCTGTTTGTGATATCTTAGATATCTTAGTTTCTGTAGGCCTCTTGGTAGCCTCTCTGACCAGTTTCCTCCAGGCTTTTTCATCCAGTTTGGAGCGACGTCCTGATCCAGGGAGGGCCTGTGTTGTACCAAATACCTTCCACTTCTTAATAATATATTTCACTGTGCTTCTAGGCATTGATAAAGCCTTTGACATTTTTTTATATCAATCTCCTGACTTGTGCCTGTCCACAACTTTATCCCAGAAATCTTTTGACAGTGCCTTGCCACCCATAGTTGATTTTTTTTGCTTGAGTTGCACTAAAGGGACTGAAATGCTCCATGAAAGCTCTCTTCAATCATAATGACCACAGCTGATCACTGCTGAAAGTCACATGGCTTTGTGTGTTATTGAGAAGGACATTAGCTACACCTGATTTAGCTGACAAGTTATTTTTATGATGGGGTGATCCTTTTTCCAACTCAGTGATTCGGTTTTTTTTAACTTTTTTTTTCCTGACACGTTGGTGTTATATCTTTCACTTTATAAGTTGCATAAAACAAAAAAATGTGCCTTTCTTCATTTCAGGCTAAATGATCATTTTAAAAGGGGGCGATTCTTCTGTTCTGTTCTATATTCACTGTAGTTCCGGCCCTCCATCAAGTATTGTGTTGCCTACCACTCTCCTCTCCGAAGATGAGATTGGTGGAGGCTGGAAGGGAGGAGGGGGGTTGGTGATAAGGATCGTCAAAACAGGAGTGTGAATGACTTCCCATGGCCCAGGGGTAGACTGGGATTGATGACATCTTGCTGACCTATCTGCAGTGTAGGGTTAACAGCCTTGCATTGTACTTGAGAACACAGAGGGACTGCTCACAACTCAGAATGGGTTAGAGAAGATGGGAGTGGCAGAGCCAGCTGGAGCAGGGTATAAGATGGGTAATACAGCCACTTCAGCTCCCCCTGGAGCATTTAGCCCAGCAGTGTGGTAGGGCCCCACTGCAAGGGTTGCTTTTTCCTATCATGGAGCTGGCTTTTAGGTAGGTTAGGAAGGTTTTTCAAAGCAGAAGAGACCTATGTCTCTTCTGCAAAAAGGATTCTTTCTGTTCTCCTCACCGACTCATTATTATGTTGTACACCGAGATGAGTTCCTAGAAACGATGAGGCTTTCAAATCCCAAGAGAAGACACACATGCACTCTGTTGTAGCCTATTCTATCATGATTTGGAATGCTCAGCATTCCCAGAATATAGTTTGAAGCATCGGGATGTTACCCTCTCAAGCATGGAAGCCGGGGTAAAAGCATGAGTGCTGCCAGCACTGGGGAGCTACAGTTGATGGAGGGAACCATGAATGCCAACATGTACTGTGACATACTGAAGCAGAGCATGATCCCCTCCCTTCAGAGACTGGGCCGCAGGGCAGTATTCCAAGATATTGACCCCAAACACATCTTTAAGATGACCACTACCTTGCTAAAGAAGCTCAGGGTAAAGGTGATGGACTGGCCAAGCATGTCTCCAGACCTAAACCCTATTGAGCATCTGTGGGACATCCTCAAAACGGAAGGTAGAGGAGCGCAAGGTCTCTAACATCCACCAGCTCCGTGATGTCATCATGGAGGAGTGGAAGAGGACTCCAGTGGCAACATGTGAAGCTCTAGTTATGGGGGGGGGGGGTTTTGGTTTGCTGCCTGTCACCTAGAGGGCATGTGTTGGTGCAACCCCTCACCACCAGAGGGTGTTTACAGCTTGTCACCTCGGCACCAAACCATCTCTCCTTATTCCTCCACTTCTTCTTCTTCTTCTTCTTCTTCTCCTCCCCCTTCCCTCCCCATAGGTAAGGTGACCACAGAGAAAAAAGAGAGTAGTGGTGGTAGGAGAAGGGGAGCAGGTATTCTCCGGTGGTGGGAGAGTGGCAGTGCAGGTTGTGCTGGCTGGCTTGCCTGCCGCCCACCCCCAACAGGCCACGGACTGGCACTTGTCCACAGCCCGGGGGTTGAGGACCCCTGGTGTACAGAACACCCTCTAAAAATGTCATTTCCTGCTTGTGTGATTGGCTTACTGATTTTCCCAGATGTCTGCACCAAGATACAAGTCAGATTTTGGGCATCCCCTGCAACAAAAATGTCATGTTTAGGTGAAATACTCCAAGATAGAAATTACATCCAAAGGGATGCAGACCCTGTCACATTCTAGACTAGAACGCAAGTACGTCAGCTGATTGAGAATTATAAAATCACTCCCAATAGATTTACTTTGAACATGGACACAGACAAACAGATATTTAAGAATAACAAAAGGTAGGAATCTATGACAAGGTTTGTTAAACTCCTTGCAATGTACAGAAATCACCAAGGAGGAGGGTGTTTTGTTTTTTTCTCTCAACAAAAGTGGAGTTACTTTTTAACCACTTCAGCCCCGGAAGAATTTACCCCCTTCCTGACTGGGTCCTTTTTTTGTGATATGACACTGCGTCAATTTAACTGACAATTGCGCGATTGTGCGAAATTGTACTCAAACAAAATTGATGTAATTTTTTTCCCCACAAATAGAGCTTTATTTTGGTGGTATTTGATCACCTATGCGGTTTTTCTTTTTTGAGCTATAAACAAAAAAAGGACAGACAATTTAAAAAAAAAAAACTATATTTTTTACTTTTTGGGTAAAGGAGGGTTTCCGCGCTCACGGACTTAGGTGTGCAGCCTCCCCTTAAACAACCCTCCTAGAGGGTGGCTATTGGTATGGAAAATGTAAAGGTAGGGGTAAGTGGCGCTGCCTATAATGGGTTACCTGTTGTGACAGATGTGCTACTAGATGTGTACTAGACAATCAATACTCCATGGGAGTGAGTAATCACTCCCATGGAGTATTGATTGTCTAGTACACCCCCTACCATGACCAGACACTTCTATTTTGATGGTTGGAGGGTACTAAACATATGCTTGTTGGCTCTATGAGCTTTCACCTTTATATATTGTATTTAACTGGTTTACTGCACAGGTTGTAGAGGGGTATCTCACAGATCAGACCCCCTTCACATAATAGGTGGGGCATTATTTATGCACAAAGCTTTGCCTGCTGTTGAGGGGGTGCCTTTTATCACATATCTAGCACATCTGTCACAACAGGTAACCCATTATAGGCAGCGCCACTTACCCCTACCTTTACATTTTCCATTTTTTACTTTTTGCTATAATAAAATCCCAATTAAAAAAAAATAAATAAAAATTCCTCCATTTGGGCCAATATGCAGTCTTCTACACATTTTTAGTAAAAATTAAAAAAAAAAAAAAAAAAATCGCAATGAGCGTATATTGATTGGTTTGCGCAAAAGTTATAGCGCCTACAAAATAGGTTGATTTATGGCATTATTATTATTTATTTTTTTTTACTAGTAATGGCAGTGATCAGCGATTTTCAAATCGGGACTGCGACATTGTGGTGGACTGATCAGACACTTTTTAAAACCATTGACATTTATACAGCGATCAGTGCTATATATAGCCACTGATTACTGTATAAATGTTACTGGCAGGGAAGGGGTTAATACTAGGGGGCGATCAAGGGGTTAAATGTGTTTCCTCACTGTGTTTTAACTGTGGGGGAGGGATGGAACGGACTGGGGAAGGAGACCGATCGGCGCTCCCATATACTAGGAACACATGATCTGTCTCCTCTCTCCTCACAGGACGTTGATTTGTGTGTTTACACACAGATCCACGTTCCTGCTCTGTCACGAGCGATCGCGGGTGCCCGGCGGACATTGCCGCCAAGCGCATCGGCCTCTCAGTGATGCGGCGGCGCGCGCGCGCCCCCTATACCGCTTAAAACGTCCGAAGTAAAGCTGTGGCGATTTGATCAGGGGAGCATCTGTCAAACGACGTCGGGCGGTCGGCATGTGGTTACGCAAGCCATACATGGATCAAAATGTGACTGCTTCAGCAGGGACTGGTCGGCATCTTGTGCTGCTTCTTCCTACCACACATCAGCCCTGCTGTTCCTGTAAAAGGCCGATATCAACTCATATCTAGGTATTTACTTTGCCTGCATTTATAAAAATACATTTAATGATGTATTAAAAAATAAAGAGCTAAATAAACTGGTGTCATTTATATCTGCGTAAAGTTCAGCTTTAAGTGTGCATACCTGTTGCAATCCATCGGTTCCATAGGCCGTCCTCATCTCTTCCAGTTCTCTGTTCAACTCCTCGATTTCTTGCTGCTTCCCGACCAGTTCGTCCTCCATCACCTCAAGCCGCGAAAGGGCGCTCTGGGTACCTCGGTCGCAGAACGTTTCCCGCACCTCGAACTCTTCCTCCTGAATCGATCCAATTTGGTTAGTGAAAGTGACACTTGCAAGTCTGCAAACTCACAGCGGCTGCTGCTTTTCCAGCGCTGCTAGCAAAGTTACCCACATTAAAATAGCCGGCAGCACTGAGCGAGCTTACTGCCATGGCAACCACCTTTGTTGTGGAGATAATTTGCGCCTCAAGAGCACTGACACATTTCCACCAAACTCTCTACGTGTGAAAAAAAAAAAAAAAAACTGACAAAGCAAAACGGCATCATTTTCTCTCGTTATGCAACAGATCCCGACCATAGAGCTATAGGAAAGGGAAAGGTTAGAGCGTGCATGTAGTGTGTGTTAAGTGAGAAAGTATGCAGCCAATAGAGCCGGTCCTATCACCCTTTAACCACTGTGATGCTGGATCTCTAGAGAGGGTTAGCTATGCCCGGTTAGTGATACAAGGGAACAGATGTGACTATATACTGTACCCATGGGGTGTGGGCTGTGCTGTTTGCTGTCAGCGGCAAACCGTCATCCACCTGTGATAAAAACAATAGCCAGAAGGATGACGTATAAAACATAATAGAAAAGACAAATCCAGCCAAAGATGTGTTTTTTTACACATTTTTACACACAGTTTGATCTTTTTTCACACCATGTCAGTGGTCTTGACTTTTGTTGACTCAAATTTTTTTTTTTTTTTTTTTTTTTTATCACATTCACTTTACTATCCCTCAGTGATGGCATTCTTCATCTGTTTATTTATTTTTATTTATTTTTTTCGCCTCTATTTACACCTTCACAACTGTCTTTGGACAGTTGCAGCACATTTATCAGACATTTATACAGTGTTCGTTATACCTACCTATACTCAATCACATATTTTTTACCATATTTTTTCAGACCAGTGTTGGTCAGATGTGGTTTTCTGCTTTCCATACATGGATCACTCCTTCCCCCTGACCGGTTCCTGTACTGTTCCCCTGGTCCAGGTGGGACATCCTTGCCTCAGCCCCGGGGCAGGCTTTGCCATTTGCAACCCTCACATCCATCTTGTAGGCTGGATTTTCACTCTTAGCTGACATGCGAGTACCAGACTTCTGGCCTCTGTTATGTTATTTTTGGTTACCCATATAAGGATCTTTACCCCTACACATCTTTTATTTTTTTAAAGTGACACTAAAGCTTTGTTTTGTTTTGTTTTTTTGTTCTTTTTTTTAAATAACAAACATATCATACTTCCCTCCACTGTGCAGCTCGTTTTGCACAGAGTGGCCCTGAACCTGCTCTTCTGGGGTCCCTCGGCGGCTCTCACGGCTCCTCTCCACATCAGATAACCCCCTGGGAGAAGCGCTCTCCCAGGGGGTTACCTTGCAGGTGCTCTTCCGAATCCAGCATTCGGCGTCCATAGAGGCCGAATGCAGGACTCGGCCCCGCCCCCCAGCGCTCACGTCATTGGATTTGATTAACAGCAGCGGGAGCCAATGGCTGCGCTGCTACCAATCTATCCTATCAACAGCCAAGAACCCCGGGCAGAGAGATAGCGCGTCTCTGTGGGTCAAGTTTGAGGGGTCAGGTAAGTAAAATGGGGGGGGTGGGGGGCCGGTCACTGACAGGTGTTTTTTCACCTTAATGCATAGGATGCATTAAGGTGAAAAAATACGAACCTTTACAACCCCTTTAATTTATATTCATACTCCTGATGAGTGGACATGAGCCACGAAACTAGTAGAGTTACTATACATCAAGACAGTCTATTCTATTGCACCGTGTACTTTTTTTAATGAATTTATTATAAAAATTATTTGCCATATGTCAGCTCTCAATCATGTATATCAATCAATTTTTATCCTGTACCATGTATTTCGCCAAATATGAAATGTGCTTCTACGATGAACTTTTGAATAAACATTATAATACGTTTTCTATTTTTGTAATTTCATCTTGTGATATGCCTCATTTAAAGTCCCATGACCAGATATTCTACATGATCTCACTTCGGGGCTCTAATAAACTCACTAAAGCATATTCATTCACATCCAAAACTTTTTTTTGTTTTTTTTTAAATTGCATTGAGTATGGAGTTTATCCCGTACTCTTGCTAAAATAGTTCCTGTCCTGGAAGTATGAATAAATCTCTCCAAAGTAAGAGTAAATCTTAAATTAGGACTAAAGCGTTAATACTCACTTTTCAAACGGTGCCTTGCATCTTCTCCCGTTTGACAGTCCTTGGCCATCTTCATTCAGTGCGAGACAATGTCACTGCTGCGCTTGCGCAGGTGCCACTCATCCAGGGATCGGCCCAGCGCTGTAAGCGCCACAGAAGACAGCGAATAGGCAGGTAGGAGCATTTTTGCAGAAGAGAAATTGCAATGTTGCAAAACTGTTCTCTATCAGTAACTGCAGCCAATCGGCCACAGTCACTGATCAGTGTATTCCAACAGTGGAGGAGTCTGTCAGCAGGGAGGATATCTCTATCCACTTCACCTATGTAGATGGGGGGGGGATCCGTTCTCCTCCCCCCCCCCCCCCATTTGCCTGATCGCTAATCAAAAAAAAAAGTCCCCTATAGTCACCTTTGGAGTGTTGTCAAGGGATTCTTTTGTTGGCCCCAGGAAAAGGTGTCCTCATTGAAAATATAATCCATAGGAATATTTCAAGTCACTCACGGCTTACAACTCTCTTCATTTAATGGAATAAAGGCAAAACTTCTGTTGCGGGTAGAGCAGACTTTTTCAACTGGGGGTTCCGCAGCACACTGGTGTGCCGCCAAAAGTCCTCAGGGGTGCCATGGCAAAACTATAAAACTCTGCTTCCGGTTTCAGTGCAACAAATGACAGGCGGAGAGAGACAGAGCTCCCAGCTACATTCCAAAGATGTGTATGTAAAATAGGCCAGTCATTCAGTGGAGCTCTTCTCTCCCATGCTTGCTGCCATATCAGAAGCAGTGTGCCATGTCTCAGTGTGCCCTCTTATCATATCTCTCTCCCCATGTGTGAGTCTGTGTCAGCAGCCCTGTCTACAGCTTCTCATCCTCCTTCTCTGCCCGATGTCAGCGGCAGAGTGTGCAGTGCTTCACTTGAGCTGGGTCAGCAGTTTACAGGAGGTTATTGTGCTCCTTCTCCATATTCTATACAAGCCAGTAGAGACGTTTATGGTTTACAGTCTTTCTACAGTGCATCCGGAAAGTATTCACAGCGCTTCACTCTTTCCACATTTTATGTTACAGCCTTATTCCAAAATAGATTAAAATGTATTATTTTTCTCAAAATTCTACAAACAATACCCCATAATGACAATGTGAAAGAAGTTTGTTTGAAATCTTTGCAAATTTATAAAAAAACAAATCACATGTACATAAGTATTCACAGCCTTTGCCGTGACACTCAAAATTGAGTTAGGTGAGAAGTTTCTACAACTTGACTGGAGTCCTCCTGTGGTAAATTCAGTTGATTGGACATGATTTGGAAAGACACACACCTGTCTATATAAGATCCCACAGTTACCAGAGCACAAACCAAGCCATGAAGTCCAAGGAATTGTCTGTAGACCTCCATGACAAGATTGTCTCGGGGCACAGATCCGGGGAAGGGTACAGAAACATTTCTGCAGCATTGAAGGTCCCAATGAGCTCAGTGGCCTCCATCATCTGTGAATGGAAGAAGTTTGCTAACACCAGGACTCTTCCTAGAGCGGGCCACCCTGGCCAAACCGAGCAATCGGGGGGAGAAGGGCCTTAGTCAGGGAGGTGACCAAGAACCGATGGTCACTCTGACAGAGCTCCAGTGTTTCTCTGTGGAGAAAGGAGAACCTTCCAGAAGAACATCCACCTGTGCAGCACTCCACCAATCAGGCCTATATGGTAGAGTGGCCAGACGGAAGCCACTCCTTAGTAAAAGGCACATGAGAGCCCGCCTGGAGTTTGCCAAAAGGCACCCGAAGGACTCTCAGACCATGAGAATCAAAATTCTCTGGTCTAATGAAACAAAGATTGAACTCTTTGGCCTGGATGGCAAGCGTCATGTCCTGAGGAAATCGGGCACCGCTCATCACCTGGCCAATACCATTTTAAGCATTTTTTAACCCAAAAAAAAACAACAAAAAAACAAGATCCTGTTACCTTAAAACATGTTATACAGCACAGCACTTTTTGTGCTGTGTCATTTGGACCCCTGTATCACCTAAAAAAACTGGCTGATCCTGCCTGGCTATACCTTCCCCTCTGCAAACTGACCACGATAATCAGGGCTACTGAGCCCTAACACCGTTGACAGTTTACGCAATTCCATCATCCGCAGCCCTGCTATCTGTCTAATGTGTCTTCTCTGTCCTCCCCCCTGTGCCTGTGTAATTTAAAAAATTCTTCCCATCTGTACCTACAGTTGTGCTCATAAGTTTACATACCCTGGCAGAATTTATGATTTCTTGGTCATTTTTCAGAGAATATGAATGATCACACAAAGACTTTTCTTTCACTCATGGTCAGTGTTTGGCTGAAGCCATTTATTATTAATCAACTGTGTTTACGCTTTTTAAATCATAATCACAACAGAAACTACCCAAATGACCCTTATCAAATATTTATGTACCCCAGTTCTTAATACCGTGTATTGCCGCCTTTAACATCAATGACAGCTTGAAGTCTTTTGTGGTATTTGGGGATGAGGCTCTTTATCTTCTCAGATGGTAAAGCTGCCCTTTCCTCTTGGCAAAAAGCCTCCAGTTCCTGTAAATTCTTGGGCTGTCTTGCATGAATTTCACGTTTGAGATTTTCCCAGAGTGGCTCAATGATATTGAGGTCAGGAGACTGAGATGGCCACTCCAGAACCTTCAATTTATTCTGCTGTAGCGAATAACAGGTTGACTTGGCCTTGTGTTTTGGATCATTGTCATGTTGGAATGTCCAAGTACATCCCATGCACAGCTACCTGGCTGATGAGTGCAAATGTTCCTCCAGTATTTTTTAACGTACTGCATTCATCTTGCCATCAATTTTGACCAAATGTCCTGTGCCTTCGTAGCTCACACATCCCCAAAACATCTGCGATCCACCTCCGTGTTTCACAGTAGGAATGGTGTACCTTTCATCATAGGCCTTGTTGACTCCTCTCCAAATTAAGTGTTTATGGTTGTGGCCAAAAAGCTCAATTTTGGTATCATCACTCCAAATGACTTTGTGCCAGAAGATTTGAGGCTTGTCTCTGTGCTGTTTGGCATATTGTAAGCAGGATACTTTGTGGCATTTGCATAGTAATGGCTTTCTTCTAGCGACTTGACCATGCAGCCCATCTTTCTTCAAGTGCCTCCTTATTGTGCATCTTGAAACAGCCACACCACGTTTTCAGAGAGTCCTGTATTTCATCTGAAGTTATTTGTGGGTTTTTCTTTGCATCCCGTTGTGGCTGAAATTTTAGTTGGTCTACCTGACCGTGGTTTGGTTTCAACAGAACCCCTCATTTTCCAATTCTTGATTAGAGTCTGAACACTGCTGATTGGCATTCTCAATTCCTTGGATATCTTTTTATATCCCCTTCCTGTTTTATACAGTTCAACTACCTTTTCCCTGCAAATCCTTTGACATTTTTTGCTTTCCCCATGACTCAGAATCCAGAAATGTCAGTGCAGCACTGGATGAAAGATGCAAGGGTTTGTCAGGAGTCCAGAAACTCATAGACCATTTATACACACACACTAATTACAAGCAAACAGATCACAGGTGAGGATGGTTAACTTTAATAGCCATTCAAACCTCTTTGTGTCAACTTGTGTGCATGTTATCAGGCCAAAATCACCAGGGTATGTAAACTTTTGATCAGGGTCAATTGGGTAGTTTCTGTTGTCATTAAGAGTTAAAAAGAGTAAACACAGTTGATTGATAATAAATGGCTTCAGCCAAATACTAACCGTAAGTGAAAGTAATGTTTTTGCGTTATTCATATTCTCTGAAAAATGGCCAAGAAATCATTCTGCCAGGGTATGTAAACTTATGAGCACAGCTGTATGTACATAAATAAGGATGTTTTTTATTTTAAATAAATTTGCAAAGATTTCAAAGAAACGTCTTTCATGTTGTCATTATGAAGTATTGTTTGTAGAATTTTGAGGAAAATAATGAATTTAATCCATTTTGGAATAAGGCATAACAAAACGTGGAAAAAGTGAAATGCTGGGAATACTTTCCGGATGCACTGTATCTGTCGGCAGAGTTTGCCAGTCCTCAGCTCTTCAACATTCAATACAAGCTGGATAAGTTTCTATGAATACCTGTGAATGCTGCTTCACATTGCCTTCTGCTAGGGACCCTGTTAGTGATCCCACTGACTTTGTCAGCACAGTATAATCATGTAATGGCTCTGTATAGGCTGAATTCTCTGCCTTACAAACTACCGAACTCTGAAATCTGCATTATTAACTACTGAACTCTGAATGGAGAGTTCAGTAGTTAGTAATGCAGGGCTGAGGGATCAGTAGTTTGTAAGGTTTCTGCCTTATAAACTACTGATCTTTGAAGTCTGCATTACCAACTACTGAGCTCTGCGATACAACCTACAGACCGCTGAACTTTGCTTCACAAACTACATTTTAGGGCTTGTTCACACCAGGTGTGGTGCAGGAATGCATGCAAAATCATGCATTTTCCCACACTGCACAAAAAATGCTAATTCCTAATGGCACCCCCACGCATCTAGCACTTGTGCCTGCTAAAGCGCATAATACCACAGAACAATGCGTTTTGGTGCAGCACAATTTTAAAAATCATGCTGGCACCTCTTTTGTTTGTTTCAAACACTAAGGACAGGCCAATGAAAAACGTGATGTGTGAGAACATGCAGAAAGTATTTGCACTGGGACTCACCTTCTGGTCCTCAAACTGGTGTGCCCCGAGATTGTGCACAACTCTACAGGGCGCTTCGGCTGAAAAAAGGTTGAAAAACACTGGGATACAGTAGAGAGGGTTACAACTTTAACTTTTTGTTGCCATCTGTATCCCATTGTGGAGATTTCCCTTCACTTCGTAACCTGCTCCACTGTATCCAAATCTTTAAAGGACATCCAGATAAAAACCAATTGATGTGTGAAGTACACGCTTTCTCAAGGCAGGTGCATGTGCTTTTTTTGTTGGGGAAATTAAATTCTATTTTTTTCCAAAACTGAATGTTAATTAAAATTAAATTTTGAACATTCGTTAAGGTCCTCAAATGTTCTGAGAATTTTCCTACGAACATTCATATGAACTTTAGCTCTACAGTAGTAGTCAAAATGCCGCCCTAAAGCGGACCATACACAAAGCAAATTTTGGCTAGTTCCTGATCAATCAACCAAATTTTGCTCCGTGCAGACTCCAGCCATTGCAGGCATTCACTCCTGGGTGTATACTACCCTAAACATAAGTACCACTTGGTGCACCATCCAGCCATAGCAGCGGTCAGCCTCTAACAGACTTTTACAAGTTGCTGGCAGTAGGGTGGATGGTGGGCCTCTACCTTTCACCCGCAGCTAAAAGCCAGAGACTAAATGCCCAGTGGTCCTGAGGCCCTCAGCAGTTCCCATATATGGGTTTGAGGTGTACTTAGTTTTGTACCTTGTGCTTTGCTCTGCCTACTAGAAGCCAGAGATACCCAAACTCGTTATTCTTTTTTTTACTAAACAAACTGATACATGTGATCTGAAGTAAAGAACAAGGAAAGTAGAGGTGGTGGTCATCAATTACCTGCCTTCAACCTTGGAAGCATTGTGGAGGTTCCTCCAGCAATCTCCTCCTCTCCCTGACATGGAGAATACAATGAGAGAAGGGAAGGGAGGAGATTGCTAGAAGACCTGCCCAACACTAAAACTTCACACTGGAGCTGCAAACATTAGTAAACTTTAACACACAGGTTGCATCTAATTTTTAGTTTTTTTTGTTTTTTTTAAAGAATTCCTAGTTGGCGCTCCCTGTCTGGTACACCTGACTCTGCACGCTGGCTGATTCTTGCAGAGATAATCAGAGCCAGTTTATCTCTACTCTGCTGGCAGCGGAACTCTTGATTGCTATTCGGCTTCTCTCCAGGGAAGATTATGTTTTGACAAAAAGATCTTTTCGTGCAGAAAAGAAATGTACAGGACATGTGACTGCACAAGTCTTGTCACCAACCAGGAAAAAGAAGAGTCACCCGCTGACCTCTACAAAACTACAAGTTCCACCCTGCAATCAACCTAAAATTAATCAAAGGGGGAAATCAGTTCAGTCACCCAGCAAGGCAATGGTAAACTGGAGCAGTCTAGGAAATTATAAGAAAGAGTAAGGATTTATTCACACCATGAGGTTTGTCCAAGCGCATGCTTTTTTCGGGTTCCCAGGTGTCTCGTTTTAGGGCAGCCAGTTCATTTGTAAACTGCACAAAAGAGGTGCAGGCATGATTTTTAAAAATCACACCCCAGCAAACCACAAGGTACTGCATTACAATGCATTTGGGTAGCTGCAAACCCACCCACATTGGCCAGATGCATGGGGGGGGGGGGGGGGGGTGCCATTAAGAATTAATAGCAGCTATGAGCGTCTGCAAAAGGCAGAGCAATTATGTCCAGTGCAGGAAAACACACGATTTGGCACACATTCCTAGACTCGTGCAAAAAAGGAAGGAGAAAGATCCTGCCAAGGTCACATCTGCAGATTACCACGGTTGAAGAAAAGTAATTAATGTAGAAAAAGCACCATAATTGATAAACAGCAAAAAAACTCAACAAAAATTTCAGTGAAGATATCCTCCAAAACTAACTAATTAAAAAGACAACGTTGTCTGGGGAAAGGTCGCAGCTGCGCTCGCATCCATTCAACCCAGCAGTCACACTTATAAAATGATCTTCACAACTCAATGAACTAAATGCAATTTGAATTATACACTATACAGTCCAAAGAGGATTCCATAGGACTTCTCTTAATGGTGTGTATATCCACTGGTGTGGATGCAGGTACTGAAGTATGGCTTCTGTGTTAGAGAGCTGTCCAGAATTGATGTATATTGGGTAGTTAGTTCAAACAAATACTTCCTACAGTCCTGGAGCTAACCGGTTCCCGACCGTCCGCCGCAGTTATACTGCAGCAGGTTGGCTCCCCTGGGTGAGCCGCCATAAATGTATGTCGGCCCTTTAGGACGCAGAGGTGATCAAATACCACCAAAAAAAAGCTCTATTTGTGGGGAAAAAAAGGACGTCAATTTTGTTTGGATACAGCGTCGCACGACCGCGCAGTTGTCAGTTAAAGCGACGCAGTGCCGTATCACAAAAAATGGCCTGGTCATTGAGCAGCCAAATCTTCCAGGGCTGAAGTGGTTAAAGGTATTTAGGCTGTGACTACAGGCAGTGCCTGATTGAACAGGCTGGTAATCACCAGAAACAAGCATGGAAAAGATCACCCTGGTACAGGAAAGATCCTTGAGGATAGTTCATCAAAAGGGAGGATGATGGGAAATTTAGAGAGCTTGGTACGTGAGGGGGAGAAGAAAACAAGGCCATTCTGATTTACAGCATAATAGCCTCTAATGACATCCTAAATTGTGCTTATAGGAATTCACCACCTCTGCCATCTCCACTCGATCAGCTCCTCTATGCAGATTGCAGATAGACACTGAAGCGGTTCTGTACCATTGTACAGGTCTAAGTGTGTCCCGGTGTCTCCTCATCCAGGGAACACTTTCAGGGGTCACACTTCACCTCCGCCGTATTGGAGCCGCATGTACTGCGAGCTACGACTGTCCATTAGACACAGAGGTGCTGACACTGTGTTTCGTTAGTCTACCTTTGCCAACTTCTTCAGAGCAAGGAGGGGTCCGTGAGCTTGTCTTAAATATCATCCAGACCTTGTAATACCTCTCATTGGCCACTAGATGTCATCTAATCCTACTCCTTAACCACTTGAGCCCCGGACCTTTATGCTGCCTAAGGACCAGAGGTCTTTTTCCAATTTGGCACTGCGTCGCTTTAACTGCTAATTGCGCGGTCATGCAATGCTGTACCCAAACGAAATTTGCGTCCTTTTCTTCCCACAAATAGAGCTTTCTTTTGATGGTATTTGATCACCTCTGCGGTTTTTATTTTTTGCGCTATAAACGGAAAAAGACCGAAAATTTTGAAAAAAAATGATATTTTCTACTTTTTGTTCTAAAAAAAATCCAATAAACTAAATTTTAGTCATACATTTAGGCCAAAATGTATTCGGCCACATGTCTTTGGTAAAAAAAATGTCAATAAGCGTATATTTATTGGTTTGCGCAAAAGTTATAGCGTCTACAAACTAGGGTACATTTTCTGGAATTTACACAGCTTTTAGTTTATGACTGCCTATGTCATTTCTTGAGGTGCTAAAATGGCAGGGCAGTACAAACCCCCCCCAAATGACCCCATTTTGGAAAGTAGACACCCCAAGGAAATTGCTGAGAGGCATGTTGAACCCATTGAATATTTATTTTTTTTGTCCCAAGTGATTGAAAAATGACAAAAAAAAAAAAAAAAAAAAAATATTTACAAAAAGTGGTCACTAAATGATATATTGCTCACACAGGCCATGGGCCTATGTGGAATTGCACCCCAAAATACATTTAGCTGCTTCTCCTGAGTATGGGGATACCACATGTGTGGGACTTTTTGGGAGCCTAGCCGCGTACTGGACCCCGAAAACCAATCACTGCCTTCAGGATTTCTAAGGGTGAAAATTTTTGATTTCACTCTTTACTGCCTATCACAGTTTCGGAGGCCATGGAATGCCCAGGTGGCACAAAACCCCCCCAAATGACCCCATTTTGGAAAGTAGACACCCCAAGCTATTTGCTGAAAGGCATGGTGAGTATTTTGCAGCTCTCATTTGTTTTTGAAAATGAAGAAAGACAAGAAAAAACATTTTTTTTTTTCTTTTTTCAATTTTCAAAACTTTGTGACAAAAAGTGAGGTCTGCAAAATACTCACTATACCTCTCAGCAAATAGCTTGGGGTGTCTACTTTCCAAAATGGGGTCATTTGGGGGGGTTTTGTGCCACCTGGGCATTCCATGGCCTCCGAAACTGTGATAGGCAGTGAAGAGTGAAATCAAAAATTCACGCCCTTAGAAAGCCTGAAGGCGGTGCTTGGTTTTCGGGGTCCCGTACGCGGCTAGGCTCCCAAAAAGTCTCACGCATGTGGTATCCCCGTACTCAGGAGAAGCAGCAGAATGTATTTTGGGGTGTAATTTCACATATTTCCATGGCATGTTTGAGCAATATATCATTTAGTGACAACTTTGTGCAAAAAAAAAAAAAAAAAAAAAAATTTGTCTCTTTCCCGCAACTTGTGTCGCAATATAAAATATTCCATGGACTCGACATGCCTCTCAGCAAATAGCTTGGGGTGTCTACTTTCCAAAATGGGGTCATTTGGGGGGGTTTTGAACTGTCCTGGCATTTTATGCACGACATTTAGAAGCTTATGTCACACATCACCCACTCTTCTAACCACTTGAAGACAAAGCCCTTTCTGACACTTATTGTTTACATGAAAAAGTTTTTTTTTTTTGCAAAAAAATTACTTTGAACCCCCAAACATTATATATTTTTTTAAAGCAAATGCCCTACAGATTAAAATGGTGGGTGTTTCATTTTTTTTTTTCACACAGTAATTGCGCAGCGATTTTTCAAACGCATTTTTTGGGGAAAAAACACACTTTTTTTAATTTTAATGCACTAAAACATATATTGCCCAAATGTTTGATGAAATAAAAAAGATGATCTTAGGCCGAGTACATGGATACCAAACATGACATGCTTTAAAATTGCGCACAAACGTGCAGTGGCAACAAAATAAATACATGTTTAAAAGCCTTCAAAAGCCTTTACAGGTTACCACTTTAGATTTACAGAGGAGGTCTACTGGAAAAATTACTGCACTCGATCTGGCCTTCGCGGTGATACCTCACATGCATGGTGCAATTGCTGTTTACGTTTGACGACAGACCGCCGCTTGCGTTCGCCTTAGCGCGAGAGCAGGGGGCGACAGGGGTGTTTTTTTTTTTTGTTTTTTTTTTCTTTATTATTTTTTTGCTTTTTTAATCTTACTTTTAAACTGTTCCTTTCATATTTTTTTTTTTAATCATTTTTATTGTTATCTCGGGGAATGTAAATATCCCCTATGATAGCAATAGGTAGTGACAGGTACTCTTTTTTGAAAAAATTGTGGTCTATTAGACCCTAGATCTCTCCTCTGCCCTCAAAGCATCTGACCACACCAAGATCGGTGTGATAAAATGCTTCCCCAATTTCCCAATGGCGCTATTTACATCCGGCGAAATCTAAGTCATGAAATACTCGTAGCTTCCGGTTTCTTAGGCCATAGAGATGTTTGGAGCCACTCTGGTCTCTGATCAGCTCTATGGTCAGCTGGCTGAATCACCGGCTGCATTCTCAGGTTCCCTGTTGAGACAGGAGAGCCAGAGAAAAACACGGAAGACGGTGGGGGGGGGGGGGGGGCATTCCCTCCCACGGCTTGTAAAAGCAGTCTAGAGGCTAATTAGCCGCTAGGATTGCTTTTACATGAAAGCCGACCGCTGGCTGAAAAGAATGATACCAAGATGATACCTAAACCTGCAGGCATCATTCTGGTATAACCACTCAAAGTCGTGAATGGCGTACCTGAAGACAAAAAAATGGTTAACAATGGTTAACAATAAAGCACAGTAAAGTGTAAATAATTACACACCTGAAAAACAAACATGATAAAACATAATAACAATAACAATAACAATAAAACATTGCAGAATAGAATACAGTAAAAAAGAGCAGAACAATAGAGAGAGAGAATAGAGAGAGAGAGAACAATAAAACAACTATTTTTTTTTATTTCATATTTTTTTTTTTTTTACACTTTTTTTGTAACTAACTTTTATAACGGTAACCGGTTCCAGGTTCGGGTCTCTCAAAATGCGATGGCATTTTGGGAGACCCTGTGAAAGTGTGCCTAGTCTGTGCAATGCTGTACCCTACGCTAATACTCAACTAGTGAATGGTAGCGTTCAAAACATTCACCAATGCAAAGACCAGGATTGTCAGGACAGGAGGGACAATAATAGCGGGCGTCACGCCTATATCCGCGCTTGCTGCAGACACGACATCTTTTTTGGGGGGTTCGTTGGGTAGGGGTACTCGGGAGGACATAAAAATGCCTCTCATGCAGCCGACTGCATTTGGTTGGGGATGTGAATGGGGGAAGTACGGGCGCTGCAGAAGCGGTGGGTTCCCAATTAGGATTGGCGAATGCAGCAGGAAGGGCATTATGGGCACGACGGGCCTGTGTTTGTCTTTCTGGTGGCAGCGGGACACTACTTGTGCTTGCCATCTCGCCAGCTTGAACTGCACTTATGGGACTCGCCACGTCACCACGTGTTACTGCAGTGCTGGTTTGACTACGACCGGGGTGTACTAGGCCGCTGGCGCTTGCCAGTTCACCAAAACGCTACCAAAAAACTGTTAGCGATCGCAGGGATCAGGCCTGACTCTGCGAACGCTGCAGTTATGCTTTTAGTGTTTTGTAAGTGACAGTGATCGATCGATACTGCACTTGGGTGGGCTGGGCCGGGCGGAGGGGCAAAACGCAGGTGCTAGCAGGTATCTGGGCTGATCCCGCTAACACTGCGTTTTTGGGAACCCTAAACTGCTGGTGACGCTAGTATAGATCTGATCGGATCAGATATTGATGCGATCAGATACTATACCACTAAGGGTGATGTACGGTGCGTGCGTGGGTGTTAGCGGTACTGGCGCTAATCTGACGCTGCCTGGGGCTGGTGCTTGCCAGTTCACCAAAATACTACCAAAAAAACTGTTAGCGATCGCAGGGATCAGGCATGACTCTGTGAACGCTGCAGTTATGCGTTTAGTGTTTTGTAAGTGTCAGTGATCGATCGATACTGCACTTGGGTGGGCTGGGCCGGGCGGAGGCGCAAAACGCAGGTGCTAGCAGGTATCTGGGCTGATCCCGCTAACACTGCGTTTTTGGGAACCCTAAACTGCTGGGGACGCTAGTATAGATCTGATCGGATCAGATATTGATCCGTTCAGATACTATACCACTAAGGGAGGCGTATGCTGCGTGCGTGGGTGTTAGCGGTACTGGCGCTAACCTGACGCCTGGGGCTGGTGCTTGCCAGTTCACCAAAATGCTACCAAAAAAACTGTTAGCGATCGCAGGGATCAGGCCTGACTCTGCGAACGCTGCAGTTATGCGTTTAGTGTTTTGTAAGTGACAGTGATCGATCGATACTGCACTTGGGTGGGCTGGGCGGAGGCGCAAAACGCAGGTGCTAGCAGGTATCTGGGCTGATCCCGCTAACACTGCGTTTTTGGGAACCCTAAACTGCTGGGGACGCTAGTATAGTATCTGATCGGATCAGATATTGATCCGATCAGATACTATACCACTAAGGGAGGCGCATGCTGCGTGCGTGGGTGTTAGCGGTACTGGCGCTAATCTGACGCTGCCTGGGGCGACGCATATCACCGCCGGGCGATCGGGGGGCTAAACCTTTATTCGGTAATAAACGGCGGGTGCCCTGACACTATAAAAAATAAACAAACTAACCAGCGTCAACCGTAACGGTTATACGGTGATCAGTGGTGAAAGGGTTAACTAGGGGGCAATCAAGGGGTTAAAACATTTATCAGATAGTATAGGGGGGTCCCTGACGCTATAAAACGCTGACGGCGAACCTAAATATTTACCTCACTAACTAGCGTCACCAGCGACACTAATACAGCGATCAGAAAAATGATCGCTTAGTGACACTGGTGACAGGGGGTGATCAAGGGGTTAAAACTTTATTAGGGGGGGTTAGGGGGGTACCCTAGACCTACAGGGGGGTAACAGTATCTGTCCCAACACTGTAACTGTCACAAACTGACACTATGCAGTAATCAGAAAAAAAAAAAAAAAAAAAAACTGCTGGTGTCAGTTTGTGACAGGGGGGGGGGGGTGATTGGGGGGGGATCGGGGGGCGATCGGGGGGGGGATCGGGGTGTTTTGTGTGCCTGGCATGTTCTACTGTGTGTGTGTGTGTTGGTGCACTCACATTGATGTCTTCTCTCCTCGGGCCGGAACGGAAAATACCGACCCGAGGGGAGATGACATCATTTCCTTTGCTGCTGTTTAGCATACAGCAGCAAAGGAAGATTCTCATTGGCCGGCGGCGATCGCGAGGGGGGGGCCACGAACGGATGGTCTCCCCCTCATCACCGATCGCCGCTGGACAAAAGACGACCGCCTCGGGCACCGGGGGGGGGTCCGATCGGACCCCCCACCCGCGGAAGGCAAATCACGTACCCTGTACGTGATTTTGCCTGTCCGTGCCACTTTGCCGACGTACATCGGCGTGAGGCGGTCGTCAAGTGGTTAAAGAGGTTGTAAAGGTTTGTGTTTTTTCACCATAATGCATCCTATGCATTATGGTGAAAAAACGCCTTGCAGTCATCAGCCCCCTAGCCCCCCCCCCCCCCCGTTTTACTTACCTGAGCCCCGAATTTCCGTTGGCACCTCCCCGCCGTCCCTCTCTCAACGGGTTCCCGGCTCTTAATTGGATAGATTGATAGCAGCACAGCCATTGGCTCCCATTGCTGTCAATCAAATCCAATGACATGAGCACCGGGGGGCGGGGCCAAGTCCTGCATTCGGCCTCCATGGACGCCGAATGCTGGACTCGGGAGCGCACCCGCAAGGTAACACCCTCGGGGTTACCAAGGGGGTTATCTAATGCGGGGAGGAGCCACAAGAGCCACCGAGGGACCTCTAAAATGGATGTTCGGGGCCACTCTATGCAAAACGAGCAGCACAGTGGACGTAAGTATGACATGTTTGTTATTTTGAAAAAAATAAAAAACGATCCTTTAGTATCACTTTAAACAAACATTCAGCACATTTAAAACAAGTCCTATTGAGTGCAATTGGCTCTATTATTTATTTCAACACATTCCTAGACTGCATCTGGTGTGAAAAAGCCCTTGCTGTACGGCTGTAACTTGATTCATAAATATTTCCCCCTGCTGCACTGAGTAGAACTGCGCCAGAATAAAACCTGTCCCTGACTTCTTCCTAATTATACATTTGTTTAGAGTGAAAAATCAGTCTCATCTTTAGTGTTAAATCTGTCTCAATCTTTTGCAGTGTAAATGGGAATTGGACTGCTAAGAAGTCCAGATACAAAACGTATTATATTTTATATTCCATTAAAAGTCAGGGGTATAACCCAAAAAAGTAACCAATGCAATTTGACAATCCCCTGATCCCCCAATCCCCTGAAAACGCGTTGGCTCCTTTTTTGGATTGTACCCCTGACTTTGAATGGAATGAAGTTGTGTCTGGACAGTTTAGTAGTGGTGTTGTGCTTCAATTTCAAGTCTCCTAACATTACAAGCCAAGGAGACTGTGGGTGTAGAAGCTACCTGTCCAGGAACCTGATCATTTACACCAACATCAATACCTTTAAGATAAGCTCCAGTCACCCCTCAAAAAAATAAATAAAAAAGTCAGCAGCTACAAATACTGAAGCTGCTGACTTTTAATATAAGGACACTCACCTGTCCAGGGATCCAGCGATGTTCTCACCTAAGCCAATTCTTCAAGGCTGCGGGGGAAAGGAGGGGGCCAAACTTCCATACAGATTGCCAGGGCAATCTGATCAGAAGTGGGAGAGGGTACCTGTCAAAACCAGATACCCACTCACCCCAAAAAAGTGCCAAATGTGGCAGTGGAGTAGGAAGCAAACAAGCAGAACTTCCCTTTTGGGTGAAGTTCTGACTTAAGTTAACAATACTGGTTAGATAACCCTAACAGTTCCAGCACCATCTTTCCACGCTCCTCAATCTTTTGCAAATCTGTGTCAGTTTGGTGCCCAAATTTTAGGTGCAGGGATTGCCAATACACCAACAAAACTGCACATAATGTGCTAAATAATATTCAGGATGAAATGCAAGTGTGTTGGTCACATTGCAAATATGCTTGATAAATGTCCCTCAAAAAGTAGTCACATATTTATGGCGGACTCATGTCCATGGCTGACTCACTGACTCATTCACGTCCCAGGGTACATGCACATGGATGCAAGCACAAGAAAGCTCTACTGTCCCTGGGGAACCGCAGGTGGATCACACAGCCGGCCATAGACATGCACAGTTGTACTACTCGTGTAAACGCCCATGCTCTTTTGTCTATGTGATGTATTTGTTTTCCCCAAACAAGAAACTTCTGGATTCAAAAAATACATCATACCCACATGCCTTGGTAAATATTAATGGAAAAAAGAGCATCAGCATTTACTTTGCAAATCTTTTGGCACTTGAATTATATTCCAACTTTAGATAAATTTTCAAGTAAATAAAGTGCAAATTGAAAAGTGGCAGTGCGAGGTGCATGGGCGGAGCCTAGCGGAGCAGACATGCATTGTTAGAGCTCCACACCGCTGAGGAGAGAAGAGAAGGACAAAGCGGAGCCTGCAGACTCAAAAGGTATCCATTTGAACCTTTTTGCCCCAGGGAACAAACTGTGAAAGTTTGGGCAGGAAATATGGTACTGGGAGGAAGCCGTGGCAGAAATAAAAATCACCTCACAAAGAGCTCACAGGCACTCACTGCAACTAAAGCAGCTCCAGTCACCTCACAATATACAGCATCAGGGAGCTCTCACAGACAGAAAATGTCACAGCAAGACTCTCCATTTGAGTCAGATACAGAACAAATCCTCTCACAAACTTCTCCACAAGCCTCCTCAGTATCCCCAGTAATATTATTACAATTTGAAAAGATGCTTCATAAGGCTTTAAAACAAACCTCAGACCAAATAACAAACAGCCTAACCAAAGAAATAAGAGAGCTGGGAAACCGCACCGCAGCCTTAGAAATAAAAATAGATGAAATTGAAATTACAACCCAAGAAAATATAACAGAATTGGAACAATTAAAAGAAGAGAATTTAATACTTCAAACTAAGCTCGAAGATTACGAAAATAGAGCCAGACGTTCAAACTTGCGCATAAGGGGAATACCTGAAACTGTGACAGACCTGCAATCTACTATTACTGCTCTATTACAAGAACTAAAGCCAGATATCCCTATTGAACGTTTAGAACTGGACAGAATACACAGAGCCCTCACAGCCAAAAAGAAAGATGGACCCCCACGTGATATAATCACAAAATGTCATTATTACAGAACGAAAGAACAAATACTAATTGCTGCAAGAGAAAAAAAAGGAACTTATTTTTCAAGGACACAATTATCAAATTTTTGCTGATCTATCCCAACTTACTATTACTAAAAGACGATCCATGAAACCCCAACTAATGGAACTGCAACGCCACAACATTATGTATCAATGGGGCTTCCCCTTTTCAGTCAGATTTAACTACCAAGGTACAATTTACAGAAGCAGATCAGCAGATGAACTACAACAAACCCTTTTAAAATTAAATCTGACAGAACCCACAAGCAGCAACTCTCCCACACGCAGAAGAATGGCATCATCTTCACCTTCAGGCAACACCCAGAAAATTTCAGAACAAAATGGGAATCATCATTCTCACAAAAGAGGCCGTTATGCCACATCATCCATGGACCAAGAAGATTCAATGGACTGACATCCTAATTCCTGTTATCTCTTCATTTATTATACTAAGAGATGGTTCTCTATAAAAAAAAACCTGTATTTATAACTGAATGTAACTGCATTCTGATAATCACACACTGTGTGGGATCATGTTACATTCCAGTTATATTTCTTATTACTTCTGATTCATATAGCCTTAGAATATATAAGTGAAATAAGGAAATTCTTGTTCAGTATATTTTCAGGTAATAACAATAGATTTATTACTTTTTAGGACAAATATGTTCAATAATCCAGAAGTAATGGAAGCTTTTTCTTTCTTTTCTTAAAACAAATATATTATTACCTAACTAGTTCCTAGAATTATGTTTTTGTTTATTCTAATCTGAAGCAATACAACCTCAATTTTATGAGTTAACATATCTAAACAGTTACATATGAATAAAATATGTAATTGTTTACTCTAAAAGGGTTAAAATCCCAAAATAATTCAAACTATCTTCATCAATACCAAAGTTATTAACAGTACCTTTCTAACTGAATTATTTAGCCTAGGGCAAGACTAACCATATACAACCACCCTGGAATAAATAATTTCAACAAAAACTATATTCTGCACTCCAATTAATGAAACATCATTTTGATGTCTTTTGACATAGCACTTCTCTCCTGTAAGCGGAAGATCCGTGTACCCCCATTAGCCCTCCTCATTCTCCCAACCATATTATGTGGGAGTGTGACGAAGGCACTTATTCCCCTGAGAGATATATTTATTCTCTTTCACGGGTAAATTGTATAAATTATTTTTTGCAAGTAATCACAATGTATCATCTAATCTCATATGTTTTTTGTTTACTCTTTACTCCAGAATTCACTGGTTTCTTTTCTATCTTTTCATCTCTTCAGTCCACACAGGTTGATCTGCGTAGTCAGCTCTGCATAACAAAAAGTAAGTCAAAACTATTTGATCTGTTGCCATGGCACCACTGAATATACTTTCCCTGAATGTTCAGGGAATAAATGTCCCTCAAAAAAGGACCAAAGCCTTCCGTACTTTCCATAACAAGAAGGCTCACATAGTATGCCTCCAAGAAACACACTTCACCAAAGATTCTACTCCAAAATATATTTCTCCTTTTTATCAACAAATTTACACGGCTTCTGCCTGTACCAAACAAAGGGGTACTCTAATTGCATTTCACCGATCCACACCATTCACCTTATCAGAAATTAAAGACCCAGAAGGTAGATACCTGATACTCATGGGTTATATAATGGATACAGCAATCACGGTGATTTCCTACTACGCTCCTAACAAACAACCTACACCATTCCTCTCACATATATTACAAGTGATTAATACACACAAAATAGGAACAGTGATAATGTGCGGGGATTCGAACCAGGTCCTCCTCCCATTTCTAGATAAATCACCTTTTACACCATCCAAAATAACCTCTAGATTACCTTTTTCTCAACTTCTTTCCAAATACAATCTGGTAGATTCGTGGAGAGAAAGTAACCCAATGAAAAAGAAATTCACTTATTTCTCGCACCCTCATCAAACCTTCACCAGAATAGATCATATTTTTCTAACAATAGGAATGATACCAGAAATTATTGCATCAGATATAATTCCGATTCCGTGGTCTGACCATAATGCAGTATACACTACTATAGCCTCAGCCATACCAAAAGCGCATGACCCAACGTGGTACTTACCGGACATAATGCTCAAACACCCACTACATCAGATGGCCATTGAACAAGCTTTAAAGGAATACATATCAATTAATAATACAACAGACATTTCCCCAATAACACTGTGGGAAGCTCATAAGCCTGTCTTGCGTGGTACAATACAAAGACAAATGGCACTATTTAAACGGGAACGCAAAAATCTAGCCAAAAAACTAGAACTCAATTTTAATGCAGCCTACATATCATTCCAAGATAATCCATCTCAGAGTACAAAATCTCATCTGGAAAAATCTAGATTGGAATACGATCTATTTCTCACTGAGTCAGTTGATAAATCCCTCAAACGCTCCAAACACAATTTCTACATGAATACAAACAACCCAGGTACATATTTGGCTCGGGCATTAAATTCAATTAACAAATCTTTCAAACCAATACGTTTGAAATTATCAAAAAATGTTTATACTTGTAATCCAGTTAAAATAGTCCATAAATTTCACTCACATCTCGCAACTTTATACAAGACAAACAATGAATTTAATCCTACAGAGGCTGAATCCTTCTTCTCAAAAATAACCTTACCTGAGTTGTCTCAGAATCAAAAAAGCAGTTTGGATGAGCCTATAACTATAGATGAAGTTGCTAACGCCATAAAAGACCTAAAACTTAACAAAAGACCAGGCCCAGACGGCTACTCGGCTTTATACTATAAAACATTCTCAGAAATACTCTCTCCCATTCTCACTGAAACTTTTAACAAACTTCTAGAAGGACATTCTTTTCAGCAAGAAACACTAATGGCATTTGTTTGTATGATCCCAAAACCCCTTTCTGATGATACTTCCTGTGTGAATTATCGGCCTATCTCTCTGTTAAACCTTGATATTAAATTATTAGCAAAAATAATAGCAAAACGCCTCAATAGCATTATAGGAAAATTAATACATAGAGATCAAGTAGGCTTCATGCCAAATAGACAGGCAGGCGATAATATACGCAGGGCAGTGTTATTGGCACATATTGCTAAAAAACAGAAAATCCCTTTATGTTTTCTATCTCTCGATATTAAGAGGGCATTTGACACAGTATCCTGGCAATATATGCAATATTCATTACAAAAATGGGGTTTTGGACCCCACTTTTTAACATGGATCAAAGCATTATATAATAAACCCAAAGCCTATATAAAATATGCTGGATACAAATCTGATGCCTTTAATATCGAAAGAGGTACCCGACAGGGTTGCCCATTATCTCCCTTATTATTTGCCCTTATACTCAAACCCATGGCCCAATACATCAGAACAAACCAAACTATAACTGGCATTGAAGTAGGAGGTATTACACACAAATTATGTATATTTACAGACGATATATTACTTTTTCTATTATCACCACAGGTCTCTGGTCCTAACTTAATACCAGCTCTTGATGGGTTTGCAGCCCTATCCGGCCTTATGATTAATCCTAAGAAATGCCTAGTGCTTAATATTTCGCTCACAAACATGGAATTGATCCCGGCTAGGGCTGCACTCCCATTCACATGGGCAGAAAAATCAATCCCATATCTTGGAATTCATTTAACAGTATCTCATTCTGACTTATTCTCAACCAATTATCCTCCTGTATTAAGACAGATCACAAATCTAATAAAACAATGGTCGCAACTTCCTTTATCCTGGATAGGGAAGATTAATGCAATCAAAATGACTATTCTACCCAAATTGCTTTATCTATTCAGAGTCCTCCCTATTCCAATTCCTTCCTATTTTTTGAGAATAGTACAAAAAAGAGCAACTTCGTTTATATGGGGCTCTTCTAAACCACGTATACCTATACACACACTACATCTTCCCAAAAATAAAGGAGGCCTGGGATACCCTAATTTTACTAACTACTACAGAGCAGCACATTTGGCCAGTCTGTCCAAATACCATGCAAAACAGGAAATCCCATTATGGGTATTTATAGAGGCTTCAGAAAATGACCCTCTATTAATATCAAACTTGTTATGGCTTGATCCTAAAGACCGCTTTAAAATTCATAATCCCATAACTAAACACTTCTTATCTCTCTGGGATAAACTAAAAACCAAATATCAGTTACAATCTCCACACAATCCTTTCCTTTCTTTTATCAGAAATCCGGCCTTTTATCCGGCATGGATCTACCCAAATTCTTTTAAAGCTTGGACAACATCAGGCATTCAGACACTAAATGACTTCATAGCATCTAAATCATTCCTTTCATTCCCATCGCTTAGAGAAAAATATGATCTACCAAACTCTGAGATATTTAGATATCTCCAAATCAAAAATTTCTATACACCATTCCTAAAGGGGGATACACCATTATCCCAATTATCCATTTTTGAATCAATCTGTACAAAAGATCCATTTACTAAAGGTACAATTTCATCACTTTATAATCAATTATATGGAGTAGTAAATCTTAATAGACCCTCTTACGTTCAGAGGTGGGAGGGGGACCTGGGACGAACTTTAGAAGACACAGACTGGTCTAACATATGGCTCACAGCTAAGTCATCTTCACCCAACATCTTAGCACTGGAGACAAATTATAAAGTCCTAACTCGCTGGTACCTTGTACCTGCTAGAGTGGCAAAATATTCACCCAATACCTCAGCTCTTTGTTTTCGAGGATGCCCAGAAATAGGCACACATTTACACATATGGTGGACGTGCCCAGTAATCCAAACCTTCTGGAAGGAAGTCTTCGTCATTGCATCTAAAATATTTAAAAAAATAATACAACCAGATTCATATATAACTTTACTTAATCTAAAACCGGAATGGTTAACACTCTCTCAATTCAAACGTATGATCCAACTAATAACGGCTGCAAAACAAACAGTGGCCAAGGCATGGAAATCTCCTACATTGGTACTAGCAGAAACAATTCACAGAATGAATAATACAATGTCCCATGCTAAGATCGTAGCCATCGATCAAAATCAAATTCCAAAATTTGAAAAACTTTGGCATCCTTGGATAAAACAACAGTTCCTGTCAAATTTCAATGACTCTGTCCTGTTGCCATGGTAACAGATTAAATGACTTACAGAGACACCCATTCTAAGGCTTCAAAGAGAACTAAAAAGAATAATAAACTGACGAGCGGGACAACCTTGTGGACCATACCTCTGCCTTTCTACCTTTTTTCTTCTTTCTCTTTCCTTTTCTCCACCTTACGATTAAAGCTCATTATCAGAATTTATTTGACCTATATACACTCTACCTGTAAACAATATGTATAGTAGGTATAAATCATTTAAATACCTACAAAAGTAACTAGGGAAATGATATATATCTTTAATTTAGGTTTACGTGAACCCAAGGTTTAATATTTGAAATTTCATGATATTTACCTATATAAACCCTACTGTAAAACAATGAGCTTACTTTATAGATCCTTGTAAACTTACTTTATGTATCTTTATAATATTGTATACTCAATAAACTTCTTTTGACAAGAAAAGTGGCAGTGCAAATATAAATAAATGACGTTTGTTCACACTCAATGACGTTATCTTCACACACCATAAAGGTGCCACAGTGTACAAAGTGACAATGCAATAATAACGTGACCAGTCAAAGAAAGTTCATAGATGAAAGTGCTTGAAAATGAGCAGAATCCAATAAATCCAGATCATATAAACTTCCACCATCTGTAGTGCGTCAGTAGTTTGCCCCAGCCTCTCATCTCGGATAAAGACCCCTACAGGTCTAGTTGAGCTTATGTATATGCGCGACTCCTCGATCCAAACAATGGATTCCTACTCCTGGGACCTCCAGTGAGACAGGTTAAGAGATTTCCACTGGTAACGGTGATATCTTTAACAGATCCTCACTTCCCTCCATATACCATCCCCTGGTCCACTGCGCTTCCTCCACTTATGAATTCCTGTCTGCTGCCTGCAATCACAGGGGTCAAGTGACACTGTGATTGCAGGCAGCAGACAGGATTTTATAAGACAGGTGCCCTCAGCACTACAAAGCGCAGTGGACCAGGGGATGGTATATGAAGGGAAGTGAGGATCTATTAAAGCTATCACCATTACTAGTGGAAATCTTTTAACCTGTCTGACTGGAGGTCCCAGGAGTAGGAATCCATATACATATCCTGCCCCAGTTGAAGTACCTTTGTACAAAACATATCGGGTACATAGCCTTCTCAACTCTGCACACCGCACTTATTTTTATCTGCTCCACAAATAATAATCTATGTGTAAAAAACTTATTCTGAAAAAATATATACAGTAGCAACACAAAAGTCACTTGAATATAATAACATTCAACATGTCATGTTCAATCCCCTAAACATGATCTCAGGGTATTAGAAATTCGTGAGCAGTAATAATAAAGTTGGATCAAGCAGGGTGATATTCGCACATGACACCCGGAAATGTGCCTCCAATACCAGGGGAAAGGGATGGGTACTCTTACCCGAAGCTGTGGACACACACGCCAGCATCGGTGGGTCAAACAGGCATGGACGGTAGTCAGGAACTCAAATGGACTGGCATGCGCATGCACCTGCGTCCATCAAGCCAAAGAGGACATGAAAACCCGGACTTCAATGGTGATGTTTCTGGTATATGTAGTACTCCTTACATCAGGGAAGCAGCATGGATCATATGAAAAAAAGAAGGCCTCCACATAGTGCAGGTACAAACAAGGCCAAGGATCTTTTTGTATCTTTTTGTGTTTTGCTTCACCTAGTGCAGATGAATCCAACATTTAAAAATTAATTGAAGTAAAAAAAGTTTAAAAAAAAAAAAAAAAAAAAAAAAAAAAAAGGTACAAACATCGCTTTTTTATGTGTATAAAATGGTGTTCACAAAGCAGATAAAAATAAGAGCGCAGGCTATGTACCCGATATGTTTGGTACAAAAGGTACTTCAACGTGGGGCAGGATATGTATATGCGTGACTCCACAATCCAAACAATGAATTCCTACTCCTGAGACCTCAAGTCAGACAGGTTAAAAGATTTCCACTAGTAACAGTGATAAATAGCGTTATCAGATCCTCACTTCCCTCCATATACCATCGCCTGGTCCACTGCACTTTGTAGTGCTGAGGGCACCTGTCTTATAAAATCCTGTCTGCTGCCTGCAATCACAGCGCCACTTGACCCCTGTGATTACAGGCAGCAGACAAGAATTCATAAGTGGATGAAGCGCAGTGGACCAGGGGATGGTATATGGAGGGAAGTGAGGATCTGTTAAAGATATCACCATTACTAGTGGAAATCTTTTAACCTGTCTGACTGGAGGTCCCAGGAGTAGGAATCCATTGTTAGGATCGTGGAGTCACGCATATACATAAGCTCAATGAGACCTGTAGGGGTCTTTATCCGAGGTGAGAGGCTGGGGCAAACCGCTGGCACACGACGGATGGTGGAAGTTTATATGATCTGGATTTATTGGATTCTGCTCATTTCACACAAGCACTTTCATCTATGAACTTTCTTTGACTGGGCACGTTATTATTGCATTGTCACTTTATACACTGTGGCACCTTTACGGTGTGTGAACAAACATCATTTATTTATATTTGCACTGTCACTTTTGAATTTGCACTTAATTTACTTGAAGATTTATCTAATTATATTGATTATTGAGTAAGCACCACATATATTAGTATACAATTAGCACTGTGTCGGAACACCTTTTTTCATGTTGGCAGCCACTCGGCAATTTTATTTATTTTGGTTTGCGCATAAGTATTTTCACTTAATATTCCAACTTTGCACTTCTTTGTATAGCTGGAGTTGCCCTTTAAGGCTGATCTGCTATACTGGCAATAATGCAATCCTTTCAACGTGAACAATACAAAAACTGAACAGTAATGATTTCATGTAAATTTCAATGAAGTATTAAGCGATTTCAAAAGAACAGAAAGGAGACAAAAGACACTGTGAAAATGTGAGTTGCATACGTATTTCCAACAATTCCCCAATGGCAGATGAAGACAAAGGAGAATGAATGAAGTGACAATCAAGATTCTCTAGGATCAGGAATGAAATACGTCACAAAGACAGGCGGATCATCTGCATGCAGCATGCACCGCTTGGCTTACCTCAGAGCTATAATCATCGGCCGTGGTGGACACCTCACTTTCAGGCTATAATGAAACAAAACCCTCCTTCAAAAAAAGCTTTATATTTAAAATGCGCTTTTATTTTAGAGATCGCTCTCTGCGGGTGTATCCCGTTCTGTAACATGAACCTTCATGTGGCAATCTGTAGTACCAGGATAGCATCCTGTGTTATCCATCAGCAGAAACAGGAAAATGTTATGGTAAAATTATGCTTTATTACCTGCGTAGGTTAAAGTGTTTTTTTCCTTTTTTTTTTTACCTTAAGGGCCTCTTCACACCAAAATGCGGTAAGATAAACCCGCGTTTCCTGAACCACGTTCAAAACGCACTGCCCATGTGATCTGCAGCGGGTGTCAGTGCAATGCTAGCGACATCCCAAAAACAGGTCGCAAATGCAGAGCATTGGCCCAGAAGTACCATGCAATCCAGTTGCAGTGCGTTTATAAAGTAGTGCACGCTGCACGTACCATTTTTGGTGCGATGCAGGGACTTTCCACACCATTTAACTGAATGGACTGAACCGCACTGCACTCAAATTGCACAGGAACGCAAGTGCATTCCTGTGCGATACCTGGTGTGAATTGGCCCTTATGTAGTACCTGCATTAATGTAAAAAACCTTCTAGTAGTTGTTCCCACCACCCTTCTCCCTGAATACTTACCCAAGTCCTGTATCGATCCAGTGCTGGACCTGTCTACAGCAGTGCTGGTTCTCTCTCTCTCCTCTCACAGGCTGATAGGAGGAGAGAGCAGGGGGTGGGTCCAAGACTCACTGGGGAAGATTTAGGCTGGGTTCACACCATTGCCATTGGTTCCCCACATCCAATTCGCAACAGCAGAAGAGCCTGTGACCTCTATGGAGCCAGTTCACATATCTCCACAGCGGGTCCGTCTTTTGGTCTGTTTCAGGTCCGAATTCAGCCCAAGATTCAGGCTGAAATCAGATCTGAAACGGTTAACCAGGACACACCGGACCCCTGCTGTGAGCCGCATGCGGCTCATATGTGAACCCAGCCTTACTAAAACTGGTGCACACAGAATCTGGTGCAGCTGTGCATAGTAACCAATCAGCTTCTAACTTCAGCTTGTTCAATTAAAGGAGAAGTACAGTAAAAACTTGTGTGATTGTACTTTTCCTGTGGATCACAGGAGTGCAGTTTGTTCTGCACTCCTATGACCTGTTTTCAGCAGACAGCTGTCGGCTGGCATCACAGAGCCGGTCCAGGCTCAGGAAAGATTGTGAACATGAAGTCGGGATCCGCCCACATGCCTAGACTGGCACCCGGTTCAGCCTTTCAGCAAGCCGCTGAGAGCCTAAGCCGGCCACTCCCACCCCCTCCACAGCCCAGCGCTCCAGTGAGCGTTTGTGGGGGGAGAGAGCAGAGAGCGGGTGACTGTCAGTCACCCGCTCTCTGCTCAGGGAGCTGTGAGAACGGAGGGATCGGCAGTGTTCGAACGATCTGTTCTCAGTGTAGAGCCACCGGGGAATGGATGCAACATCCACTTAGGTAAGTATGATTCTTAAAAATATATATATATATATAAAAATATATATATATATATATATATATATATATATATATATATATATATATATATATATATATATATATATATATATATATATATATATATATATACAGGGTTCGACAAACCCCGGGCGCCAGGTCGCATTTGCGACTAGAATTAGCGACCTGGCGCGGCACAGCTGGGGTATCCTGTGTCTGTTCGACACCCCCCCCCCCCGCCGGCGCGATCGCGATGGGCCGCGCCGGTAATTGAGGCCCCGGCTTTGCGGCCTACTGCAGTCCTATGGTTCCTTCTGCAATCAGGCGCCCTCTGGTGGTGGCCGTTGGTATGACAAGACATCCATCAATGATCAATGCTAATGGAGCTTCCCCTACCTGTTTTCACTGCCCGCTCATCTCCTTCCCTTTACTTAGAACCCCCAAAAATTATATATATTTTTTATTCTAACACCCTAGAGAATAAAATGGCGGTCATTGCAATACTTTCTGTCACACAGTATTTGCGCAGCGGACTTACAAGCGCACTTTTTTGGGAAAAAATACTTTTTTTAATAAAAAAAAATAAGAAAACAGTAAAGTTAGCCCAATTTTTTTTATATTGTGAAAGATAATGTTACGCTGAGTAAATTGATTCCCAACATCTCACGCTTCAAAATTTCGTCCGCTCGTGGAATGGCGACAAACTTTTACCCTTTAAAATCTCCATAGGTGACGTTTAAAAAATTCTACAGGTTGCATGTTTTGAGTTACAGAGGAGGTCTAGGGCTAAAATTATTGCTCTCGCTTTAACGATCGTGGCGATACCTCACGTGTGGTTTGAACACCGCTTTCTTCTGTGAGCGCTACTCACATATGCGTTCACTTCTGCAAGCGAGCTCGGCGGGACGGGGCGCATTTAAAAAAATTATTTTTTTTCTTATATATTTTACTTTTTATTTTTTATTTTTACACTGTTTTTAAAAAAAAAAAAAAACAAGGGATGGGGCACATTTAAAAAAAATTTTTTTTTCTTATTTATTTTAACTTTTATTTTTTCACTGTTCTTTAAAAAAAAAAAAAAAGTCACTTTTATTACTATTACAAGGAATGTAAAAATCCCTTGTAATAGAAAAAAAGCATGACAGGACCTCTTAAATATGAGATCTGGGGTCAAAAAGACCTCAGATCTCATATTTACACTAAAATGCATTAAAAAAAAATAAAAAAAATTGTCATTTGAAAAAAAAAAATAATAAAATGTCCCTTTAAGAGCTATGGGTGGAAGTGACGATTTGACGTCGCTTCCGCCCTACAATGACTCAGGGATGGGCGGGGGGGCCATCTTCCTCTCACTCGTCTCCATGTCAGGCCAGGGACAGATCCGGATCGCCTCCGCCGTTACCGACTGAAACGGTAAACGGTGAAGGGCACCGGAGCGCGGCGGTAGGGGGGCCCTCTCCTGCCGCCGATAAAAGTGATCTCGCTGCGAATCTGCTGCAGAGACCACTTTTATCTGAAAGAGAACCGCCGGCTCTTGAAGAAGATATCGGGGTTATGGTAGCTAACTGCTACCATAACAATGGTATTTCTCTTCAAAGACAGGACGTATATAGTCGTCCTGCGGGAAGGAAGTGGTTAATTAAAATGAATTTATTATTTGTCATCTCCCTGCTTGGCCCCTTTCACACGGCTGTCTGATCAGGTTCGCCTGTCCGTTTTTCAGGCGGACCTGATTGGATCCTTAGCGGGAATATGGTGGTCTTGTGTCCCTGCATGGCAGGAAATAAAAGCAGTCACATTCGTTCTAGTCGTCTCTGTGTAAATTTAAGATTGGTTAATTTTTATATTGAAAATAAAGCTGTCGGTTGTTTAAAAAAACAAAAACAAACCTGGCTCCTAACTTTTTTAGCTGGCTCCTAGATTCCAAGCAAATTTGTCAAGCCCTGAGATATATATATATATATATATATATATATATATATATATATATATATATATATATATATATATATATATATATATATATATATATATATATATATATATATATATATATATATATATATATATATATATATATCTATATATATATATATATATATATATATATCTATATATATATATATATATATATATATATATATATATATATATATATATATATATATATATATAGATAGAGATATATATATATATAAATAATCTCCGTTGACAATAAAACCTGGAAACAGATTGGCTACTATGCACAGCTGCACCAGATTCTGTGTGCACCAGTTTTGGTAAGTCTCCCCCACTGTGTGTGTCTAAAGATACACACAGCTTGGCTGGGTAATTTAGCCTGCAGGTGCGCCACAATAGGAAGTGGCTTTCTATGGGGCGCACCAAGAAGAGGAGGAGGAGCCAAGAGCGCTGGCGAGGGATCCCAGAGAGGAGGATTGGGGTCTCTCTGTGCGAAACCATTGCACAGAGCAGGCAAGTAGTGCAGCATGCACAATATGGCCAAAGCTCTGTGAATACCTGATCTTCAGACCTATATAAGCTTATTATACATCCCATTCTAAAACCATGGGCATCAATATGGATTCCCCCCACCTTTGTGTCCATAACATACTCCATTCCTCTGGTAAGGATTTCCACAATATTCTACAGTGTGTCTCTGGGAGTTTTGTGCTCATTCAGCCAAAACAAAAAATTTGTGAAACTTGTCAAATCATGGCTTTGTAAACAGGTTCACAGTCAGTCATGCTGTAACAGAAAAGAACCTTCACCAAACTGTTATCACACATTGACAGTTTATATCTTTCTAGGTCCACATATATTAGGCACTATAGGTAGGTGTGATGGTCAGGTGTCCACAAACTTTTAGCCATATGGTGTACCTGATGATTTTTTTGGTCTGATACACTGGTCAGCTCCCTAACAGTTACTGTTTGCATGGATACGTCATCAACAGATGAGCCTTAGGATCAGAAATAGGTCAGGGTTGGAGCTGGGTTTGAAGTTGGGGTTAGAGATTATAGGGCTTAGGGGTAGCATTAGACCTTGTTTACACCAATGGTAATCTCTACCCTACCTTTCAAAAGTGATCCGCAGTGGACCGCTTTGCAGAGAGCAGCAGCTTCCAGCCGTTCCAGAGCTAATAAGGGGGTGCATCCCCAAAAAGCATCAGTTTGCCAGCCCAGCATTATGATGTGTTTGGCCACGCTATTCCCTCATTGGATTGAGATTTAGTGTCATACAACGCCTGCATACAATTATTTTTATGAGTACCCATTTGGCTGTATGTTTTGTTTTACACAATAAACCTTCGGTAATGGACTAGTCGTGTGCGCCCTCCTGTGCATTCTTTCACACTTGTCTACTAGATTCCCTGATCTGAGGAGGGCTGCATCAACCAAGCATACCTAAAGGATGTTATTCTATTGCTTTTGATGATCTACAAGTAGACTCTAAGGCAGAACTCTGTGTTGGAGGTGTTTATGTGTTTTGTGCAATTCTCATAAAACTACTGTACTAAAAGGAACCATTTAAAGTGAGTTTTCACTGTATCTGAGCATTACAAACCAAAATCATTATTTAATTCATTGTTATTATTCAAAGCAAAGCCCCCCATATCTATCCATATCTCCATGCTTTATTTTGCTGAGAAATCACTTTGAAAAACAACCCCCTAGCATTTCTGGCCATTGCCATCTTGAGTAAGGGCAAATGATCCATGTAGCATTTACTTCCTGGAATTGATCTGCCCAAGCATGCATGCAGGAGAGTGTCTTAGCTGAGAAAAAACCCTCCTCCCCTCCTGAAGACCCATGCCCTCACTTGCCTAGGCCTGGAAACCAAGAAGTACCTGAGGAAATGTTAAGAAAAAAAAAAAAGTTTAAAACAAGTAAATATGAAATACTTTCCTATCTATTTACTAATGCTAGCAGTACAAGGATTAAAAATAATCGATGTTGATTTGGAGAGTGAAAGTAGAAGTCCACCCCAACACTAAAACCGCTACATCCAAAGACACCCACGATCTAACACTAACTTATCTAACCCTGTAAAGAAGAAATCAGTATACATACCTTTTTTGAAGCCAATCCGATCCAGTCTCCAGCGGCGGAAGCTCTGCAGAGGACACAGTTGACAACGGCTGTGAAATGAATGGGAAATGACGTCACCCATAGAGTTACTATGGGGCTTCCGTTGTCGGCTGTGTCCTCTGCACCCGCCTGACAGCTCAGCGTGGGATCGTTTCAGATCGGCTTCAGAAAAGGTGTGTATGCTGATTTCTTCTTTACAGGGCTAGATAGGTTAGTGTTAGATCGTGGATGTCTGTAGATGTAGAGATTTTAGTGTTAGGGTGGACTTATCCTTTAAGTGCAGGTAGGTTTTGACATACAACTGAGAATTCCAAGTATAGTCTGTGATAATAACATTTTAGCAGTCTGATTTTATTGTGGGACAAGCAGACTAAGCAGTCCAGGTAAAACTTTAATTGGAAAGGCCAACAAGTCAGAAGGCACTGAATACCATAAACCAGCAACTTTGACAGCATTTAATAAGGTTATGTATAATGCCCTGACCTCACCAATTATTCAGACATCAGGAAAGGTAAATTTAAAGTGAAATTTTACTCTCTCAGTCAACATTGGCAATTTTTGTTTTTCCTTATGCTGCTTGCACTAGTTAATAAATAGGAAAGTATATTATATTTACTGTTTTTTAAAAACTTTTTTTTTACATTTCTATAGTTACTTCCTGATTTCATGCCTAGGTAAATGATGTCCTACATCCCAGGAGTCTTCGGGAGAGGAGGAGTGGTTTTCTCAGCTAAGCACACCTACCTGACTGCATACCTAAGCTAATGGCATATGGTTTCCAGGAAGTAAATGCTACATGAATCATCTGCCCCTACTTAAGATGGCCACTGCCAGAAATGCAATTTCTCAGCAAAAAAGCAGAGAGACATGGATGGATAAGTGTGCTTTGAATAATAAAAATGACTTAAATAGCATTATTGATTTGTTGTGCACAGATGCAATGTTCCGCTTTAAAGAAAGGCATGACTTTAATGAACCAGTCAGGGTGTGAAAGCGTTTAAGATTTTAATCCTGCTGAAGTGTTTACAACATCCTAAATTCATCTTCAAGGCAATGTATGTGTCCTTTATACAGCCTCTGGTCTCCAAGCCCAGGTTGTACACAGGGCAATGACTACCACCCAAGTCATCAGCAAGCACCACTCTCTCCCTGTTCTAAACCCGGTCCCTTCCATAAATAGTCTAAAGCCAGAGATTCTACCAGCCACTGAAGTTCTGGTATTGGAGTGTTCAATAATTGGATGAGTAGCTTGCTGAAATAGGTTGGTGGAGCTTAGTTCTGACTTGAGCAGAAGAGTAGGGATCCTGTGAACAGCTGTCATGGCTTCACTGCCTGTCTACAAGTCTTGCAAATTGGTATTACCCTGTCCAATAAGAATCCCGCTGTGGTCAATAAGGGTGCCCTCATTAGAGAGGGGGATAGCACATGAATATACTCAAAAACGAAAGTACATTACTAATAACAAAGTGAGCTTTGAATTTGAAGTATACCACACAAGTACAACTTTTGAGAGTCCATACCTCAATGGTGTAGGTCTTGTCATGTTGGATCATCTCGCCATGAGGCAGCGTTCTCATGATGGTGAACTCGGCAGTGGTACTGGCTCCGCTCGGAGCAGTCTGCGATGGGGTCTCATTGCTCTGGGATAAGCCAGCTTCTGGAATTTCTTCAGGCTGCTCCCGATGTTTGGAGCCAGAGGAGGTCTTCTTCTTCTTGCTCTTCTTGGCGGAAGCCTGGCTGTCAGTCTGCCCCTTGCGTTGTCTGAACTGGGCAAGCTGCAAGATAAAAACAAAACGTCTTAGCTTTGCCTTTTGTTTCTGGCCAAAGTGGGGGTATCCCTTCTGAGACCCTTGGTTTGAATTTCCATCTGCAACATTTCAGCAGCTGTACTGATCTGTAGATCGCCCAGTTTTCCTGCTGAGCATATAAGAATGTCAACAACTGGATTTTTCTCTTATTTGCACACTTTAAATCCCATTACAACTCCATCTGCCAAAAAGGCAAGAAAAGCCTTCACAATGTGTCAAGAGACAGCTCACCCACTGCTCTGCTGTGACCACTGCTTATAACGTGGTGTGCAGCAACTCAACCTCTTCGATTCCACAATCAGGTACAGAATAAAAAGCATGAAGAATGCCAGCACTACTGCTAGGCCTAAAGGTCCATCTTTATTGCATCCTCAGTTAAAGAGGAGCTCCAGCCCCCCCACGGAAAAATTTAAAAAGTCAGCAGCTACACGTAGCTGCTGACTTTTAAAATTAGAACACCTATCCTGGAACCCAGTGATGTTGGCACCCCAGCTGATTTTCCATCGACTCTCGGGTGCTGCCGCTGCCATAGCCTGTAAGGGATAACTGGCAGTGAAGCCTTGTGGCTTTACAGAAGATTGCCTACTGAGCATGTGTGAAGCTTGCTGCACTTTCTGAATGGCCCGGTGGCGGAGAAGGAGGTCAACAAACTTTTGACACACCTCGCCAAAGTGAGGTCCGACGAAGGCAGGGACAGGTACCTGTCAAAAACAGGTACCTTCTCCCCCCCCCCCCCCTTGAAATATGCCAAATGTGGAGAGATATTGGAAGTCCGCTTTAAAACTAGCAAGACATATCTATGACTATGTGCAGGGCTTTTTTTTCCCTCAGAAAATAGGTGCAGGAACTCCCCCTTTCTGAGTCACCCCTCTTACCTACCCCAACCCACATCATTTTGTGGCGATAAGTAATTTGTAAAATAGATCCCCTGTAGTCAGTAATAATGGAGCCCCTTCCAGCAACAATAGATCACCCCCAACAACAATGGACTACCCGAAACCACAGCTGACAGCTTTGTGCTCCCCACACAGACTTGGAGCCCTGGGAACCATCCGCCTACAGCAGTCCAGATATCAAATGTAGAAGAGGCCCCCATATGTGATATGTGCTTTCACACCATGTGTTTGTGAGTTGCTCTATTTTATCTATCAAAACAGCTTTTTTTAACACTTTACTACACTCAGATAGCGCTGCTGTGTTTTCTTGTCTGACCGTCATTGCAGAGCTGCTTCTACTCTGATAGCTTATATTTGAGATGTAGTTAACATGGACTGATGTATTACAAGGACATTTCCATGTTATGGACATTATTGTTTTTTATTACAAATATATATATTCACGAGTATCATTACCATTTGTTATTTTTTTCATTTGTCCCACATGTTTTACCCTCTTTTCCCTTACCGCTCTCTGAGCACCTCTAATATCCTCCTAGTTTGTTTAAAGGGTAACTCCACGTTATTGGGGGAAAAAAAAACTAGAAAAAAAAAAAAACAATAATAATATAGCATACACAATATGGTACAACATTATGTAATTGAATGTTATTAAAAAGTAGCCTTTCCATTGCAATCTGTAATTTTCTGTAAAGTGTAGGGATGCACCGAAATTTCGGCCGCCGACACATATCGGCCGAAAATGGCCCTTTTGGCAAAAAGCCGAAAGAGAATTTTTGCAGCTAGTAAATGGGGCGAGGCCTGGGTAGGGGCGGGGCTCCGCCCCCGCCCCTGGTGCCGCCTATCAGGGGGGCTTCCTATATCATAGAAGAGAGGAGAGCCGCCGCCTGTTTGATTACAGCACCGGAAACATCACAGCTTTCATTTCAATAGCTGTGTGTTGCTCGCTGCGCGCCTTCACATACAGCCCCTCCCCCTTGTCCGGGCACTTTGACAGACAGATCACCTGTCCAATGGGACAGGTGATCTGACTCTCAAAGTGCCCGGACAAGAGGGAGGGGCTGTATGTGACGGCGCGCAGCGGGGAACACATAGTTATTGAAATGAAAGCTGTGATGTTCCCGACGCTGTAATCAAACAGGCGGTGGCGGCTCTCCTCTCCCTTCACTGGCTGCAATGGGGACACAGGCTGCAATGGGGACATTGGCTGCACTACTGGGGACACTGGCTGCACTACTGGGGACACTGGCTGCACTACTGGGGACACTGGCTGCACTACTGGGGACACTGGCTGGCTGCATCTGACGGGCACTGATGAGGCTGCATTGATCTCTTGTATCATGTCCGCAGTCTCTGACTCTCTGACCATCTCCTGTACCATGTCCCCAGTCTCTGACCATCTCCTGTACCATGTCCCCAGTCTCTGACCATCTCCTGTACCATGTCCTCAGTCTCTGACCATCTCCTGTACCATGTCCCCAGTCTCTGACCATCTCCTGTACCATGTCCCCAGTCTCTGACCATCTCCTGTACCATGTTCCCAGTCTCTGACCATCTCCTGTACCATGTCCCCAGTCTCTGACCATCTCCTGTACCATGTCCCCAGTCTCTGACCATCTCCTGTACCATGTCCCCAGTCTCTGACCATCTCCTGTACCATGTCCGCAGTCTCTGACCATCTCCTGTACCATGTCCTCAGTCTCTGACCATCTCCTGTACCATGTCCCCAGTCTCTGACCATCTCCTGTACCATGTCCCCAGTCTCTGACCATCTCCTGTACCATGTTCCCAGTCTCTGACCATCTCCTGTACCATGTCCCCAGTCTCTGACCATCTCCTGTACCATGTCCCCAGTCTCTGACCATCTCCTGTACCATGTCTCCAGTCTCTGGCCATCTCCTGTACCATGTCCCCAGTCTCTGACCATCTCCTGTACCATGTCCCCAGTCTCTGACCATCTCCTGTACCATGTCCCCAGTCTCTGACCATCTCCTGTACCATGTCCGCAGTCTCTGACCATCTCCTGTACCATGTCCTCAGTCTCTGGCCATCTCCTGTACCATGTCCCCAGTCTCTGATCATCTCCTGTACCATCTCTGCAGTCTCTGACCATCTCCTGTACCATGTCCCCAGTCTCTGAGCATCTCCTGTATAAAAATATTTTTAAAAACAAACAGTCACTTTCGGTATCGGTTTTCGGGATCAAGGAAGATTTATTTTCGGTATCGGTTTCGGCACCAAAAAACCCATTCGGTGCATCCCTAGTTTAGTGCAATGCAATATGACTACCTGGAGGTGTTCTGTACAGAATGTATACAGAACGCCCCCCCAGAAACATAATTTCCTGCTTGTGTGATTGAATCACTGATTTTCCTACAAGTCTGCACTAAGATTCAAGTCAGATTTTTGGCACCCCCTGCAACAAAAATTTCATTTTTTGCAAGATACTCCCAATAGGAAATGACCCCTAAAGCAGGAGTTGCCAAACTTTATAAACCAAGGGCCAGTTTAGGGTCTTTCAGACTTTAGGGGGGGCCGGACTGTGGCCATGGGGAGTATAAAAGGTCCCAACATTAGTTGGAAAAAACAATGCCCAATCTTTGGTGTCATTGGGAGGAATAGTACCCTATCATTGGTGTCATTGTGCCCAAATGTTGATGTGGTTGGGAGAAATTGTGTCCCATCGTTGGTGTCATTGGGAGGAATTGTGCCCCATCGTTGATGTCATTGGGAGGAATTGTGCCCTATCATTGATGTCAATGGGAGGAATAGTGCCTCATCGTGTATATATAAGCAATAAAATCATAGACACAATTTTATTGTCTATGATTTTATTGCTTATACACGTTGATTTTTTCTAAGCAGCTGCTTTATACTACATCAGACATCTCAGTGAACCTTGGCGCAGAGCAGTGCGAGATAGAGGCGGCCACATTTCCACTTTTTGGGATATAATAGTGCCTCATCCTTGGTGTCAATGGGAGGAATAGTGCCCAGTCGTTGGCGTCATTGAAGGGAATTGTGCCTTATCATTGGCGTCATCGGTCCCCAATGTTGGTGTCATTGGAAGGAATTGTCCCCCATTGTTGGTGTCATTGGAAGGAATTGTTCCCCCGCCACTGGTGTCATTGGGAGGAACTGTACCCCTTCACTGGTGTCAGTTGGGGGAATTATGGCCCATTGTTGGTAACAGTGGATGAACTAGTCCCCCAAGGACCGGGTAAAAAAACAAGCAAGGGGCTGCATCTGGCCCCCGGGCCGCTGTTGCGACCACTGGTCTAAAGGGATGCAGACCCCGCCACTTTCCTCATTAGAGCCCTGATTCTGTAGGAGCTGGTTGATAATTATGAAACCACCCCCATTAGACTCACTCAGCACAGGGGCACAGAGGAATAAACAGTGATTTCTTTAGAATAACAAAAGGTAGGAATCTGCAACAAAGTTTGTTAAAAATCCTTGCACTGAACATAGATCACCCAGAGGGGAATGGGTTTTTTTTTTTTCAACAAAAGTGGAGTTACACTTTAACATGTGATGTATCTGACTTTCTGCTCATAAGCTATCCTTCTAGTTTATGTATTTCATGTGTGACCCAATACAATTCCTCTACTTCCAATGTGGTCCAGGAAGGTCAGAAGGACGGACACTCCTGCGTTAGATGAACCTGAAGGGACCCAGGTGAAAACAAACTTAGAGCCGCTTACATGAGGCTTTCCATTGAGATACATTGCAGTCTGTTTTTGATCCATCCAATCACACGTCAAAAACAGATTGGCATGTGAAAGGGGCCTTATAGCTTCCTATAAACAGCAGCTAAGGTGCAGACGGTACTTTCGTTGCAGATTACAGCTTCCCAAGAATTTAACGACACAATCAATTTAACCAAATGCCCAAGATGACATTTCTCCTGCAAAGCCCCATGCTAATCCTCCAAATCAAATTTAAAGCTTGGCTGAGGCTCTTTGTCCTGTGCCAAGATCTCATTTGGTGCAAGCACGCTCAAAGCGGTAAGTAGAAGAAAAAAAAAAACTGGAGTACGGTGCAAATCACACCAAAAACACTCCGATGAGCAATAACTTACACTATACAACAAACAGCAATGTACAGAAACCCAATGCAGACTATGAGAAATAACTGTCCATGGTTTCACCTAGCAGCAAAAAGGGTCACTGGTTCAAATCCCGACCACGACACCATCTGCCTGGAGTTTGCATGTTCTCCCTGTGCCTGCGTGGGTTTCCTCCGGGTACTCCGGTTTCCTCCCACACTCCAATAACATGCTGGTAGGTTAATTGGATCCTGTCTAAATTGTCCCTAGTATGTATGAATGTGAGTTAGGGACCTTAGATTGTAAGCTCCTTGAGGGTAGGGACTGATGAGAATGTACAATGTATATGTAAAGCGCTGCGTAAATTGACGGCGCTATACAAGTACCTGAAATAAATAATTACAATAAATAAAATGGTTCCAACTGCTTAGATATGATAAAAGGAGAAATCTGCTCGCTACGGGTTACCACACTTTACGCATCATCATCACACCTTAACCGCTTTGTTTAAAGCTATCTGGTCATGAATTTATATTCTTCGCAAACGCATATCCTGTAAAAGAAAAGTCTATGTACTTCTTATATAAAACATTTTAGTTAACCCCGTCAGCTCTGGAAGATTTTACCCCCCCATTCATGACCAGAGCATTTTTTGCTATTCAGCACTGCGCCACTTTAACTGGCGATTGCGATTGAACCCAAGTGAAATCTATAGCATGGTTTTCACACAAATAGAACTTTCTTTGATGGCATTTTTATTTTTTTGCAACATAAATGAAAAAAGACAGACAATTTTGAAAAAAAAAAAAAAACAAAACAATATTTTTTACTTTCTGCTATAAAACATATCCAATAACAAATGTTAAAAAATAAAATTTTGCTACATGTCTTTGGTAAGAAAAAAATAATCCCAATACATGTATATTGATTGGCTTGCGTAAAAGTTATAGTGCCTTCAAACTATGAGATATAGTGTGTGTGTGTAATTATATATATATATATATATATATATATATATATATATATATATATATATATATATATATATATATATATATATATATATATATATATATATATATATATATATATATATATATACTGGAATTTTATTTTTATTTTTTACTACTAATGGCGGCGATCAACGATTTATAACAGGACTGCAATATTGTGGCAGAAAATCTGACACTGGAGGGAACTGACTAACCACCAATGACATCAACAGTGACATTAATAATAATGTACGTATTTGGTAGTTTGCCTGTTATTTTAATCTGTGTTATATATTCTATGTTGTATTTTAATTGTATGGATGTTTTATTTGTAGTGTGGTTTTAATTTTGTTATTTGGGGTTAATGGCTATTATTGGTAATTTTGTTGTGTGTTTTTGCATCTTGTTCAGTCTATTGTTGTGATCTTGTGTTGTCTTTGTTAAAGTGAAACTTCAGTCATTTTTTTAACTTTCCATCTATTAAATCTTGTTGTTTTAAATTTGTATAGTAAAAAAAAAAAAAAAAAAAATTCTGCCAGTAAATACCTTCTACAGCCCACTTCCTGTTTCTTGTCTGGTCATTAGCCTAGGCTTATGACATCATGCACAGCTCTCTCTCTCTCTCACTCTTTCTTGTGAGAGTTTGCCAGGAAGGAAGGGGGATGAGTCATAAGTGGATCAATCAGAGCTGCAGAGCTGGAGGTGTGCCTCTGTGCGTCTGTTTAAATCCAGGAAGTGAACAGGCAGCAGCTTCAGCTGCCCACAGTTAAAATGGTTGCAGCCCTCAGTGGAGGGAGTTTTCTGCAGCATATATGGCAAGTACAGAATCACAGTATATAGAAAATAATATGCAAAGTGGTTGAAGGGAAGTTTCAGAATGGCAAAAATGTTTTTATTACAAATTATGTGAGCAGACTGCAGTTCCTCTTTAAGTGTGTCTGTGTCGTAACAATTTCCCTTTGGGATTTATAAAGTATTCTGTACGCTGACACTGGCTGGGAAAGGGGTTATCATTGAGGCTGATCAAGGGGTTAAACATGTGCTTCTGTGTAATGTTTGTACAGTGTGCTGCTTTTACTAATTGATCTCTCAGTTTCAGGGATGAGAAACTAACAGATCGCTTCCTGTGTTTGAAAAGGTAGACTGTGGGGGGCGCTAAGTCTATATAAATGGTGAACTGAATATCATCTAAATTGTTATGTTCAAATAAAATTGATATAAACACATCAGTGTACCATACAAAAATAATAAATATGTGTATAGGCTATATACCACAAGTGCATATGACAAAAGGATGACAACCATGCAATCCCTGCATATACAGTAATATCTTAGTGACAAACAATATAAATTCCAATAAAAAATTGAATGAATAAAAATAGTCCACATGCAATTAAAGGATAAATAGACAAATCAATATAAATGAATCTTCCACTGTTGCAAGATATATGAATCAATAAAAGTGAATCTTCCTCTGTGTGGTTAAACAACCTCCACCAGCTGTATTATACACCCAAAGTGCTCAGAAAGTGGATGTCCGCTTACCAGAAGATGTAAGCACGCCTCCTGAAGACGGGAGTCGAAACGTACGTCGAGGCGCGCTTGGTTACGCAATCTTCATCCCTCATTCCGGTCCCTGTGGTTGTCGGCAGCTGTTGGTGAAGCGCACGCAAGCTACCACGCGCAGAGCGGCGTTAATAGATTATACGAGCGGTTCAGCCTCAGTGCCGGGCGAGGGCACTCCCAAATGTAAGCAGCCATTCAGCTTTCTGTTTTTAATCAATGGGATTACACTATTCCAGTCCTTCTTGTATCCTTCTTTATATTTCCGGTCGTTCTACTGGGGGAGAGGAACAGGTTACCCACAAGGCTTATCCCTACCATGGCAGCAAGCCAAATCTTGCAAAGGCTATTATTGACCTCTTTTTAATAAAAAAGGTCAACATCTTCTGGTAAGAGGACATCCACTTTCTGAGCACTTTGGGTGTATAATACAGCTGGTGGAGGTTGTTCAACCACACAGAGGAAGATTCACTTTGATTGATTCATATATCTTGCAACAGTGGAAGATTCATTTATATTGATTTGTCTATTATCCTTCAATTGCATGTGGACTATTTTTATTCATTCAATTTTTCATTCATTTTTATTGGAATTTATATTGTTTGTCACTAAGATATTATTTTACCCTATATGCAGGGATTGCATGGTTGTCATCCTTTTGTCATATGCACTTGTGGTATATAGCCTATACACATATTTATTATTTTTGTATGGTACACTCCTGTTTTTTTATATCAATTCTATTTGAACATAACAATTTAGATGATATTCAGTTCACCGTTTATATAGCCTTAGCGCCCCCCACAGTCTACCTTTTCACTTGCACTAGAACTCTCATCTAGTTTAGGGAGTAAGCAGCTTATATTTATTTAGTTACCTTTACACAATTTTTGGCGCGAGGTTTAGGGTCCTTTCACACGGGACGGATCCGTGATGATCCGCCCCGTGAACATCCGCTTGCTCAGCGGGGATCGCTCCGTGGATCCCCGCTGAGCAGGCAGATGACAGGTCCGTCGCTGCACACGGTGCAGCGATGGACCTGTCAGAGTGCCGCTCTCCCCTATGGGGGATCGGATGATGACGGACCGTAGAGTCCGTCGTCACCCGATCCGATAACGGATGGAAAAGTAGGTTCTTCCTCCGTTACACTTTTTCAGATGGAAGCGGGTCGGATGTCAGCGGACATGTCACTGCTGACATCCGACGCTCCATAGAGATCTATGGAGCGTCCGTTCAGGTGCGCCTAAAAAACTGACAGGCGGACCTGAACGGATCGTTCATGTGAAAGAGGCCTTATACACATTTTCATCCCTGTGTTGTTTACCAACACAGAGCTCTGGGCTGTTGTACACAGTCGATTTACAGGTGCCGGCCGTGAATGATTGGCCAGGACTTGCTGACAGGCTCCCACTGTGTACAATCACAGCGGGAGACAGGCAGGGGGCGCACGTGCGCATGCCTTAAACCCGGAAGTAGGCAGCAACATACGGGTACGTTGCTTTGCCTACAGGGCTCGCTCGTCCGCAGTACAGTGCAGGTGGGTGCTAAGTGGTTAATAATAATTGTCCATTAATACCCAGAAAAAAAAACTGACAATGAAGGGAATGCCATAGTTAGCAACATCTTCTATAGCACAGCTAAGGTCCTGTCTAGCAGCTCCACATAAGAAAATGTAGACAGCTTTTGGCTGTTTGTCTAACAACTTGGCTGCAAACATAAGGTAAAAATATAAATAAAATACAGAGCAAATGTTAACTTTTCAAATTTTATTTCAAAAAGTCTTGGGGCACATTCAGGGGCGAGGAGGCATTGTATCGCCCCTCTCACCATCTGTATTCACCCCTTGAACCCCGTAACTGCATGCCTTGCACATGGTTGTGGGCCAGTTGCAGAGTGGCCCCATTCACTTGAATGGGTCGGATTCAGCAGGGGGCAGTGCCTGCTGAAAGCAACAGGGGTAATAATTCCTGCAGCAGCATGTGTACACCCCCAGCCGCTGCAGGTAAGAGGAGAGAGGTTGGGGGAGTGGTAAACCGTGGTTTAACTGATGGGTTTTAATGCCCCTCAACTGCTAGTGTGTGAACGAGCCCCTAAAAGGAGTTGTAAAGTCTCAAGGTTTTTCACCTAAATGCATTCTATGCATTTAGGTGAAAAAAACCTTCTGTGCTGCAGCTCCCCCTCCCCCCAGAGCCCCAATTTTACTTACCTGAACCCGATCTATCCAGCCTTGAGAACGATCCCAGCAGCTCCAGCCATTTTTACTAGTAATGGCGGCGATCTGCGATTTTTAGCTAGACTGAGACATTGCAGTGGGCAAATATGACCCCAAGTAACACTTTTTAGTGACTAGTGACACCAATACAGTGATCAGTGCTATAAAAATGCACTGATCACTGTATAAATGGCACTAGCAGGGAAGAGGTTAACACTAGTGGTGATCAAAGGGTTAGGTGTTCCCTATGTGTGCTTTCTAACTGTGTGGGGGATGCCGACACCAGATGATGAGAGATATCGGTGTTCCTGATTAGTAGGAATCGCAGATCTCTCTTTCTTCCTCAGTGACAGAACAACGGTCTGCCTGGTTTACAGCCCGGGTTCCGTCATTCCCCAGAACGATCGCAGGTAGCTGACTGCTGCTGGACCTGCTGATTGACTTCCGCTGTGTCCAATCACAGCAGGTGCGGGTCGCCGGCGGCACGAGCCCCAGACCAGGAAGTGCGAACAATGTACAGGTGCGCTGTTTCGCACAGCCGGGCCGCCCTGCCGCAGTATATGTGCGGTGGGCACTGGGAGTAGAGAGAGATCGCTGTTCCTGATCACTAGGAACCGTAGATCTCTCTCTACACTCCTGTCAGAACGGGGATCTGCCTTGTCATCGGGAGCAGTGATCTCTGAATTGAGCAATTTTCTTTCTTTCAATAGTTGAAGGCAGTGCTGAGACAAGGTTTTCTAAAGCCCAGGGCGAACATACCAAAACTGCATCAAGATACTGCTTCCTCCAGTAATCTTGTATTACAGCTGAGCATTGCACCCAATAACTAGACAACACTAGCTTAGGTGCAAAGAGGAATTGACTTTATTGTAAACTCACACAGAATATACACCACACAAAATCAGGCAAGACCTGATCACATTATCCTAAACAATACAAACAGTAAACAGTAATATCAGTACATCTAATGAACAGCTAACATAAACCAACACATAAACATCCCACAATGGTTTAGTAACACGGTAAAGGGGACACAGTACTAATCACATCTCCAAGAGATGAGCAGACAGAAACAATAGGTGACTCAATTGAAATTCACACCTTGGAGGCACACAGTAGGGAAATTATACCAGGAGAGAGACACCTTAGTAAATGGATTATAGCAGGAGACCGCAGCATCGGGTTGTTTTGAGCTGATTATGTTAACATCTGCTCTGAGTCTGGGGGGGGGGGGGGGGGGGGTTGAACCAGTCAATGCTGGTTTGGGCATAGAGGCCACAAATCTGTATCCGGGTCTTCCAGTTCCCAGAGTCTGTGTGTTTTGGGGATATATGGACCCAAATCTGAAGCACTCCAAAAAGGTCCCCCGGGCACACACCTCTCAAAAAATAGAGCCCCCTTAAAAAGACAGAGCCTATAGTCAGCAGGCAAGAGGCTACCCTGCAGTCCCCTCCCAAAGCCCCAGTTCCCAGTTGGGTCTGTCACAGCACCTAATATGGAATACTGAATTTAATTTCACTGAAAAAATGAAAAGGCGAGGCAAGACCATACACCTTTCCCACGCCCACTCCCAGCCCCTGGCTGTATTTACCTTTGTGGGTGATGAGCTGTCGGTGCCCACAAAGCCAGAGTAGCGGTCCAGGGATTTGAAATCCCACACTTCTCCCTCTTCTTTCTACAGCACTTATGGGATGGATCAAAGCGATTTTCTGTGCCGGAGCTGACCAATTACAAATCACTTTGATCTGTCCTGAAGGCGATGCTGAAAGAAGAGGGAGGAGAGCAGAGATTTTAAATGCCTGGACCGCCTAACAGCTCATCACCCATGGAGGCAAGTAAAGTAGGGACCGAGAAGGTGGGGGGGGGGGGGGTGCTTTGAAGCTGTAAGTTAGTTCACCATTTCAGAAGTTAATAAATTGCTTTTTATTGTTCCCCTAGAAAAAAAACCAGCATTTACCACTTGCAATACAGGGAGAGCTCCACTGCAAGAGTCGTTTTTACATTTCCCCGGAACCCAATTTTAAAACAATGGCAAAATAATTAAAGTTTAATCCCAAACCTGAGCCAATTGTTAAACAATGAAAATGAAAGTAAAACTAACTAACTATACGCTACCTTGTAACAAAACATGATGGTCCGTCCGTGGGAACTGTCCTCATGTGCAACCTCAGGAACCGGACCTAACCTGGTGGATTCCAGGTGACTTGTGACAGCACAGCTTATGTGATTTACTGCAGAGCTGAGATTTACGCTTACAAATCCTGTTACTCTATGATAATCTTAAAGTAGCTGCAGCCTGGTCACACTGTGACTGTTAATTAGACTTTCCAGGGACAGTATGAAAAGTCAAAAGAAGATTAGGTGCATGAAAAGTCCAGGGAGGATTATCTAGCACATAAACACACAAAACTTTTTATTATAACTATTATCCTAAAACTTTAACTATTATCATTATAAAAAAAAAAAATGGCCCTTCAAGGCCGTTAGGTGGCAGTGACGTCAGAAGTCGCTCCGGTCCTCCAAGGGCATAGAGTCGAGTGGGGGGGGGGGGGGGCATCATACCCTCACTCGTCTTCCTGCTCATCGCTCCAGGGGATCGGATTGTTTCCCCCTTTACCGACAGCGCTGGTAAGTGGGGAAAAGGCCTCTCCCACTGCCTATAAAAGTAACCCCGTGGCGAATACGCCACTGGGACCACTTTTATCAGATGCCAAATCGCCCACTGTATAAAAAAATAGTGGGGTTATGGCAGTTAGCTGCAGCCATAAAAACAGGGGTGAACAGCGGCACTAGATATGGTGATAACATAAAATTATATAGCAACTGGAATATAGGTATACATAAAATGTAGTAATTGGAAAAAGTCCTGGACAGCCGCACTCAAATTGATATGTTGCCTTTATTGAATAAAAGTCATCAAAGATACATGCCACAGCAAAAAAATGCAGGAAATCTGACACATTTCACACTGTAGTCAGTGCTTAATCATAGCTACGATTAAGCACTGACTACAGTGTGAAACGCGTCAGCTCTCCTGCATTTTTCTGCTGTGGCATGCATCGTTGATGACTTATTCAAAAAAGGCAACATATCAATTTGAGTGCGGCTGTCCAGGACTTTTTCCAATTACTTCATTGTACAAGCATTGCCAGCACCTGTTGCTTCCAACATGGAGGATATGTTCGTTTCCAATCGACCTTCCTAGAAGCGGTGATCTTTCTTTCTATACATAAAATGTGTGTGCGCGTAAGCACACAATATTAAAACATTTGTTAAAACATAATGTCCATGAATGATCCGAGATCTTGTACGATTAGCACCTGGAGGCAGCTCCCTTAGAGTGAAGCGACGGGCTCTGTGTAGAAATGGGAACAGAGGGGCGCCAGACTGAGTGCAGTATAAATCAGAGAGTAAAACCTTGGATTGCGAGCATAATTCATTCCGGGAGCATGCTTGTAATCCAAAGCACTCATATAGCAAAGCGCATTTCCCCATAAGAAATAATGGAAACTCAGATGATTGGTTCCACAACCATTTATTTATAAATCCTTCAGTTTATAGTCCATATAAAAAGATTACAAAAACTGATGGTAAAACAAGTTGAGCCCTCCTATACTTGTATTCCAAACACTGCGCTCCTGGATCAAACTACTGTGATACCTGAAGCTGCCACTTTAACTAGATAAACTTGTAAGCAGTATTGTGTCCTCTATTAAACCAACATAAAAACAGTGAACCAATAGTGTCGCTGAAAACGAATAAAGTGAAAAAAAAAAATAATAAAGTGAAAAAAATGTGTAACAAAAAATATATGTATATGAAGAGTAATATTTTAAGTGTTCACCACATCCTATGAAAAATAATCAATATCAAACTTATTAATTTGCAATAACAAGCGAAACTCATACATAAGCAAGAGTAGATATCACACTCTATCAAGTGATCACAAAAATAAAACTAGCAAATGTCAATTATGCTAAAATAATCTGTGATACTGCTCTACTAATATCACGCTGTGATAGGGGAACAAATAGTCTTAATGTGAACAATTCCTATGCACACAGAAAGTCCTTATAAAAAAAAAAAACAAAAAAAAGCAATCCAATGAAGTGAATCCGGTAAATTTTCTTCTATGCTTCCACCACACCTCCGTGCAAGTGATTCCACTCCCCGTAAGAAAACGCACTCACCAGCTTAATATGCCTCACACTCTCGTGTTTGGCTGAAATCACTTTTAAACCACAAAAGGGTTATGATAATCTCCGACCTCCAGCCGTGAATTTCCAGAATTGCTCCACATGTAAATAATAAAAAAGTGCTCCACTAGTGCAATAACGTAAAACCAATTTTAATAAAATGTTCCGTGATCTAACACCATTGCACTCACATGAATCAAATATAAACCAACCAGAAATCCATCACAGCAAAAGAAACTTCCATGCAATTTCAAAGTGATGTATTGCGGTCGCGGCGGACCCAAGGTGTGCAGTAGCCAAAGATGCTCTCACCCACTCCTCAGACCCGAGCTCCCACTTCCTGGTGCGGCATCTCTTGTCACAGTGCATTACGTCACACGTTGTTGATTGCTGTACAGCCACACCCCGACATGTTTCGTCACAGACTTACTCATGGGATTGGTTGTACGGCATGGCAATCAATCTTTATATACACTTCCTATCCGCAACGGGTGGAAATGAATCCCCCACGCATGCGCACTCCTTATGTCCCCGTTCCCGCAATACGGCAGTGTTACAGCGAATTTCGGCGGATACATATAATCATGACACAACATTAATATATAAAATTTATATAAAAATTATACAAAAAGAAGGGCATTGGTGTCACTATGTTAACCATCAGCTATCATAACTGAACAGCGCGACCTGGAAATTAAAGCCGATGCCTGTATCAGCCACAACTACCCAGTCCCGTCTACATCCGTAATGATTTAGTATACTGCGGTAATCCACAATGACCCAAAATAAATGGTTGGAAAAATATAAAAACATAATTTTATATGTCATTAATCTAATTAGAGTTTAACACCCTACTTCTATTTAAAATCGGACCAGGCAAATAAATAAGCACCGCAATGATGGTTTTCACTAATGCAAACCACATATAGTGCAACCACCACTACCTTCCATACTCTCTACATCATGAACAGATTATGGAGTGTTCTAAATCCAACAAGCTGATATATAGATCATACATAAGATATCAAATCTACACACATACTGTATATGTTCTACCAGAGGTCTACTTCAATGTTCAACCCCCTAGGAGAGAGACATTTGAGCAGAAAGATCCACCGGGTTTCCCTCTGGGATAAATCTCTTACCCGATTTGATCCTCTCCAGGATGAGTATACAAAGTCTATACCACAAAACTGCAATAAACTAGGATCTTGGTTATGTTTTTCTTTAAAGTGAAGAGACACACTGTGATGTTTGAAACCATTTTTTATGTTTGCTAGATGTTCTGCAATTCGAAACCTTTTGGTCCAACCCACATAAAATAATCCACATGGGCACCACAAGAGATACACCGCATGAAAGGAATGTGATACCATTCCTACCATGGCTAGGTACCATGGCTAGATACCATGGCTGCCAATGTCGACACCATCCCAGTGACTGACACCATACTCAATACCTCCAAAGAAATACGAGCCTTGAGCGATTTGATGGATCTATGGGAGGATTGTGATAATATGGAGCAAATTTTTGGATTCAACTAGCCCATCCTCCACCTATTTAACATACCTTACCTCCTTTAAGCCAAAATCTATTTTCAACCCCACACATAACAAAGGCCCCTACATAGAATCATTTTATCAGGTGATATATTCAGAACTTTTGGATATATGTAAAAAACTCCAAATCTCACCCCTCAAGAATGTCTAGCTATAAACAATTTAAGTAAGAACAAACAAATAATTATCAAAATGGCAGACAAAAGGCGGTGGCATAGTCATTCAAGACCGAGCCACCTATCTTAATGAATCACACCGCCTACTTTCTGATTGTAGCACATATACAAAACTAAAAACAGATCCTTTACCAGATTTCATCAAGGAATCCAAGAATTTAATTGCCATGGCTTCATTTGAGGGAGCCCTTTCTAAAGCTGAAGCCTCCTTCTTCCATAGAGAATATTACAAAGTACAGTACTTCTAACACCTTTCAAAAAGGTACACAAGAACTTTGAGAATCCTCCTGGACGTCCCATTGTGGCGTCCATGGAGAGTATTACCACCAGTTATTCTCTCTACATTGATCAATTCCTCCAACATGAGATTTGACTACAGGCGGTTTTGCATTTTTTATCTGAGGACAGTGACATCAATTCCAGACAGTCACAGTTTATTCTGACAGCGACCAGATTCTGTCTGGAAAATAATTACTTCAATTTTGAGGATGATTATTACCTTCAGAAGACTGGGACTGTTATGGGAGCAAATTTTGTCCCGTTATGCAAATCTCATGATGGGCCTATGGGAGACTAGGTGCATATGGGAACAAAACCCATTCGCCGCTCACCTGGTCTTCTATGGGCGCTACATCGATGATATTATCATCATCTGGGATGGTTCACTTCATACTGTAAAGAAATTTCTGTCACACTGCAACTTTAACACCTTTGGTCTTTCTTTTACCTCGGAAATAAATACCACCTCTCCTTGTTTTTTGGACTTGAAACTCAGTCACGCAGAGTCCACGATTATAGCTAAAAGATACACCAAGCCCACATCAGGAAACTCTTTTACATTTCACCAGCTGGCACCATCCAAGATGGGTCAAAAATGTCCCCGAAAGTCAATTTTGACGGTTATGGCACAATTGTACTAGGCTAGAGGATTATAATGCACAAAGTGTTCATCACATCTCAAACGGAATTTTTTAGAAATGACATTCCAAAATCAAAACAGAGATCAGAAGAAGAAAAAAAAAGGAACAAAAAAAAAAAAAAAAATGTAGGAACATGATTCACAACTCAATATCACAATAAACACTGGAAAATGGAGAGCTTTTTTTTAGAAAGCGCTGGTCTATACTACAGCAAGACCCACACTTAAAAACCACTATTCCTACAGTGCCACAATTTGCCTATAGGAAGGCTCCGAATATAAAAGGGAAAGTGGCTCCTAGCAAAATTAAATTTGCCCAATCGATATCCAATAACATTCAACTAACAGTTATTCCTCTGGTTGGTATGTTTCAATGTAAGAAATCCCTGTGCCTAGCTTGTGCTAATATTCAACATGGTCAAATATCCTTTGCTCATAAGGGTAAGACATACACATTCAACACCTTCCATAACTGTTCTTCCATGTTTGTGGTTTACTGTCTAGCTTGCCCTTGTGGCATGCTATATCTGAGCCATACAATCAGGGCCCTTCGAGTCAGATTTGGGGAACATCGCAGATTTGTCGATGCTGGTCACCCTAAACATAGTGTCTCCAGTCACTTTCTGGAATATCATACGCAATCAAGCAAAGATCTAAAAGATTGGGTCCTTGAATCAATTCCAGATAAATTTTCCCCGGCAGAACGTTTCAAAAGGCTGTGTCGTCAGGAAACATAATAGGATTTTTATAACAGCTTACCTGTAAAATCCTTTTCTTTGAAGTACATCATGGGACACAGGGCCATAGTAGTTACTATGTGGGTTATAGGCCACCTTCAGGTGATGAACACTGGCACACCCTAAGACAAAAAGTGCACTCCCTATATAACCCCTCCCACTGCTGAGAGTACCTCAGTTTTGTAGCAAAGCAATACACGTGTATACCAAGAAGTAAGGGTACTCCGTGTCCCATGATGTATTTCAAAGAAAAGGATTTAACAGGTAATCGGTTATAAAAATCCTATTTTCTTATCGTACATCATGAGACACAGAGCCATAGTAGTTACTATGTGGGATGTCCCATAGCAATGCTAACTGAAGGGAGGGAGACACAACAAAAGTAGGGCACTAAGAGACAAGAGGACTTACACTGCAGCCTGCGGTACACTGCACCCAAAGGCAATATCCTCATAATCTTTTACATCTGGAAATTGTATGGACTGAAGACCAAGTTGTGGTCTTGCAGATCTGAGCCATGGAGGATTGGTGATGCACCGCCCAAGAAGCGGTGAACAAGCTTGAACAATCACTTGACGAATCCATTTAGAAATAGTAGATTTCGACGCTTCCTGTCCTCTTTTAGGACCGTCTGGCAACACAAACAAAACATCTGTTTTATGAATCTTAGTGGTCTTTCAAATAGACCTTGACCGCTCTCACTACATCAAGAGAATGTAGTGACCCTTCTTCCACAGAACGAGGTTCTGGGAAAAATGAAGGCAGAACCATATCCTGGTTTAAATGAAAACCTGACACTACCTTCGGTAGGAAATTAGGATGAGACCGCAATACAACCATATCCTTATGAATAATCAAATATGGCTCTTTACAAGAAAGAGCAGCCAACTCTGATACTCTTCTTGCAGAAGATATGGCAACCAAGAAAATTATTTTCCTCGTCAAGAGGACCAAGGGAATATCTCGAATTGGCTAAAAAAGGTTGTTTTTGTAAAGCCGACAAGACTAAATTTAAGTCCCAAGGGTTGAGGGGTGACTTAACTGGGGGATTAATCCGCGTTACTCCCTGAATAAAGTTAAGAATCAGAGAGTGTGAAGCAAGTGGTCGTTGAAACAATACCGATAAGGCCGACACCTGGCCCTTGATAGTACTCAAGGCCAGCTTCATTTCTAATCCCATCTGTAGGAATTCAAGGATCCTACCTATCACATATTTTCTGGGGTGCCAACCCCTGGATTCACACAAGGAGACATATGCCTTCCAGACTCTATAGTATATGACTCTGGAGGCCGACTTCCTAGCTTTCTTCAGTGATGTCACATGAAAAGATAGAATAAAATATTTACAAAAACGTGAGGGGTGTACTGTGTGTGTGTTTGTTATATATATATATATATATATATATATATATATATATATATATATATATATATATATATATACATACATACATACATACATACATACACACACATACATACACACACACATACACACACACATACATACATACACACACACACATACACACACACACATACACACACACACTTTCAATGATAATGGTAAACAGGATAAATAGAGAGCAATAAAAACTCACAGGGGCTCTAATCCCACTCTATCCAAAACTAAAAAAAAAGTTTTGCCTTTCGTTATACTGTAATGTAAATGATTTATATCCTCCTTCCACCCTTCATTTAGCTTCATGTCCCAGTTAAAATACCCTGTATATCCTATTTCTGAGTATATTTATTATTCTATACTGCATATGACATAAGAGATCTCTCTCTCTGTTTTATTGTATAAATAACCCCTGATGGTAGTGATTATCTGCCGCTTTTGTGCTCTAAAAGGGCTTTTTTTTTTGTTTTTTAATGCCATCATTAACGGTAAATGATAAAAAAAAATAAAAAAAAAAAAAAAAAAAAGCATGCTGCTGCTCCTAAATGTCTTATTCTGGCCATACACATCGATTTTCGGACAAGAATATTCGTACAAATGTTCTTTGTACGTTCAAAAATTTCACTTGCTTTTAATATTCAGTTTTAGGCCTCATGCACACTGGAGGTTAAAATAACGTTATAAAAACATCAGTAGCTTTGCAGTGAGTTTTTCAACTTTTTTCAACGTTTTGCAATAGCGTATTTGTTAGCTTTTATTAGCGTTTTTCCGCGTTAGTATTTTAGCTTTTTTTGAAGAAAAAAACATTTTTTTTTGCAATGGATCAAAAATGTTAAATGCTGGTGAATGACATTTTTGAGCGTTTAATCGATGTTTATCAGCTTTAGAGCGTTTTTACAGCTGAAAAATGTCTCTCAGAACCCACTAGTTTCGGGGTTTTTTTACTGCTCATAAATGCTGATAACAGCCTATGTGTGCATGGACACATAAGATAACATGGAGAGTTTAAGGACTGTAGAAAAAAATGTCTACAGCCAAAAACAGCTGCTGTAAAAACGTCAAAAAATGTCCAGTGTGCATGAGGCCTTAAAATGAATGTAATTCCTGAATGAAAACCACATACACTGTCCAACAAATTGAGATGTTTTCCATTCTGCTCCTTCAAAGTTTTACTGTCACTGTGGTCGAAATATCTTAAAATTATACAACAAACATTTTAAAATTTTTGAGGTTCTTATGAAACAATCAATACAATATATCGGCCAATTGATTATGAAAATAAATCGCTATTTGCAGCTCTAATCTATTCGCTGCTGAACCGCAGATATTCTCAACCTCTTATTACAACCCAAAGATGGCTCAGGTGATAAGGGTGCCCCCCCCCCCCCCCCTTCTCTATTGACACAGAAATGACATAAGAGGACAAAAATCAATTTCTTTAGAACAGGGATGGTACAAATTTGCAACACTGTTCACTAAAATCCTTGCAAAGTATAAATGTCCCCTTGGTGGTGGGTGGGGGGGGGCGGGGGGGGGTCTTACCAAAACTGGAGTTTTACTTTAATCTCTTCCATTCCTGTGTGACAAATCTCATGTAATCCCATTAAAGAGGACATATCTATGAATAAATTACAGGGATCTCACGGGATATCATTAAGTCATTTAAAACTTTGTTTCTGCCACTTGCACACTTGACATTTGTCTACCAGAGTTCATTTTGGCAGCAAATTTCGATTTAGTTTTATTCTTATAGGGCGTACACACGGTCGGACTTTGTTCGGACATTCCGACAACAAAATCCTAGAATTTTTTCTGACGGATGTTGGCTCAAACTTGTCTTGCATACACACGGTCGCACAAAGTTGTCAGAAAATCCAATCGTTCTAAACGCGGCGACGTAAAACACGTACGTCGGGACTATAAACGGGGCAGCGGCCAATAGCTTTCATCTCTTTATTTATTCTGAGCATGCGTGGCACTTTGTCCGTCGGATTTGTGTACACACGGTCGGAAGATCCGACAACAGATTTTGTTGTCGTAAAATTTTATCTCCTGCTCTCCAACTTTGTGTGTCGGAAAATCCGATGGAAAATGTCAGATGGAGCCCACACACGGTCAGAATTTCCGACAACATGCTCCGATCGGACATTTTCCATCGGAAAATCCGACCGTGTGTACGGGGCATTAGTCTTAGGACTAAAATGGCATTTTAGTTTTAGTCCCATATTAGTCTTCTGCAATTGTTTTAGTTTTAGTCATATTTAATCAACTAAATCTCCAGTATATTTTAGTCGACTAACTCATTTTAGTCATCTAAAATCTAATGGGTGTAATTAAATTGTAATGCATTAGTTAACATTTCTCTACAATTTCCAAACTCATTATATACTGTTGGAGTGAAAAATCTAATATGTTATTTATTATGGCATTGAGGTATGAACATGAACTACAGACCAATGTTAATTTTGAAGTCAAATTTCAATTCAGTTTTAGTCTAATGCCGCGTACACACGAGCGGAAATTCCGCCAGCAAAAGTTCGATGAGAGCTTTTGGTCAGAAAATGCGACCGTCTGTATGCTCCATCGGACTTTTGCTGGTTGAATTCCAGCCAGCAAAAGATTGAGAGCAGGTTCTCAATTTTTCGGTCTGAAAAAATTCCGATTGTCTGTACCAATTCCGACGCGCAAAATTCCTATGTATGCTCGGAAACAATTGGACGCATGCTCGGAAGCATTGAACTTCATTTTCTCAGCTCGTCGTAGTGTTGTAGGTCACCGCGTTCTTGACGGTCGTAAGTTCAGCGAACTTTTGTCTGACCGTGTGTATGCATGGCAAGCTTGAGCGTAATTCCGTCAGAAAAACCATCCAAGATTTTTCCGACGGAAATTCCGCTCGCGTGTATTAGTCTTTTGACTAAAATGGCATTTTAGTTTTAGTCGTATTTTAGTCATCAGTTGTTTTAGTTGTATTTTAGTAGACTAAAATAATATTCATTTAGTCGACTAAAATGTTTAAGTCGTTTTAGTTGACAAAATTAACACCATTGTCATCGTCACCAGTAACGGCACTTGCAGTGTGGGAAAGGGGTGTTTCCCCTGCACCGGAATGTGCTGCCTTTGTAAGACGCTCACAGCTACCAATGAATTGTTACCAGCACCCCAAATGCATCTCACAAACGCAGCACAGAGTAACATGAAGTTTGGTGAAATGCCATCTGAAAAAGTAGAGCTTGCACCTCTTTTTCTGTGTTCTCAAGTGTTTTGCAGCCCATTCAAATGAATAGGTTGTTGAAACCGGACTGCGTTGGAACACAAGCGCTCCAGTATGATCCAGCCCTAAATGCATCACTGGGATCTCCCGAGATTTCACCACTCTTGTGAGATTTCAGCAATTTGTTTGCATTTACGATCCAAAAGCAGCCTGTAGTTTCTGGTGAGGCAGCCATGGCAAAAGGCAGTGGAGAGACGCTGGCTACATCGTACACTATGTTACCAAAAAGTATTGGGACGCCTGCCTTTACACACACATCAACTTTAATGGCGTCTTAGTCCGCAGGGTTCAATATTGCGTTGGCCCACCCTTTGCAGCTATAACAGCTTCAACTCTTCTGGGAAGGCTGTTTACAAGGTTTAGGAGTGTGTCTATGGGAATGTTTAACCATTCTTCCAGAAACGCATTTGTGAGGTCAGGCACTGATGTTGGACGAGAAGGCCTGGCTTGCAGTCTCCACTCTAATTTATCCCAAAGGTGTTCTATCGGTTTGAAGTCAGGACTCTGTGCAGGCCAGTCAAGTTCCTCCACCCCAAACTCACTCATCCATGTCTTTATGGACCTTGCTTTGTGCACTGGTGTGCAGTCATGCTGGAACAGGAAAGGGCCATCCCCAAACCCAGAAAGTTGGGGGCATGAAATTGTTCAAAATGTCTTGGTATTCTGATACCTTAAGATTTCCCTTCACTGGAACTAAGGGGCCAAGCCCAACCCCTGAAAAACAACCCCACACCATAATCCCCCCTCCACCAAATGATTTGGACCCATGCACAAAGCAAGGTCCAGAGTATGGGGGGAGGCAGGGTTGGAATGGAGACCATCGAGAGCCTCTGTTGCCTTAAAGTAGAACTATAGGCACAATTCCCCCCCCCCCCCCATTTTGAATAGAGAAAGGGAGGGTTATAAACCCCGTCAGATTTTTTATTCGCCATCTATATCCCATTGCAGAGATTTCCCTTCACTTCCTGTCCCATAGCCAAGCAGGAAGTTAGCGAAAATCCTTGCAAATTAAGGAAATTTCTTGGGGACCCCTAGGTCACCAGAACTAGTGTCCCCATTGGAAGATTTTTCCCTCTATTACTTTTCTGGGGGCAACTCGAAATGTTGGGATTTTCTTTTTACTTTCAATGATAAATGGTAAAACAGGAGAAATAGGGTGAATCTCCCTAACGGGGACACAGAAAGCAATAAAAACAAACAGGTGTTCTAACCCCTCTCCAATCTTTTTATTTTTTTAATAAAGTTTTGCCTTTAGTTATACTTTAATTCTCAATCCATGCACATAGCTGCAGGCCAGGTAAAATACTGTAAGGGGCCGGATGTGGCCCGCAGGACATAGTTTGGAGACTTCTGCTCTAAACCTATAGGAGTTTAAAAGTTTTATTAAAATCTGAAGAGATACATTTGAAATCCCTAAAATAGGAGACGTTTTACCCGCTAATGGATTTGTCATTTTGTCTAGACAGTCCTGAGATTTACCCCTTTCATTCAGCACCTCCGGGTTGCTCCTATACAGTTATATGTCAACAACAATAAGCTGGAGAGTGAATGGAGCTGCTATACACAAAACTGAAAAGATTCTGAACATGCCGCGTAATCTGAAAGAACTTCACAGAGCAGACATGCCCTTGACAATCTGTAGACATGGGGAATAATCAGGCTGAGTCTATTATGCTGAAAAACAACATTTCTATTGGCGTAAACATAAACCAAATTGAACAACTGGCTAATTGCGCAAACAAATCGAGATCGCTGTCTGCGTCATGGTCAGACAGCCTGAAAAGTTTCGCCAGATCTCCTGTCTGGAAAACAGGGCAAGGTTTTAACCACTTGCTTACTGGGCACTTAAACCCCCTTCCTGCCCAGACCAAATTTTCAGCTTTCAGCGCTGTTTGTGCGGTCATGTTACATTGTAACCATATGACATTTTTATCATTTTTTTCACACAAATAGTGTTTTCTTTTAGAGGTACCGTATATACTCGAGTATAAGTCGAATTTTTCAGCACATTTTTTTGTGCTGAAAGTGCCCCCCTCGACTTATACTCGAGTCAAGCACTTTTCTGCAGCAAAAAATTTCATTTTCCGAACCGACTTTGGGGCCCCGTATCTCAGGGCCACTTAGTGCTAGGAACCCCAAATTTGGTGTGCAAACCAAGTGGAACTGGTACCACAACATATCCAAAGCTGAAGTTCCTAGCACTAAGTGGCCCCGAGATACGGGGCCCCAAATTCGGTTCAGAAAATGTCATTCTCTGCTGCAGAAAAGTGCTTGACATTTTCTGAACCGATTTTGGGGCCCCATATCTCAGGGCCACTTGATGCTAGGAACTCCAAATTTGGTGTGCAAACCCAATGGAATTGGTACCATAACATATCCAAAGATGAAGTTCCTAGCACTAAGTGGCCCTGAGATACGGGGCCCCAAAATCGGTTCAGAAAATGTCATTCTCTGCTGCAGACAAGTACTTGACATTTTCTGAACTGATTTTTGGGGCCCTGTATCTCAGGGCCACTTGGTGCTAGAAACCCCAGCTTTGGAAATTTTATGGTGCTAGTTCGATTGGGTTTGTACACCAAATTTGGGGTTCTTAGCACTAAGTGGCCCCGAGATACAGGGCCCCAAATTCGGTCAACTGTGTCCATCTGCAGCAATGTCATTTCGGGACCCTTTGGGTTCAGAGACCCCAAATTTTGGCTGCAGCTAGGGGGCATCTAGGAACCCTTAACTACCGAGTTTGAAGTTCAGGGGACCTATGGCTGCAAATGGGCACAGTGAGGCATGCAAATGGGAACAGTGATGCTGCAAATTGGCATTGTTGACCCTCTTTTCCACTTACAGTAGCTGTGCATTTCTCACCCTCGTCTTATACTCGGGTCAATAAGTTTTTCCCATTTTTTGGTGGTAAATTAGGGCCTCAACTTATACTCGGAACGACTTATACTCGAGTATATACGGTATTTAATCACTGCTGGGTTTTTTAATTATTGCTAAAAAACAAACAAAAAAATACCGAAAATTTAAAAAGCAAAACAAAAAAACAAAACAGTTTCATAGTTTGTTATAAAATTTTGAAAACAGGTAATTTTTCTCCTTCATTGATGTGCACTGATGAGGCTGCACTGACAGGTGGCACTAATGGGCGGCAGTTAAGTGCACTGATAGGTGGCACCAATAGGTGATCATTCGTCCAATAATCTCATCGAGGCTGAAGTCTGTATGATTATATCTCTGGCGTGTAACAATATGCAGCAAAAAAAATATATAATAATAATATACAATCAATCCTTGAGCTCCAGTAAAGTGACTCTGCCCAAGTTAAGATGATGTCATCAGTCTGCTGCAGGCAAGAGAAAGCATTTCCTTATTCTCGTTTGTACAGTGCATCCAGAAAGTATTCACAGGACTTCACTTTTTCACATTTTGTTATGTTGCAACTTGCAGCCTTATTCCAAAATTGATTCATTGAAATTCATTATTTTCCTCATAATTCTACAAACAATACCCCGTAATGACAATGTGAAAGAAGTTTGTTTGAAATCTTTGCACATTTAATAAAAATAAAAAACCCCATGTACAGAAGTATTCGCAGCCTTTGCCATGAGCTCAGATACATCCTGCTTTCACTGAGCATCCTTGAGATGTTTCTACAACTTGATTAGAGTCCATCTGTGGTAAATTCAGTTAATTGGACATGATTTGGAAAGGCACACACCTGTCTATATAAGGTCCTACAGTTAACAGTGCATGTCAGAGCACAAACCAAGCCATGAAGTCCAAGGAATTGTCTGTAGACCTCTGAGCCAGGATTGTAAGGAGGCACAGATCTGGGGAAGGGTACAGAAAAATTCCTGCAGCATTGAAGGTCCCAATGAGCACAGTGACCTCCATCATCCATAAATGGAAGATGTTTCGAGCCACCAGGACTCGTCCTAGACCCGGCCAAACTGAGGGATCGGGGGAGAAGGGTCTTATTCAGGGAGGTGACCAAGAACCCGATGGTCACTCTGACAGAGCTTCAGCATTTCTCTGTGGAGAGAGGAGAACCTTCCAGAAGAACAACCATCTCTGCAGCACTCCACCAATCAGGCCTGTATGGTAGAGTGGCCAGACGGAAGCCACTCCTCAGTAAAAGGCACATGACAGCTCACCTGGAGTTGGCCAAAAGGCACCTGAAGGACTCTCAGACCATGAGAAACAAAATTCTCTATTCTGATGAAACAAAGATTGAACTCTTTGACCTGAAAGGCAAGCGTCGTGTCTGGAGGAAACCACGCACCACTCATCACCTGACCAATACAATCCCTACAGTGAAGCAGGGTGGTGGCAGAATCATGTTGTGGGGATGTTTTTCAGCAGCAGGAACTGGGAGACTAGTCAGGATCGAGGGAAAGATGAATGCAGCAATGTACACAGACGTCCTTGATGAACACCTGCTCCAGAGCGCTTTGGACCTCAGACTGGGGTAAAGGTTCATCTTCCAACAGGACAACGACCCTAAGCACACAGCCAAGATAACAAAGGGGTGGCTACAGGACAACTCTTGAGTGGCCCAGCCAGAGCCCAGACTTGAACATCTCTGGAGAGATCTGAAAAGCTGTGCGCCGACACTTCCCATCCAACCTGATGCAGCTTGAGAGGTCCTTCAAAAAAAAAAAAAAAAAAGAATGGGAGAAACTGCCCAAAATAGGTGTGCCAAGCTTGTAGCATCATACTCAAAAAATAAAAAACTTGAGGCTGTAATTGGTGCCAAAGGTGCTTCAACAAAGTATTGAGTAGTCTGTGAATACATTTATGTACATGGGATTTTTTTTTTTTTTTTAATAAATTTCCAAAGATTTTAACCACTTCACATCCAAGCTATGGCCGAATGACGGCCACAGCGCGGACCTGAATTCCCGGGAGGCCGTCATATGACGGCCTCCCCTGTGCACGCTCCCTGCAGGGCGCCAGCCGAGCGCGCTGTGATTACCGAGTCACTGAGACTCAGGTGATCACCGATCCAAGTAAGGGGCCGGTCCCGGCCCCCTACCATGTGATCAGCTGTCAGCCAATGACAGCTTATCACATGATGTAAACAAAAGATCGGTAATCGTTTTTTTTTTTACTCACGCTGACAGCGTGAGTAGAAAAAAAAAAGCTGATCACTGGCTCGGATGTGAGGGACATCGGTCCCCAAGTGGAAGAGGCACATCTGCCTCATCAGTGCCACCTAATAGTGCCACCTAACAGTGCCCACAGTGCCCCCTATCAATGCCCACAAGTGCCACCTATCAATGCCACCTAGCAGTGCTGCCCATCACTGCCGCCCATCAGTGCCCATCACTGCCGCCCATCAGTGCCCATCACTGCCGCCCATCAGTGCCCATCACTGTCGCCCCATCAGTGTACATCAATGAAGGAAAAAAATTACCTGCTTTAAATTTTTTATAACAAAATTTTAAAAAAATAAAAAAAAAATTGTTTTTTTTAAATTCAGTTTTTTACATTTTTTTAACAAAAAGTAAAAACTGCAGAGGTCATCAAATACCACCAAAAGAAAGCTCTATTTGTGGTGAAGCCTTGCAAAAGTATTCACCCCCCTTGGCTTTTTACCTATTTTGTAACATTACAGCCTTTAGTTCAATGTTTTTTTTATCTGAATTACCGGTATATGTGATGGATCAGAACACAATAGTCTAAGTTGGTGAAGTAAAATTAGAAAAATATATACATAAAACTATTTTTCAGAAATAAAAAACTGATAATTGGCATGTGCGTATGTATTCACCCCCTTTGTTATGAAGCCCATAAAAAGCTCAAAGCTCTGGTGCAACCAATTCCCTTCAGAAGTCACATAATTAGTGAAATGATGTCCACCTGTGTGCAATCTAAGTGTCACATGATCTGTCATTACATATACACACCTTTTTGAAAGGCCCCAGAGGCTGCAACACCTAAGCAAGAGGCACCACTAACCAAACACTGCCATGAAGACCAAGGAACTCTCCAAACAAGTAAGGGACAATGTTGTTGAGAAGTACAAGTCAGGGTTAGGTTATAAAAAAAATATCCAAATCTTTGATGATCCCTAAGAGCACCATCAAATCTATCATAACCAAATTGAAAGAACATGGCACAGCAGCAAACCTGCCAAGAGACGGCCGCACACCAAAACTCACGGACCGGGCAAGGAGGACATTAATAAGAGAGGCAGCACAGAGACCTAAGGTAACCCTGGAGGAGCTGCAGAGTTCCACAGCAGAGACTGGAGTATCTGTACATAGGACGGCAATAAGCCGTACGCTCCATAGAGTTGGGCTTTATGGCAGAGTGGCCAAAAGGAAGCCATTACTTTCAGCAAAAAACAAAATGGCATGATTTGAGTTTGCAAAAAGGCATGTGGGAGACTCCCAAAATGTATGGAGGAAGGTGCTCTGGTCTGATGAGACTAAAATGGAACTTTTTGGCCATCAAAGAAAACACTATGTCTGGTGCAAACCCAACACATCACATCACCCAAAGAACACCATCCCCCACAGTGAAACATGGTGGTGGCAGCATTATGCTGTGGGGATGTAATTTAGCAGTCGTGACTGAGAAACTGGTCGGAGTTGAGGGAAAGATGGATGGTGCTAAATACAGGGATATTCTTGAGCAAAACCTGAACCACTCTGTGTGTGATTTGAGGCTAGGACGGAGGTTCACCTTCCAGCAGGACAATGACCCCAAACACACTGCTAAAGCAACACTTGGGTGGTTTAAGGGGAAACATGTAAATGTGTTGGAATGGCCTAGTCAAAGCCCAGACCTCAATCCAATAGAAAATCTGTGGTCAGACTTAAAGATTGCTGTTCACAAGCACAAACCATCCAACTTGAAGGAGCTGGAGCAGTTTTGCAAGGAGGAATGGGCAAAAATCCCAGGGGTAAGATGTGCCAAGCTCATAGAGACTTATCCAAAGCGACTTGGAGCTGTGATAGCCGCAAAAGGTGGCTCTACAAAGTATTGATTTTAGGGGGGTGAATAGTTATGCACATTGACTTTTTCTGTTATTTTGTCCTATTTGTGGTTTGCTTCACAATAAAAAAAAACATCTTCAAAGTTGTGGGCATGTTCTGCAAATTCAATTATGCAAATTCTCAAACAATTCATGTTAATTCCAGTTTGTGAGGCAACAAAACACAAAAAATGCCAAGGGGGTGAATACTTTTGCAAGGCACTGTACACACACACTTATTTGGGCCAGCAGGGACGCAATCCTGTGACAGCTTTCCATGGCTTTTGCCAAACTGGGTTCAGACAAAGTTTAGTGTGAACCCAACTCATTCACGGCCCTACTAAGCCAAAACAGTACAGTTCAAAAGTCAGCAAAGGCCATGTGATGCTATAAAAACACAGTAAATGGGGAATTTGTGTGCAGGCCATATAAAAATGGCATTTAGCCAGAAGTCATTGCTTTTAGAGAGGCTTATCCACACATGTTACCCAGCAGCAGGGCCTGAAGCCTTCCCACCTGTCCTGCACACTTCTCTGACGAAAAGGCTGAAAAGCCAGTTTGTTTGCTCATCGTTCCTCCAAGAAAACGATCCTCGAGAACAGAAACAGTCATTACTTGCATCTGTGTTTTCCTGCCCATCTGTCAGCAAGCGCCGCGCTGTCAATAAACTCCCTCCAGGCTCCAGACACTCAAAGTTCTTGTCACGGCTTATCAGCATCCAAGAATAGTACAGTATCAGTTATTCATATGAGCCAATGAAGATGAACAGGCAAAGGGCCCCAGAGCTACGGAAAGTGAGACTTTGCTGCTCATTTAAACTTTCGGAGCAGATTTAGAAAGCAGTAAATGTGACTTTCAACAAAACGTTTGCTGCTGGTGAATCAATCACAGTCATTGATTTACATTATCCAGAACAAGGGCTTTAAAGTGGTATTAAACCCAAAACCAAAAAGCAGCTTACCAATGATTAGATTTGGTGGCTGCGTTCGTTTTCTTTCCTTAGGCTTTTTTCACCTGGTGATCTGGCCAGTAACGCACCTCCTGTATTAGGGAGACACAACTCTGGAAGCACAGATAGGAGCATTGTCCATCTGGGGAGGAGGGAAGTGTTAAATGTACTAGCAGATTTAGATTAGTTTTCCATGGATATAATAAAAGCTCATCCTTTTAATCACCTCTGTCAGCGTTGAGAGGTTCCATTTCAACTGATACATTCTGCTGAAGAGTTTCTGCCTTTGAAAAATAACAGCTTGCTGGCTGGATCACCAAATGAAAATAGAAGAAAGAAAGCCTAAAGAAAGAAAAAATGCAGCCATCACATCTACGAATTGGTAAGTTGCAATAAATGGTTGCTTTGGGTTTAAAGTGGTTGTAAATCCACTTTTTGGACTTCTACCTATAGGTAAGCCTAGAATAAGGCTTACCTACAGGTAATGGAAATATGATATCTCCTAAACGTGCGCCGTTTAAGAGATGTTTCACTTGTAGTCCGCTGAAAATTCCAACGGTGCATGCGCGGGGAAGAAACAAAACGAAGTGCCGTTTCTTCCCTAGCCTGTGCCGTTAAACGCGGCTTCCGTGCGCATGTGCGGGAGTGACGTCACGCGGCTCCGGCGAATCACAGAGCTGGAGTCCGCGGCCCGGAAGGAAGAGGGGCCAGAAGATGGACGCTGCCTACACAGGGGACATCGCTGGATACTTTTGCAGGTAAGTGGCACATAATGGGCTAGTATGCGATGCATACTAGCCCATTATGCTTTTCATTTGCAGGCTTTGCAGCGAGCAAAAGAGGAAGTAAAACCCATCAGGGTTTACTTCCTCTTTAATACTGCTTTAAGGAGGTAGGTTTTGGCATCAAATTAAACATTGTCCTGGAGATAATTCTTTAAAACCTAGTTTACCTTTTTACAAAAAAATGAAGAGGTGAACTAACTTACAACACCCTTCTTACCCCTCTGGTCCCCTCTACATGTGCCTTAAAGCAGCCTTTCTCAACCGGGGTGCTTCAGAATCATGATGAGCCCGAGCTCCCGATCCCCGGACAAACTGTACATTGGCACTGGGAGGGAGCTTGGTCAGACTCAGCAAAGTGAAAGTGAAGGGAGGAAAAGTGCGCTGGGCTCACTGCTTCCCCCTACTGGGCAGCACCCGGCAGTGTGAAGGAAGGTACTGTACTAGAACTTTTTAAATTGCTGTGTGCATGTGCCTGTCTGCATCGGCCTGTGGCCACGGGTCTGCATCGGCCTGTGGCCACGGGTCTGCATCGGCCTGTGGCCACTGGTCTGCATGTGTCTACAGACATGTCTGTAGGTGTGTGCGGGTATCTGTGTGTGCGTGCGTGTACATGTGTTTGTGTGTGCATATGTACGTTTATATGCATGTGTGTTTGCGTATGTGTCTGTTCATGTGCTTATATGTGTTCGTACATGTGTGCGCGCGCAGGTGTCTGTATACGTTTATATGTATGTGTTCATGTATTTTACTTTTAATCTTAAACCCTATTCCTGTACTATCAAAACTGCTATTTTAGGGCTTGTTTGCATTAGCAGCAAGGACTGCTGCTCCTCTGAAAAGCAATCCATGCTCAGTTTTCAGAGGCATTTGACAGGCGGTAAAGAGGCATTATATTGCCTCCTCACCACCGGTTTAAACCCTGTAAGTGCGGCATCACCACATCACAACCGCATGCAATTCACACAATTGCAAGGTGATTGCAGTGCAGCCCCATTCACCCTGGGTATATCTCCAGCTGCAGCCACAGCATGTACACCCCCTGCTGCTGCCTCTGCAGCTAAAAGGAGAGCAGTTGGGGGTGGTAAAAACTGCTCAATCATGTGGTTTTACCCCCTCCTCCAACCTCACATATGAGCAAGCCCTTGGTACATATCTGTGTGGATGCGTGTTGCATGTAGGGCAGCCCATTCATTTCAATGGGCTGCCCTACTCGCAGAAATGCAGGGAAAGAGGCCCCTGACCATTTTTTTTTTTAAAAGCGTGTACATGTGTATAACAATACAAACAGTTATATTTGACAACTGCGATAGAAGCTTACTTAAAAAAATATCCTTTCATGTTGTGAGTTCTGCCTGTCTGCTGGACGCCCCTTTCCAAAACTTCCCGGATTCCTTGCATGCTTTGCAGCTTCTCCTCTGCTGATTCCTTTGGTTTATCTTTGATTTCTAAGGACTACAAATCCCATGGTACCTTGCCACCTGCAAACAGTGGTTCCTGTACTGACTCCTCCTCCTCCCAGCACCTCTGTAGCTCTGAAGGGAGGCTCTGTGAAAGGCGTGACACAGCAGTGCCCAATCAAAGGGCATATTGAATATATAGTAACTCACAAAAGGGAGTACACCCCCACATCTTTGTAAATATTTTATTATATCTTTTCATGTGACAACACTGAAGAAATGACACTTTGCTACAATGTAAAGTAGTGAGTGTACAGCTTGTATAACAGTGTAAATTTGCTGTCCCCTCAAAATAACTCATCAAATAATACTATATTCTAATACATAATAAAATAATAACACACAGCCATTAATGTCTAAACCGCTGGCAGCAAAAGTGAGTACACCCCTAAGTGAAAATGTCCAAATTGGGAAAAAGTGTCAATATTTTGTGTGGCCACCATTATTTTCCAGCACTGCCTTAACCCTCTTTGGCATGGAGTTCACCAGAGCTTCACAGGTTTCCACTGAAGTCCTGTTCCACTCCTCCATGACGACATCACAGAGCTGGTGGGTGTTAGAGACCTTGCACTCCTCCACATCCTGTTTAAGGATGCCCCACAGATGGTCAATAGGGTTTAGGTCTGGAGACATGCTTGGCCAGTCCATCACCTTTACCCTCAGCTTCTTTAGCAAGGCAGTGGTCATCTTAGAGGTGTGTTTGGGGTTGTTATGTTGGAATACTGCCCTGCGGCCCAGTCTCTGAGGGGAGGGGGATCATGCTCTGCTTCAGTATGTCACAGTACATGTTGGCATTCATGGTTCCCTCAATAATCTGTAGCTCCCCAGTGTCAGCAGCTCTCATGCAGCCCCAGACCATGACACCCCCACCACCATGCTTGACTGTAGGCAAGACATACTTGTCTTTGTACTCCTCACCTGGTTGCCGCCACACACGCTTTACACCATCTGAACCAAATAAGTTTATCTTGGTCTCATCAGACCACAGGACATGGGTCCAATAATCCATGTCCTTAGTCTGTCTTCAGCAAACTGTTTGCGGGCTTTCTTGTGCATCATCTTTAGAAGAGGCTTCCTTCTGGGACAACAGCCATGCCAACCGAGCGTCTGATTTTTGTCAAAAGGGTGTGTGCCAGGATCTTGTCTTAAATACTAATGCTGCGTACACACGGTCGGACTTTACGGCAGACTTTGTCCGGCGGATTTTTCAACGTACTTTACGACGGACTTTCTGAATGAACAGACTTGCCTACACACAATCCACCAAAGTCCGTCGAATTCGTACGTGATGACGTACGACCGGACTAAAACAAGGAAGTTCATAGCCAGTAGCCAATAGCTGCCCTAGCGTGGCTTTTTGTCCGTCGAACTAGCATACAGACGGCGGACTTTTCGACCGGACTCGATTTCAACGGATAAATTTTAAACAAGTTTCAAATCTAAGTCCGTCCAACTTTTGAGCAAACAAAGTCCGCTGGAGCCCACACACGATCGAATTGTCCGACGAAATCCAGTCCGCCGGGCAAAGTCCGCCGTAAAGTCCGCTCGTGTGTACGCGGCATAACGGTACACAATTGTCGTGCCACAAACACGAACGTAGTGACGTACTACGAGGAATTTCAGCTCTTGAGCGCCACCCTTTGGGCCCCTTCTGCTAATTTCGTGTTTGGTGAGCACTGATTCCGAGCATGCGTGTTTGCACTTTCGACTTTTGTGTGACGGATTTGTGTACTGATCATACGAAAATCGGACTTCAAACCGTTGTCCGCTGAATATTTACTAGCCTGCCATCCAACATTTGTTGGCTGAAAGTTGGACAATTGTCAAAAGGAGCGTACCAACGGTAAGATTTTAGGACAACAGTCTGCCAACAATCATACCGTGTGTACGAGGCTTTAGCCAGCTGCCGGTCAGGCATCGGGGTGAATCCCGACATTGTCAGGATACATCCACAGACTGCAGCAGCTCTGTGACGTCAGCTGACATCGGACTTTAACCCGCTGTTGGCTGATTGTGGGTCACAGAGGTGCAAATAAAGTGCTCTCCTATGACCCACATGAGAAGTACGGCCAAACAAGCTTTGGTCATACTTCTCCTTTAAATACACATATGATCTTATTGTAATATTTTTGTTGAAATCAAAGTAGTACTATTAGGCAAAACATGTTTTCTTCATTTTGGATAGATCCAGGGAGAGTATTAACCCCTATCAGATTTTTTTTTCACCTTCTGTGTACCATTGCAGAGATTTCCTTTCAGTTCCTGTCCCATAGCCAAACAGGAATTGAGAGGAAATCCCCGCAAATTAAAAAGGGAATCTCTCGGGGACCCCCAGGTCACCAGGACTAGTGTCCCCATTGGGAGATTTCTCCTCTATTACTTTTCTGGGGACAACTCAAAATGTGGGTTTTTTCTTTTACTTTTGATGATAATGGTAAACAGGACAAATAGAGAGGGGGAATCTCCCTTATGCCCTGTACACACGGTCTGACTTTGTTCGGACATTCCGACAACAAAATCCATGGATTTTTTCCGACGGATGTTGGCTCAAACTTGTCTTGCATACACACGGTCACACAAAGTTGTCGGAAAATCCGATCGTTCTGAACGCGGTGACGTAAAACACGTACGTCGGGACTCTAAACGGGGCAGTGACCAATAGCTTTCATCTCTTTATTTATTCTGAGCATGCGTGGCACTTTGTGCGTCGGATTTGTGTACACACGATCGGAATTTCCGACAACGGATTTTGTTGTCGGAAAATTTTATCTCCTGCTGTCCAACTTTGTGTGTCGGAAAATCCGATGGAAAATGTGTGATGGAGCCCACACACGGTCAGAATTTCCGACAACAAGGTCCTATCACACATTTTCCATCAGAAAATCCGACCGTGTGTACGGGGCATAACAGGGGCACAGACAGCAATAAAAACCCGACAGCTGTTCTAATCCCTTTCCATTCTATCCAAAACTAGAAAAAAAAAAGGGTTTGCCTTTAGTTGTACTTTAATCTATTCAATGTAGCAATTGTTCTTTAAATTTTTTGTAATAAAATAATATAAAAAATGTAGAAGAATGCTGGAATGTGCTATACCTTTATTGCTTAAATACACAAGAATTCACCCACCATTCCGCAATTTTTTTTATAAATAAACCCCGAGACGCCCCATCATACTGTACACCTTTATTAGCATCTGTCAACGATTTTATGGCAATATTTGTGTCAGTGCCACGCATCCCACACCACGACACTCATGTCAGTTCATCAGCGAGCCAAAGCGCACCTCCGAAACCAATGACAAGTCCAGGATTCCCGGGGGACAAAATGATATCCAAGTAAACATCTCATTGCTAGGAGACCTCAATCTAACATACAAAACCACCAGGATGTCTGTTTAATGAGCTTACTTGGTATATGTCAGCAGCTACAGCAGCTCTTGGTGTTCTGCTTTCAAACTTATCTGCACTTGGTATACGTCAGCAAATCCATAACCATTGATTTGGAGGGGAGCCCCACGCCAAAATTAAAATATAAAATAAAGACATGAGGTCCCCCCCCCCCAAAAAAAATCCATCAACATAGGGACAAAGTGCTTGAGGGCATGTGGCCTGGTATGGTTCAGGAGGGGGGAGGGGCTGTATGCTCAGATGAGGGTCTGGTATGGGTTTGGAAGGGGGGAGAGGGCCCACACCATTTGTTTTTAAAAACATTTTTTCATGATTTTTTTTTTTTTTATTGCCGGCAATTCTTTTTTTTTATACATTCAGCTGATGACTCATCTGCTGTTAAGTATACAGTGGCCGATTAAGTATACAGTGGCCGATTAAGTATACAGTGGCCGATTAAGTATACAGTGGCCGATTAAGTATACAGTGGCCGATTAAGTATACAGTGGCCGATTAAGTATACAGTGGCCGATTAAGTATACAGTGGCCGATTAAGTATACAGTGGCCGATTAAGTATACAGTGGCCGATTAAGTATACAGTGGCCGATTAAGTATACAGTGGCCGTACACAGATTCACATCTGTGCTTTCCGTGTTTTTTTTTTCACGATTTGCTGTTTTATAGCTTTTTCTTTTTTTTTTTTTGTGAAAATTTGTTGGGCAGATTTCAAAACACAAATCACAGCACAATTGCGGTAAATCCGCACTACATGCTTTTCTGCAGCATCTCCATTGAAGAATATTGAACCAAAAAAGCAAAAAAAAAAAGCAGCATATTCCGTTTTAAAAAAATCTTACCCTTTCCAAAAACGCAGAGGCACAAAAATGCGTTTATGTAAACGTTTTCCATAGGAACCCATGTTAAAAAATAATGTCCTGCGTTTCTGCAAAAAGCATTAAAAAATGCATTGGTGTGAAGGGAACTTCAGTCATTTTTTTCATCTTTACATCTATTAAATCTTCTGCCCTTGTTGTTTTAACTTTGGATATTTGGACATTTTTTTTCTACCAGTAAATACCTTATACAGCCCACTTCCTGTTTTTTGTCTGGTAAAAAGCCTAGGCTTATGACATCATGCAGAACTCTCTTTCTCACTCTCCCGAGAGTTTGCCAGGAAGGGAAAGGGGACGAGTCATAAGAGGGCCAATGACAGCTGCAGAGCTGGAGGTGTGTCTGTGTAAATCCAGGAAGTGAACAGGCAGCAGCTTCAGCTGCCCACAGTTAAAATGGTTGCCGCCAGACTCAGTGGAGGGAGATTTCTGCAGCATATTTGGCAAGTACAGAATCACATTATATATAAAATATGCAAAGTGGTTGGAGGGAAGCTTCAGAATGGCAAAGATGTTTTTATTACAAATGATGTGAGCAGACTGCAGTTCTTATTTAAAGTGATTGTAAACTCTCTTTTTTTTTCAATAACAAACATGTTATACTTACCTCCTCTGTGCAGTTGGTCTTGCACGGGGCAGCCTGGATCCTCCTCTTCTTGGGTCCCTCTTCGCTGCTCCTGGCGCCTCCCTCCTGTTGAGTGCCCCCACAGCAAGCAGCTTGGGGGCACCCAAGCCAAGTCACAGCTCTGTGTGTCCATTCAGACACGGAACCCTGACCCGACCCGGCCCCGCTCCCTCTCTCCTCTGATTGGCTAACTGACTTTTATTGACAGCCGCGGGAACCAATGGTGCAGCTGCTCTGTCTCGGCCAATCAGGAGGAGTGTCCTGGACGGCTAAGACACTCGTGGACATCGCTGGCGAGAGATCGGGCTCAGGTAAGTAATTAGAGGGGGTTCTGGGGAGGCTGCTACACACAGAAGGTTTTTTATCTTTTACAAAATCATTATTGGTAGTAAAATAAATTCAGCAGATTAGTGTAACAGGGTGATGGTTACATCAAACATAACATGAAGAAGAAGATCCCAGCAAAGGGATGCTACAGTATCTCACAAAAGTGAGTACACCCCTCACATTTTTGTAAATATTTTATTCTATCTTTTCATGTGACAACACTGAAGAAATGACACTTTGCTACAATGTAAAGTAGTGAGTGTACAGCTTGTATAACAGTGTAAATTTGCTGTCCCCTTAAAATAACTCAACACACAGCCATTAATGTCTAAACCACTGGCAACAAAAGTGTGTACACCACTAAGTGAAAATGTCCAAATTGGGCCCAATTAGCCATTTTCCCTCCCCCGGTGTCATGTGACTCAAGGTCTCAGGTGTGAATGTGGAGCACGTGTGTTAAATTTGGTGTTATCGCTCTCACTCTCTCATACTGGTAACTGAAAGTTCAACCTGACACCTCAAGAGCTCTCCGAGGATCTGAAAAAAAGAATTGTTGCTCAACATAAAGATGGCCTAGGCTATAAGAATATTGCCAAGACCCTGAAACTGAGCTGCAGCACGGTGGCCAAGACCATACAGCAGTTTAACAGGTTCCACTCAGAACAGGCCTCGCCATGGTGGACCAAAGAAGTTGAGTGCACGTGCTCAGTATCATATCCAGAGGTTGTCTTTGGGAAATAGACGTATGAGTGCTGCCAGCATTGCTGCAGAGGTTAAAGGTGTGGGGGGTCAGCCTGTCAGTGCTCAAACCATACGTCGCACACTGCATCAAATTGGTCTGCATGGCTGTCATCCCAGAAAGAAGCCTCTTCTAAAGATGATGCAAAAGAAAGCCCGCAAACAGTTTGCTGAAGACAAGCAGACTAAGGACATGGATTACTGGAACCATGTCCTGTGGTCTGATGAGACCAAGATAAACGTATTTAGTTCAGATGGTGTCAAACGTGTGTGGCGGCAACCAGGTGAGGAGTACAAAGACAAGTGTGTCTTGCCTACAGTCAGGCATGGTGGTGGGAGTGTCATGGTCTGGGGCTGCATGAGTGCTGCCGGCACTGGGGAGCTACAGTTCATTGAGGGAACCATGAATGCCAACATGTACTGTGATATACTGAAGCAGAGCATGATCCCCTCCCTTCGGAGACTGGGCCGCAGGGCAGTATTCCAACATGATAAGGACCCCAAACACACCTCCAAGATGACCACTGCCTTGCTAAAGAAGCTGAGGGTAAAGGTGATGGACTGGCCAAGCATGTCTCCAGACCTAAACCCTATTGAGCATCTGTGGGGCATCCTCAAATGGAAGGTGGAGGAGCGCAAGGTCTCTAACATCCACCAGCTCCGTGATGTCATCATGGAGGAGTGGAAGAGGACTCCAGTGGCAACCTGTGAAGCTCTATTGTCATTTCTTCAGTGTTGTCACATGAAAACATATAATAAAATATTTACAAAAATGTGAGGGGTGTACTCACTTTTATGAGATACTGTATATACATGGTACATTATTCATCAGTACAGTAGAAAGCATCAGCGGTACATTGCGATAAAGATCATTCAATGCCCCAGATTATACTGTATGGTAGGAAAAAGCTCGGAAACCCGAAGCGATAAAAAGGAGTGCATACATACATAAACTGCATATTAATTATGGATAAAAGAGAAAAATAATTTTTTATCACTGTAACCATCTTCACTAGATAGACTCCTGGAAACCAGAGAAACTTATACAGAAAAAGGAAGGAAATGGTTAGACAGGATGTAGAAAGCAAAGAGGGACATAAGAGGGGGGAAAGAGAAAGGGGGGAAAGAGAAAGGGGGGAAAGAGAAAGGGGGGAAAGAGAAAGGGGGGAAAGAGAAAGGGGGGAAAGAGAAAGGGGGGAAAGAGAAAGGGGGGAAAGAGAAAGGGGGGAAAGAGAAAGGGGGGAAAGAGAAAGGGGGGAAAGAGAAAGGGGGGAAAGAGAAAGGGGGGAAAGAGAAAGGGGGGAAAGAGAAAGGGGGGGAAAGAGAAGGGGGGGAAAGAGAAGGGGGGGAAAGAGAAGGGGGAAGAGTCTATCGGGGGGGGGGGGGGTGCATCGGGAGACCCTCAGATTGAAAGAAGTAGGTTATTGAACCTGGAGGGTTGCTTGTATGATATCCATGGTTGCCAGACCCTGAGAAATGTATTGCGAGTATCAGAGGTAAGGGCCACCAGTTTCTCATTAATCATAATGTCGCTCATGCGGTTTTTAACTGCTTCAAAACTGAGCACAGGGGTTTTCCATGCCCTCGCAATGGTCAACTTAAATTAAAAAGGTGCAGAGCCAATTGGCATTCCGGGCGGAGAAGTTCAAGGGCATAGAAGGGCTTCACAAGGGTCTCTTTTAAGATTGGAATGAAGCATATTACGAAGAAGGGTATGGACCCTGACCCATAGTCTACATACTTTAGGACATGTCCACCAAATGTGGGCCATGGTACCTTCCTGCGAGCAACCCCGAAAACAAAAAGGGGAATAGGAAGGAACAAAATGATCTAATGTAGCTGGCGTATAATACCATCTGTAGAACACCTTGAAGGCATTTTCCAGAATGAGGACGTTCCTAGAACTCTTAGTAAGGGCTCTTTCTCACGGGGCGGATGAGTGATGATCCGCCCCATGAATATCCGCTTGCTCAGCGGGGATCACTCCGCCGATCCCCGCTGAACAGGAAGATGACAGGTCCGTCGCTGCACACTGTGCAGCGACGGACCTGTCAGAGCGCCGCTCTCCCCTATGTCCGTCGTCACCCGATCCGATCACGGATGGAAAAGTAGGTTTTACCTCTGTTACACTTTTCGGATCGGAGCGGGTCCGATGTCAGTGGACGTCACTGCTGACATCCGACGCTCCATAGAGATTCATGTATGTCCGTTTTTCATCCGAAAACGGAAGGATGAAAAACGGACATACGGATCGTTAGTGTGAAAGAGGCCTAAGGGTTATTGTCATGATCTGCTAGTCCTCTGGATCCAATTGTTTACCAAGTCTCTCTCCCGTTGCAGATGATACGATCTCACTGGGGGTTTCCTAGAGGAGAATGATTGAGGAGTAAAGTAAAGATATTAATCCCGGAGAATGAGGTTTAGCCCTGCAGATGCTTTCAAAGGGGGTCAAGGTGTATGGGGTGGGTCGGGCCTTTATAAGTTGTTGGAGGAAGCGTCTGATTTGAAGGTAACGGTAATGTTCCCGTAAGGGGATAACATGGGAAGATCTAAGAGCATCAAATGTTAATATTCTCGTCTGGATGAACAGAGAATGAATGTCAGTGAACCTATTATCCGTCCACCACGAGAATTGTTTAGGGTTCTTACAACTGGGGGGAAATAATGGGCAACGAGCAAGATGCAGTAATGGTAAGAGGGGGAATAATAGTCCTACCGAAATTTGAGAGAGTGTGTCAGGCACAGCCTGAACCCGTGGGAGGGACCCGGGGTACAGAGGAAATGGGAATAGGGTGAGATTCAACTAGATCAATAGTGGCCCATAGTGGCATTTGATATGTGTCATGAAGATGGGATAATGTTCACTGCCGTGTAGTATGCTTGCAGATTTGGGACCAAAAGACACCTAATGATCCTCCGAGCATACAAGGTCCGCTTATTGATCCAGAAGGTTTATCATAATGCACAGAATGCATTAAGATAAAAAAGCTTCTGCCTTTACAACTCCTTTAGGGCCAGTTCACACCACATGCAGTGCAGTGCGTTTATTGTTCTGCATCAAAAACGCATGGAAAGTAGGTTATATGGTTTCCAATGGCATAGTTCACATCAGTGCAGTGAGTTCCAGAAAAAAAAAGTAGAACATGCTGCAATTTTCCTGCACTGGACTGTACTGGAATGCAGAAAAACGCACTGGAACCTAGTATAGTGGGTAAAAACAACAGGAAATAAGAAAATAAAAGCCCCTGGAATGCGTTAAAAAAGCACATGCAGAAACGCATCCAGAACAGATGTGGAGTGCGTTTTTGTGGTGTGAACCGGCCCTTAAAGGGAAAATGCATGCATACAAGAACGCATCAAAATAGCAGGTTCAAAAACATAAAAACGCGTCAACCACAGCCGCGTAGATGTGAACCAAGGGTAAGCCAGTATTAGCCTAAGGTTTTTGGGGCAGATTGAGGAGGAAGCGAGTGCGGTAAATGTAGGAGAAAGCACCAGGTCAAAGTGTTTCAATGCAGATTCTAAATTAAAATAAATCTGTATAATGTTAAGAAGCAAATTGGCATCAGAAATCTCATGGGGCAAAAATGAAAACCTCGACTCCAGTGAAAGAAATAATATAAAAAAAATAAAAAAAAAGAGGAATCCGAGGTCCTCCCACGTGTATGACTCCTAATCAACTGCGGCTTCCTAGGATGGGCGGCATCACACAGACAAAAGACGCCAGCAGCCTCTGCGCTGGGTAGACGCACAAAGACGGCAAGGGAATGAGTGAGAAGACCTGAACAGGTCTGCAGCCGGAGAGAACATACGCACGCCAGTCACTTTGTCGCTTGTGTCCCAGACTACCTTCATCCGCTGCAGGCTTTACAAAGGCTCCTGTTGTTACATTTGATTTATTGTAATAATGCAGTAGAAAGCAGGCAGGCCTTTTTACGCTGTGCCGTTCCACACGCACATTAATGTGCGCTATTTTGTTTGTAAATGCTCCTTTCATCTATTGTGATCGGGCTGCCAACACACGTCTACAGAACAAAAGACCAGACCCGCACAGTTTTGTCAGCCCACTACAACTTACGATATGTGCGTAAGTTGTAGTGGGCTGAGAAAACAGTATCGCCATTGGCTTAGGCTGCTGTCAATCAAAGTCAGTTAGCCAATGAGGAGGGGGGGTGCCGAACCTCAGACACACAGAGCTTCAGCTCGGCTCGGGTGCCCCCACAGGAAGCTGCTTGCTGTGGGGGGCACTCGGCAGGAGGGAGGGACCAGGAGCGCCAGGGAGGGACCCAAAAAGAGGAGGATAGGGGCTGCTCTGTGCAAAATCATGCATAGAGCAGGCAAGTATGACATGTTCGTTATTTTTAAAGAAAAAAAAAAAAAAAAAACACACCACCAGACTTTAGTATCACCTTAAAGTGATTGTAAGGGTATTTTTTTTTTTTTTTAAAATAACAAAAACATATCATACTTACTTCCACTGTGCAGCTCGTTTTGCACAGAGTGGCCCCAAATCTGCTCTTTTGGGGTCCCCCAGCAGCTCTCTCAGCTCCTCCCCGTATCAGATAACCCCCTAGGAGAAGCACTCCCCCGGGGGATTACCTTGCGGGCGCGCTCCCGAGTCCAGCATTCGGCGTCCATAGGGGCCGAATGCAGGACTCGGCCCCGCCCCCGTGTCATTGGATATGATTGACAGCAGCGGGAGCCAATGGCTGCACTGCTATCAATCTATTCAATCAAGAGCCAGGAGCCTGTGGAGAGAGAGAGACAACGCATCCCCGCCGACTGAATGAAGGGGTTCAGGTGAGTAAAATGGGGGGGCTGGGGGCCGGTGACTGCCAGGTGTTTTTTCACCTCAATGCATAGGATGCATTGAGGTGAAAAAACACGAACCTTTACAACCCCTTTAACTACTTCCGGACCGCCCACCGCACATATACTGCGGCAGGGCGGCCCAGCTGTGCGAAACAGCGCACCGGTACGTTGTTCGCACTTCCTGGATTTGGCCTCGTGCCGCCGGCGACCCGCTCCTGCTGTGATTGGACACAGCGGAAGTCAATCAGCAGGTCCAGCAGCAGTCGGCTACCTGCGATCGTTCTGGGGAATGACGGAACCCCGGGCTGTAAACCAGGCAGACCGTTGTTCTGTCATTGAGGAAGAAAGAGAGATCTGTGGATTCCTACTAATCATGAACACCGATCTCTCTCTTCATCTAGTGTCAGCATCCCACACACAGTCAGAAAGCACACATAGGGAACACATTTAACCCTTTGATTGCCCCTGATGTTAACCCCTTCCCTGCTAGTGTCATTTATACAGTAACAGTGCATTTTTTTTTAGCACTGATCACTGTATTGGTGTCACTGGTCCCCAAAAAGTGTCACTTAGTGTCCAATTTGTCTGCCGCAATGTCGTAGAAAAAAAAAAAAAGTTTTGCCTTTAATTATACTTTAACAGAAAAAGATGTTTTGCTAATGCTGACATCTGTTCTATTTATTCATCTGAAGTGTTATACTTTAAAGTGACATTAAAGTATAAGTGACATAAAGTAAAGAGAGAGAGAATTATAGTTCAGATCTGAACTATAATTTTTTTTTTTTTTTACCATAACACTGGCTTCACATAAGGAAGGGGGGGCTACATCACAGATATATTGTACTTGTATATATCCTACTGCCTTGGGGTACCGTATATACTCGAGTATAAGTCGAATTTTTCAGCACATTTTTTTGTGCTGAAAGTGCCCCCCTCGACTTATACTCGAGTCAAGCACTTTTCTGCAGCAAAAAATTTCATTTTCCGAACCGATTTTGGGGCCCCGTATCTCAGGGCCACTTGGTGCTAGGAACCCCAAATTTGGTGTGCAAACCCAGTGGAACTCGTACCATAACATATCCAAAGCTGGGGTTCCTAGCACCAAGTGGCCCTGAGATACGGGGCCCCAAAACCGATTCGGAAAATTTCATTCTCTGCTGCAGAAAAGTGCTTGACATTTTCTGAACTGATTTTTGGGGCCCCGTATCTCGGGGCCACTTGGTGCTAGAAACACCAGCTTTGGAAATTTTATAGTGCTAGTTCCACTGGGTTTGCACACCAGATACGGGGCCCCAAATTCGGTCAACTGTGTCCATCTGCAGCAATGTCGTTTTGGGACCCTTTGGGTTCAGAGACCCCAAATTTTGGCTGCAGCTAGGGGGCATCTAGGAACCCTTAACTACTGAGTTTGAAGTTCAGGGGACCTATGGCTGCAAATGGGCACAGTGAGGCATGCAAATGGGCACAGTGATGCTGCAAATGGGCATTGTTGACCCTCTTTTCCACTTACAGTAGTTGTGCATTTCTCACCCTCGTCTTATACTCGGGTCAATAAGTTTTTCCCATTTTTTGTGGTAAATTAGGGCCTCGACTTATACTCGGAACGACTTATACTCGAGTATATACGGTATATTACCTGGAGACAGCAGCTGCCTTATTAGAAGCACCCTGTTATTCCATAGCGCAGAAATTGCTACAATTCTTTTTTTTATTATTATCCAATAAAGAAAAAGATCATTCATTTCATCATTTACTATGTTTTTCAGCCTGTTCATCCACTTATTACATTATTATTATTATTATAATACAGGATTTATATATCGCCAACAGTTTGCGCAGCGCTTTACAACATGAAAACAGACAGTACAGTTACAATATGGCATGGGGTTGGTGTTCATTTATTTATATATTATTTATTGGTGCACTAAAATGAAAATTCCAGGGACAAAACCGAAAATTCAGGATGCACCAAAAACGGACAGTTTTTTTGTTTTTTTTTAAATTCAATTTAATTAAGGTAGCTGGAGTTTTTGCACTGAAGTCAACGGGACGCGATTTTGCATTGCAGCCGATGGGGCACGATTTTGCATCAGGACGCAGCATGCCATTATTGGTACCTTTTGGAAAATGCTGATTTTCGGCCGCTGATATAATCAGTGCATCCCTGATATTATTTTTTTTTTTTTTTTTTAGGGTTAGAATTATGGGTTAGGGTTAAGCATAAGGGGTTAAATGTATTATTTAATATATATATATATATATATATATTTGTTTTTTGTTATTGATTTATTATTTATTTAATTTTTATTTATTTGTTGCTTTTGAACAGAAAATTGCTGAAAAACTGGCGAAAACGGTCGAATCGCGCAATTTCATGGGGGGGGGGGGATGCTTGAAAAATATACCAGTCAATCTATATCGAGCTACAAAACTAGTCCCAAACCTTTTTTAAGCTTCAGGCATCTGGCTTCAGGTGACCTGGTGTGCAGATGTGAACCACCATCATGGGGAAGAATGGATATTTATTTAATTTTTTCCCTGAGCATTTTGGGGTTTCAAGCTCCAAAACGCTCAGGTGTGAATGGTGCCATCTGCTAATAGTCAGGTAGATATCCCACTGAGATCTTTAGGCGAGATGTCTGCGTATCCTTGAACATGTTATTGGAGCACCAGGACCTTTACCAATAACAGTGGCATGTGGTATATGGTCTTATGGTCTACCTTCTCCAGAGAGGACAATAGAAAGTTCTGTTGTGGGCTAGTAAACATTCAGTAAAGCCAGAGGCAATCCTTTAGCAGAGACCCTAGAAAATAAAATGGCGATTGTTGCAAAATTTTAAGTCCCACCATATTTGCACAGCGCTCTTTCAAACGCAATTTTTATTTTTTTTGACAACTGACAATTTTTACTGTTTTTCAAAATATTCAACAGAAAATATAAGACACGCATTGTTGTAGAAAGCATATACCTGGCAAGTTGTCAACATACAATATGGCCAGTGAGAAAACTCAAACACAATTTTAATGGAAAGAATACAATTTTTTGAATAAGGAAAAACAAAAAAAAAAAAAAAAAAAAATGTAAAGTTAGCCCAATTTTTTTGTATAATGTGAAAGATGATGATATGCCGAGTAAATAGATACCTATCATGTCATGCTTTAAAAGTGCGCCATTCTGGTGGAATAGCGACAAGCTTCAGTACTTAAAAATCTCCACAGGCGACGCTGTAAATTTTTTTTACAGGTTACCCGTTTAGAGTTTCAGGACAGCTTTTGTGCTAGAACTATTGCTCTTGCTCCAAGGATCGTGGTGGATACCTCACGTGTGGTTTGAACACTGTTTACATAAGCTGGCGCAACTTAGGTATGCGGACGCTTCTATGCACGAGCATGGAGGGATGGGGCGCTTTAAAAAAAATTATTTTACTTTAAATTTTTTATTTTTACACTGTCTCTTTAATTTTTTTTTTTTATCACTTTTATTCCTATTCCAAGGAATGTAAACATCCCTTGTAATAGAAATAAGCATGACAGGTCCTCTTTATGGAAAGATCTGGGGTCAAAAAGACATCAGATCTCTCGTTTACCTTTAAAAAATAGATTAAAAAATTACATAAATAAAAAAGGTCATTTTGCCTTTATGGGGAAAAAACAAAACAAAACATCTCTTTAAGGCCGAGAGGCGGAAGTGACGTCAGACAAGTGGCGGGCTTCCTGCTCAGGCATCCGACAGATCCGGTAAGCTCAGAGACAACCGGGCAGCGGCAGGAGGGGGGGGGGCACCTCTTCCTTCGTCTCTAAAAGAGATCTTGTGGTGCTGCTGAGACCACTTTTATCTGAAAGAGAATTGCCCACAGTACAAAAGGATACTGGGATTATGGCAGCTAGCTGCTGCAAAAACAACGGTATTTAACATCAAACCAAATATGTAAATGTACTGTGGGCGGTCGTCAAGTGGTTAAAGCGCATGTAAACCCATCGGTGTAACAATTTCATGCCGGAAATGCCAACTGTCACATTTGTTGTGCTCTCCACCTAATTGTCAAACCATCCAGTGGCTGGTGTCATAACCAATCACATGTGCAGCACCATGGCAGTTGCAGATCGAACAGAGGCCGCTTCCTTGGCTGAAAACGATAGGAGGGTTTAATTCCACTGAAAATGACGATTAACACACGAGCATTCTAAAAACGTGAATGGTCAATGCAAGCTGTAAAGGATGATGACATTTTCTGGTGCTAATAAAATAATTGAAAGGACTCCACAAACGAAGGCAGCTTTGCTGCAAAGGGTTCCATACAAGTCCTCCAGATATACATAATTAGCTGGAAGACAATTCTGCCCACCAACCAACAACTGCGGAGTGACCCTTTAATCCATAAAGCAAATGAATTTAGGGAACACAGTAAACGGAACCAGTCCAAACACTGGAGTTGAAAAGGCAACAAGCTGTCACTATCCCTGGCTCTTGTTCAGCACACACACAGAAGCCTACTTTGTGGTTACTAACACCGGCCTGATGAACTTTTGGTGCTTCTAAAATGTCACACAGAACAAACACACACACAGTGCAGCTGTCACAGCGACAGGCGGGCACAGACATCTGCTCCCCTGATATGAAATCCCCTTTTACTAGCACATGTCTATACGCTGCATATGTTGGAGCAACCGACTGCAGAAACACAAGGGAAGACGCCATAGCATGGCAGCAGGGTGGGCAGACTATTTGCCTTGCAGTACTCGGATCTTGGTTTTATTTCCCAGCAGGTACACCATCTACACGCAGACTGTGGGCCTCCAACCCAAACTCACTCATCCATGTCTTTATGTGTCCCAATATTGAAGTATAAGAACTCACCCAAGCTCAACCGCAATAAAAGGATGATGGGCGGTGTGTCGGTGCTCTGGCTATCCCGTCCAACATGAATCCATAGAAATCAAAAGCCAGCACACGATCGCTCCTTCTTATGAAATTTAAATTCTTTATGTGTCCCAATACTTTTGATAATATAGTGTATATTAGACTGTAAGCTCCTTTGAAGGTCTATGTTCTCTAGAAGGGTCTGCAGAGCTTTGCCAGGCTAAATAAATGAATAAATTCAAACTATTGGCTGACAAAATATTTTTAAAGCGTATTTATGTACAAATATTGGGACTGGACTCTGAGGTGTACAATGGGCCCTTCCTGGTACATGCATACTAAATTAAAGTGGTTGTAAAGTCAGAAAGGTTTTTATCTTAATGCATTCTATGCATTAAAGTATAACTGAAGGTAAAAAACTTTTCTTTTTTTTTAGATTTGGATAGAGTGGAGAGGGATTAGAACACCTGTCAGTTTTTATTGCTGTCTGTGCCCCCCATGTTAACCTGATTCCCCCCTCTCTTTGTCCTGTTTATCATGATCATTGAAAGTGAAAGTAAAAGAAAATCCCCAAATTTTGGGTTGTCCCCAGAAAAGTAATAGAGGGGGAATTCTTCCAAAGGGGACACTAGTTCTGGTGACCTGGGGGTCCCCAAGGAATTCCCTTAATTTGCAGGGATTTCCTCTCACTTCCTGTTTCGCTATAGGACAGGAGTTGAAGGGAAATCTCCGCAATGAGACACAGATGACAAAATAAAATAAATCTAACAGGGGCTATAACCCTTTCTTGCTCTATCCAAAATAAAAATGTTGCATATAGTTCTACTTTAGAATAAAAAAACCTTCTGTATGCAGCAGCCCCCTCAGCCACCCCTAATACTTACCTGAGCCCATCTCGATCCAGCAACGTTTCAGGAGTGTCTCGGCTGCCCGGGACTCTCCCTCCTCATTGGCTGAAATGGCAGCGTGGTGCTACTGGCTCCCGCTACTGTCAATCAAAGTCAGTTAGCCAATAAGGAGAGGGGGTGGGACCAAACCGCAGCTCCATATCTGAATGGACAAAGGGAGCTGTGGCTCGGGTGCCCCCATAGTAAGCGGTTTGCTGTGGGGGGCAGGAGGGAGGGGCCAGGAGCGCCGAAGAGGGATCCAAGAAGAGGAGGATCTGGGCTGCTCTGTGCAAATCTACTGCACAGGGCAGGAAAGTATAACATATTTGTTATTTTTAAGGGAAAAAAAACTGAGACTTTACAATCACTTTGATTTCTAAAGGGTCCCAAAGCATGCTATAATGAAAATTGAGACCCCCTGCTAAGGTAGAGGACTCAGGACAGGTCACAGAGAATGTGACAACATTACTTTTTTTCCCCCATTTTGGAGTAGGGGAGGTTTATAACCAGTCAGATATATATTTTTTTTTTCGCCATCTGTGTCCCATTGTGGGGGAATTTCCCTTCATTTCCTGTCCCATAGTCAAACTAAGGGACCCTCAGGTCACCTGAACTAGTGTCCCCACTGGACAACCCAGTCCAGTTTTTACTATTCTGGGGACAACCCAAAATTTGGGATTTTCTTTTACTTTCATTTTTAATGATAATGGCAAACAGGACAAATAGAGAGGGTGAATCTGAACTCTGCGTGTAATGTACCTGAAGAATCTGGCGGGCCGCACTCTATCCAAAAAAAATAAAATCTTTTTTAAAAAGTTAATGCTGTGACCATAGATTTCCTTTCATTTTAAAATAACAGCCAACAAAGTATTAAAAAGAAAAAAAAAAGAAAAAAAAAAGAAAATCGTCTTTCATTCAAGTTTGAGATACAGTATACAGTAGGTAAACATCACTAGGAACACTAACAAAGGAAATTCTAATACAATCATTCAATAAAAAGTCATGGCTCCATGCAGACATCTGCCCAGACAACTGTAGCACATGGCACAAATGTCCGTTCTTCTCACATTAATTACCCGTGTCCCGCAGGGTGACAGTTGTACCAACAATCAATGGAAGGATTGTACAGCCATAACAGACACTTCTTAGAAGAATTTCAAGGAGGAAAGAAGATACAGTGCTAATGTTTTAACCCATCACGTCTAATGACTTTAACGTCTCAACCATTAGATTTACACCTATAAGAGTTTATATTACCGTAATCAAAAGTTTGGATAAAGTGGATAAAGTGGGGGATAGTTAGAAGCCCCGTCACATTTTTATTGCTGTGTGTGTCTCATTGGGGGATTTTTTATTTATGTCCCAATTTCCATTCACTTCCTGTCCCAGATACAACAAGAAATAGGAGAAAACCCCTCTTAAAGGGATTTTAAAACTCAAAAAAATGCTGATGGTCAGGTTTTTAATGGCACAAGAGACCCTAATGGGCCTGTCAGTGGTAATGTACAATGAGCCATGCATGCGCAGCTTAAGGTACATTTACAGCACCGCCTCTGTACCGTTATGAAGTGACTCCCGTGCAAATGTGTGGAAGTGATATCATCACAGCCCCACCATTTAAGCGGTTGAACAGAGTCTGGAAGGACGATGAAGATGGGAGCGCCCAAGCACTGACAGAGCAGCAGCAAAAACCTGCAGGGGGACCATTTAAAAAAAATGTTTTTGCAGAGTTTAATACTGCTTTAAGGTCACCACACACACTACAATCTGATTGTACAGTATCCTTTAGATCTACCAACAACCAAGTAATGTAAATGTCCACGCATTGATTACAAACTGAATGGTTTGCTTATCTATGCCCTTATATTACATAGTTTTGGTAAATAAAAAAAAGAAGGATTGTACAGATTGTAATGTGTATCGTGTTACATAAAAGGATAACTAAAGGTTCCCTTTTTCTTAAAAAAAAACCCAAAAAAACAAACATGTCATACTTACCTCCTTTGTGCAGTTGGTCCCTCAGCAGTGCTCCTGGCTCCTCCTCTTCTTGAATGCCCCGTCGGAGAAGCGCTCTCCCTCGGGGCTCCCGTGTTCTGCTGCTGCTTCCTTTCACGCAGAAAGCAGGAATCGGCTCCGCCCCCGGCTCCAGCGTCATTGGATTTTATTGACAGCAGCGGGCATGTCTGTGCTACTATCAATCTATCCAATCAGGACCCGAGACAACGGCTGGAGCGGGTGTGCTCGCCCCCGATGCAGGAACGACCGGGCTCAGGTAAGTAAAAGGGGGGTTCTGGGGGGCTGGTGCACTACAAGATCTTTTTCACCCCAATGCATAGAATGCATTGAGGTAAAAAGCAGCGAGGGTTTACAACCCCTTTAAGCCGGCCATGGATTGAATCTCAGCTGGTTTACCAGGGACTGGCCAAGATTCGATCTATCTATCTATGGAAAAGGTAGATTGTACCCAGGTCATCCTACCGGTTGACTTGGCTACAATCAGCATGTTGGATTATTAGCATGTGATTACTGCCTTTGGCTATGGCCACTAGCAGTAATCATTGTGTTCTGCTGCCAGGGACGGCTCCCTGTGCCCCCCCGAGGGAGAGCACAATAACTCCGCAGGAGGGATTGCCTTTTCAACACTGACTGTGTTTGGACCCATGATTGCAGGAAAGAAAATCGCATAATCTATGGCTTGCCTTAGACAACCGTCATCAGAATGAGTGGCCCCACTGGAAGATTTCCTTTCTATTCCTGTTCCGGAGACAACCATAATATATTGGTTTTCCCATCACTTCCTATCCTAGTAAAATAAGTCACCAGGACAAATAGTGAGAGTGAATCTTCCTAGCAAAGACCGTAATAAAACCATCCTCCTCTACTCTGTCCAAAACCTGAAAAATGTTTTGCTTTAGATACACGAAGTAAACATATAATTTGTACGCCAGGAAAAGGCATGGTGACAGTTCTACATAAACACAGCCGCACACTACTAGGCATGCCAACAATCAGACACAGTTCTTAGTATCAAATAATAGGAAACTTATACTAAAATAATATGAAAGCTACCCTTGACGACCTCCTATGGAAACACTAGATGCCGGGCTGTGTCCGGTCTTTTAGAGACTGACCCAGAACAAGAATGCAGAACCCCTAATTTGAATACTTGTTACAAGGCAGTGACTGAGGAAACACTGAAGCCAAAGGATCAGCATGAGAGCCAGGGAACTGGTATTTTTAGAAGGTGAAGTAAACAGTAGTAACCTCCATGCTTTCTTAGTACAGGTTCGGCTCACACTAATTACAATGAACAATGGAACGGGAGGACACACAGACTTAAAGCTGAACTCCAACTTTTGAAACACTTTACATAGTTTGTTTGGGTCAGCTTGGCACAAAAACTACGTTCCTCACTAACATGTGGGGCCGCTGGATGTGCGATATAAACTGTATGTAGCTGCGGCCACATACAACATAGCGCACTGTGCTCTGGGTGCGAGCCGAGACTTACTGTCTCATACCCGGAAAACAGTAGAGTCTATCTGATCGGCGCTTAGCCATTGAGAGAAAGCAATGAATACAAAGCTTCCACTAATTGGCAGAGTCAGAGAGGCTGATGAGGTCACAACCTTTGACTCAGTCAATCAGAGGAAGCTTTGTATTCATTGCTAGAACACTTTCTCTGAATGGCTGAGTGCCTCTGCGGTAGACTCCTCTGTGTTCCGGGTATAAGACTGGAAATCTCGGCTCGCACCCAGAATACAGTGCGGTATGTTGTATGTGGCCGCAGCTACATACAGTTTATACCGCACATCCAGCGGCCTCACATGTTAGTGAGGGACATAGTTTGTTTGGGCCAAGCTGGCCGAAACAAACTAAAGTGTATCAAAAACTAGAAATCCAGAAATATATATATATATATATATATATATATATATATATATATTTTTTTTTTTGGCAACAGCACAATTGAAATAAGTCCCCACTAAGGCCCCATGCACACTGAGTGTTTAGCCCCAATGCATTGAGTTCCAGCATTTAGCTGCAGGCGGAGGGCACAGGTGCACCATCTAGCCCCACTGCCAGCAGCGAGTAAACCAGGCAACCTCGGCCCTCCAGCTGTGGTAAAATTACAAGTCCCATGAGACATTGCATGACTCCTAGAGGCAGAGGCATGATGGGATTTGTAGTTTCACTACATCTGGAGTGCCAAGGTTGTCTACCCCTGCTATAAACTCAATGAGAGTCTGACAGGTTCTTCAGTTGGATGGTGCACTTAGTGGTATGTATGGTCAGGGCAGTATGTGCCCAAAGACGCAAGCAACCTGTGTCCAGGGCATTCTTCTCTGTGCACATAATGACCTAAACAGAAGGACCACTGAGTGCACTATGTCAGGATGGCAGTTGCTGACTGAAAAAATGGCAGTTTCATTCATTCCAGAAAATGCACACAGTGATCATCTTCTGACAGGCTAGTGTACAGTGTATTATTTATTTTATTATTTTATGGAGTCCCACATTAAAAATTAGCCATACATGCATTCAGCGGGCTGAAAAAAAAAAAAAAAAAAAAATAAACATGACCCAACTTTCCCATTCACCAAGTTTGCCAAGCTTCACAACATTCCTCAGCTGCTGAACGAACTATAAACATTGTAACGTTTTGTTCTTTAGATCAAAGGAATGAACTTTGGTCTGTAAATGAGGGAAGTTTAACCCACTTTTATTAAATGCTGACATCCGCACTGTACCATTTTAAGAAGTTTCCTTGTGCCTGTGTTCTGTAAAAAAAAAAAAAAAAAAAAAAAAAAAAAAAAAAAAAAAAAAAAAAAAACTGCCCGAATGTACCTGTATGAGCTCCGCTCCCGGCGCACGGCTGATTCCTTTCCTCCTTCTCTCTCCGGCTCACAGCTGCAGTGGGCGGGGACAAGTGCTCCCGTTGACGTCAGCCGGGGAGAGAGAGAGAGGGGCGCGTCAGCTGAGCGGCACTCATACAGGTACAATCGGGCAGATTTTTTTACAAAAGACAGGCACAGGGAAACTTCTTATAAATGTTACAAAGCGGATGGCACCATTTAATAGCAGATTTGCGATCGGGGAGATGGACAGAGGACACAGACAGAGCTGCAGCTGACGGAATCACACAAACAGACCACAATGTCAGGGCTCAGCAGCCATGATTATCGTGGTCTGTTTGCAGAGGGTACAGCCAGGCAGGATCAGTCAGGTATTTTAGGGTATACAGGGGGCCAAATTACACAGCCCAAGCATTGTTCTGTATAACATGCTTTAAGGGAACAGGATTTTTTTTTGGGGGGGGGGGGGGGGGTTAACAAATGCTTTAAAGACTAAACCTTTTTTTTGACACTTGTTGGTTTCAAATTAAAATCATTATTTTTTGCTAGAAAATTACTCAGAATCCCCCAAACATTATATATATTTTTTCAGCAGACACCCTAGAGCAGGGATATGCAATTAGCGGACCTCCAGCTGTTGCAGAACTACAAGTACCATGAGGCATAGCAAGACTCTGACAGCCACAAGCATGACACCCAGAGGCAGAGGCATGATGGGACTTGTAGTTTTGCAACAGCTGGAGGTCCGCTAATTGCAGATCCCTACCCTAGAGAATAAAATGGCGGTTGTTGCAATATTTTATGTCACACTGTATTTCCGCAGCGGCCTGTCAAATGCAATTTTTTGGGGAAAAAAATACACTTTAATGATATATAAAAAAAAAAAAAAAATGTGATTCTCATTTTTCCCAGAATCGTGCAGCTCTAGTATCTAATATTATACACATAGATAACATGTATTTGATATTATACAGACAGGTGACAGAATAAATTATATATATATATACACACACGTGACAGAGGACAGCAATATATCATACACACAGGTGACAGATGACATATATATAACATTATACAATACAGATGACAGGGATATGTTACACACAGGTGACAGATGAGATGTACATATTATATAATACAGGTGACAGATGACAGGGATATAATACAGATGACAGGGATATCATATCATACACACAGGTGACAGGGATATAACATTATACAATACAGATGACAGGGATATGATATCATACACACAGCACAAGTGACAGATGACAGGGATATATTACACACAGGTGACATGCACAGATCAGACACAGGTGTCACACCTCACACCCCATGCAGTCAGTGACACCCATGGTGACAGGTGACACCCGCAGTTAGTCACACACAGGGATGTAGCCCTTACCTTGGCTTTGCCGGCCTCCAGCTTCCTCCTCCTCTCCTGGTCCTCCTCGTCCATGCCGCCTCCTCCTCCTCCTCCTCCTGCACACACAGGAACACAGCACGGTTAGCGGCCACCGCTCTCTCCCATCTCCACGTAAACATTCGGCGCTAGGCACTGACGTCACCAGCCGGCGCCCGGACTGACTGCCGCAGGGTGGGAGGAGAGCAGAGGGGGCGGGTCTGTCCCCCTTGCACCGCCCTCTTCCAGTTTGACAGCTCAGTGGCCTGGGGGAGGGCGGTCATGTGTTGCTCACACACCCCCTGTACACGTGTGTGGTGTGCCTGCGGGCCCCGGGCCGTGTCCGTCTCCTTACAAATGGTTCACGTGTCTCCAGCACACCTGGATATCAGTCCCTCCCCATCCCGAACTGTGCTTCTGAGAATGTCCCTGTGCCCAACTACAGCATAACACAGCAATGTCCCTAGAAATGTCCCTGGATTTATGGATCAGCTGTACACTGGACCTGCAGATCTCAGCCCCCCCCCCCCTTATCCCAAACTTCTACAATCTGTCCCCAACCATAGATCTCACTATATCCTACACATGTGCAGAACGAAAACATTTGTTTTGTTTCCTTGTTTACATAAATTAGGTAAATTCATTTGATTCGTTTTTGGAATTCGTTACATTAATTCAAACTCAATTCAACCAAATTCGGAAAATTAGAATCAATTCAAAATTTGAATTTTGGAAGATGGTCATTTTCCTTCTATTCCATTGTTTTTTCTATTCTAATCTTTTCTTTTTTATTCTATTCGAATTTCGGAAGATGCTTATATTGTTATATTTTTCTATTCTATTCCTTTTTTTATTCTATTCTATTCCTTTATTTTCTATTCTATCTTATTCTGTTCTTTTATTTTCTATTCTATTTGTTCTGTTTTACTCTATTCTTTTCTATTCTTTTATTTTCTATTTCTTTATTTTTTATTCTATCCCTTTATTTTCTATTCTTTTTTCCATTCCATTATTTTATTTTCTATTCTGTTCTGTTTTACTCTATTATATTCTATTATTTTATTTTCTATTGTATTATATACTTTTCTATTATATTCCTTTATTTTCTATTCTAGTTTATTCCCTTCTGAAATTTGATTAGAAAATGATTTGAATTAGATTAGAAAACTATTCAAATTTGAATTTTGTCCACAAATTTAATTTCGTTATTTCGGATTCCTTTAAATTTGTTACTATGGTAATTTGGAAATTTGAATGTATCTGGATTTCCAAATTACCATAGTAACAAATTTAAAGGAATCCGAAATAACGAAATTAAATTCGTCCAAATTTTGAATCAAAACGAGCCGCAACATGTCTAGCATAACCGTGTCCCTGGGAATGTCCCTGTTCTCCCCATGCCCAGCCTAGCAATACAGTGGACCTGGAGATTCCAGTCTCCTCCATCCCAAACTGTGATTCTGTACATTTCTCTCAATCATTGCTCAGCATACCAGTGTCCCTGGAAATGACCCTGTGCCTTTTGGTTAAGATTAAGTGTAGTATCTGTTCTTATCAGTTTCCAGAGGAGGCGCTGTGCAACTCCCGAGTGTGGGGAGGGCACATGCAAATCCAATGGTGTCATTGGACCTGGAAGGGCGGTTCGGCACTGCCGGTGTCTGGACGCCCATCGAGACGTCAGCGGGGCCGAGTCCGAGCCGTCCGGAAGGGTTCTCCTGGTGAGGATGGGTGCTCCATCTGGGTCTGATCCAGAGGGTCGGGTCCCTGGCCTTCTGGCCTAGATTGGGGTAGTTCTAGCTCCGGACAGTTTTTTGGGAGAGAACGCTTGCTCGCCTATAGCACCGGGGTGGATCAGTTAGTACTTCCCAAATGTAATTAGGTAGGAGTGATGGGAGCGAGGGTTGAGCTTGTTGAGGTCCGGGCTCTCCCCAAGCTTCCAGAACTTCAGGCCTTCCTGCCTTGGGGGGGGGGGATGCTGTGGTCTGGGTCAGTGGTCAGGGTTGGTCACAAAAGCCTATGGTGTATGTGCCCCTGGAGTGGCAGTCCAGGGGTGCCTGAAGATCACTGTGAGTGAGGGTCACTTTGATTTAAGGCACCACGGTCACTGCACCATTAAACGCCTTTTTTGCACCTGCCTCCTGGGCCGGGCCCATTGGCTGGGACCAGAGGAATTTTTTATTCCTGGCCATTGTTTTGCACAATGGCCACTTTTTCACTCTCCTCTACTTCCTTCTCCCCCGCTTTCTTTTTATTTATTTCCTTTATGTGTCACTTTTTGTATTTTTGTGTTGTACACGCTTTGCACTGTGTGATAAGTAGGGTTGCAGGTCCTCGGGCCTGCCTTGAAAGTCTTGGGAGGGGAGGGACATGGCCTTTTGGCTTAGTTTGCTCTCTCTCATGGGGTCTCCCTTTGGGGAAACCCAACCGAGTACTTGGGGGGTCTGTTCCGGCAGTCCCTCCAGAGAAAGGGGTCCTTTGGTTTCGGCCAGATGGACCAAGTGTAAGTACCCTTGTCCCTGTCAGGAGCCTAACGCCCCGGGGGATTCAGGGCAAGGCCCTCTGATTTTAGAGGGCTTGTGTACCCGTTGCACTTTTTTGTGTTTCACTCTTTATGTGTGTGCACATTTTTTTGGCACTGGGTGAAGTTTTTGAGTGTGTTTCATACGCCATGGGCTTTAAAATCTAAATGACCCTGTGCCTCCATTCTTGGGAACATCCCTGTGCCTCCATCCCTGGAAATGTCTGTGTGCCTCCATCCCTGGAAATGTCTGTGTGCCTCCATCCCTGGAAATGTCCCTGTGCCTCAATCCCTGGAAATGTCCCTGTGCCTCCATCCCTGGAAATGTCCCTGTGCCTCCATCCCTGGAAATGTCCCTGTGCTTCCATCCCTGGAAATGTCCCTGTGCCTCCATCCCTGGAAATGTCCCTGTGCCTCCATCCCTGGAAATGTCCCTGTGCCTCCATCCCTGGAAATGTCCCTGTGCTTCCATCCCTGGAAATGTCCCTGTGCCTCCATCCCTGGAAATGTCCCTGTACCTCCATCCCTGGAAATGTCCCTGTGCTTCCATCCCTGGAAATGTCCCTGTGCCTCCATCCCTGGAAACGTCCCTGTGCCTCCATCCCTGGAAACGTCCCTGTGCCTCCATCCCTGGAAATGTCCCTGTGCCTCCATCCCTGGAAATGTCCCTGTGCCTCCATCCCTGGAAATGTCCCTGTGCTTCCATCCCTGGAAATGTCCCTGTGCCTCCATCCCTGGAAATGTCCCTGTACCTCCATCCCTGGAAATGTCCCTGTGCTTCCATCCCTGGAAATGTCCCCATGTCTCCATCCCTGGAAATGTCTCCATGCCTCCATCCCTGGAAATGTCCCCATGTCACCATCCCTGGAAATGTCCCTGTACCTCCATCCCTGGAAATGTCCCTGTGCTTCCATCCCTGGAAATGTCCCTGTGCCTCCATCCCTGGAAATGTCCCTGTACCTCCATCCCTGGAAATGTCCCTGTGCCTCCATCCCTGGAAATGTCCCTGTGCTTCCATCCCTGGAAATGTCCCTGTGCTTCCATCCCTGGAAATGTCCCTGTGCCTCCATCCCTGGAAATGTCCCTGTACCTCCATCCCTGGAAATGTCCCTGTGCTTCCATCCCTGGAAATGTCCCTGTGCCTCCATCCCTGGAAATGTCCCTGTACCTACATCCCTGGAAATGTCCCTGTGCCTCCATCCCTGGAAATGTCCCTGTGCCTCCATCCCTGGAAATGTCCCTGTGCTTCCATCCCTGGAAATGTCCCTGTGCCTCCATCCCTGGAAATGTCCCTGTACCTCCATCCCTGGAAATGTCCCTGTGCTTCCATCCCTGGAAATGTCCCCATGTCTCCATCCCTGGAAATGTCTCCATGCCTCCATCCCTGGAAATGTCCCCATGTCTCCATCCCTGGAAATGTCTCCATGCCTCCATCCCTGGAAATTTCCCTGTGCCTCCATCCCTGGAAATGTCCCTGTGCCTCCATCCCTGGAAATGTCCCTGTACCTCCATCCCTGGAAATGTCCCTGTGCTTCCATCCCTGGAAATGTCCCCATGTCTCCATCCCTGGAAATGTCTCCATGCCTCCATCCCTGGAAATGTCCCCATGTCTCCATCCCTGGAAATGTCTCCATGCCTCCATCCCTGGAAATTTCCCTGTGCCTCCATCCCTGGAAATGTCTCCATGCCTCCATCCCTGGAAATGTCCCCATGTCTCCATCCCTGGTAATGTCTCCATGCCTCCATCCCTGGAAATGTCTCCATGCCTCCATCCCTGGAAATGTCCCCATGCCTCCATCCCTGGAAATGTCTCCATGCCTCCATCCCTGGAAATGTCTCCATGCCTCCATCCCTGGAAATGTCTCCATGCCTCCATCCCTGGAAATGTCCCCATGCCTCCATCCCTGGAAATTTCCCTGTGCCTCCATCCCAAAGAACAGCACCAAAACCATCTGCGGCAGGTCTTGGTGTGAACAACACTCATACAATCTTGGGTAGCTTCAAACTGACGTGGTCTTCTCACCGAGCTTGACAATGGCCAGATACGAAAGACACCAACCAACTTTTCGTTAGCTAACAACAATCTGCTTCTAAGATATATTTTGGGTGAACAGCCGATGGAATTTGGAAAGAAAAATAGATCACAAACTATGATCTGCAGCCGGGATTTAGTAAAAGGTAATGCAGAATGTATCTGAACCCACCATAAAAGTGCCAGGAAGGAAAAAAGGCGCCAGGAAAATCTGGACAAACAGGTCCATACAACATCCGGCTTGCCACACGTAATCACATTTTTTTCAAAGTGAACCTGTGCTAAAAAATTCCACAGCTTTTTTTATTCTTAAAGAGGTAATAAACCCCAAAGCAAACATTTATTATGTTGCAGCTTATCAATTTTTAGATGTGATGGCTGCATTTGTTTTCTTTTTTAGGCTTTCTTTTATTTTCATCTGGTGATCTGGCCAGCAAGTCTGTTGTTTTTCAAAAGAACAAGCTCTCCAGCAGATTGTATCAGTTACAGGAGTGAGACAAACCATTTAACACTGACATGTAAAACCTATACCAAAAGGAAGAAAACTGGTGAATGGGTGGGGGTACAATGTACGCCATACTCATTCACATGGGGGGGCTGGGATCTGGGGGCCCCCTTGTGAAAGGGGGCTTACGGATTCTGATAAGCCCCCTGCCCGTAGACTCCCACAACCAGCGGTCAGGGTTGTGGGGAAGAGGCCTTTGTCCCCATCAACAAGGCTGGGGACAAGGTGCTTTGGGGTGGGGGGGGGCTTGCCCCCTCCCTTTCCTGACCTGCCGGGCTGCATGCTCGGATAAGGGTCTGGTGTGGATTTTGGGGGGCTGGGGCAATGCTCAGGAGGTCTTTAGCAATGCTAACTGCCTCTTTTTCCAAACTTTTTTCCTACATTCTGCCCTCCTCAACTTGTTATGGGACCTTCCGTAATTTTTTTCAACTTTCCATCTATTAAATCTTCTGCTCTGGTTGTTTTAACGTTGGATAGTAAAACCTTTTTTTTTGCCAGTAAATACCTTATACAGCCCACTTCCTGTTTCTTGTCTGGTCATTAGCCTAGGCTTATGACATCATGCACAGCTCTTTCTCACACTCTAGAGAGTTTGCCAGGAAGGGAGGGGGGGATGAGTCATAAGAGGGCTAATGAGAGCTGCAATGCTGGAGGTGTGCCTCTGTGTGTCTGTGTAAATCCAGGAAGTGAACAGGCAGCAGCTTCAGCTGCCCACAGTAATGGATGCAGCCAGACTTAGCGGAGGGAGATTTCTGCAGCATATTTGGCAATTACAGAATCACAGTATATAGAAAATAAGATGCAAAGTGGTTGGAGGGAAGCTTCAGAATGGCAAAGATGTTTTTATTACAAATTATGTGAGCAGACTGCAGTTCCTGCAGTAATGAAAAAAAAAAAAGCAGTTTCTGTTATTACTTATTACATACCTTATTTGTGATGGTAACATTACTTAGTCTCTTTGATTCTTTATATAATGCAGGTAGATTATGGCTGGTAGGAGGGGCCAGCAGGGTGCTGTACTCTCTGTGCTCCTCTCAAGAGTCCTCAGTCCTGGTGAACACTGGTGCGATTCGGGAAACCCTGCGATTCAGTGCCGGTTCCCGCATCGCACCTGCATTGCACACTGGTTCACACTGACATCTGCGCACCACTGGGGGTGTCAATGTAAAGTTAATGACACCCCCAGATTAGTTCGCAGATCGCAGTCCGAACTGTCAAATGTTGCAGGAATCAGATCGCATAGGTGTGAATCCCCCCATGCGATCCGATTCCAGTGCAGATCGAAAAAAGGGTCCTGCACCATTTTGGTGCGAATGCGATGCGATTTCAGCCATACAGTTTGCTGAATTCTCATTGCATAGACATCGCATGTGATCTGCACAGCAGTGCGGTGCGAATCACATGCGATGTCTGTGATCGCACAAGTGTGAACCCAGCCTCAGTCCCGAAACAAGCAGTGGGCTGGCTCTTGAGAGGGGTTATGCAAATACCAAAATGTCTTGATAGGAGGAGCCTGGAGGAGCGGGTGTTCCTAAGCAGACTGTATTTGCATACAGAATTTGCATACAGAAAGTCTAACTGCCACTGACATCACCAATGGCAGTAATACAGTGATCAGTGCTAATACATTGTCACTGTATTAATGACACTGACTGGGAAGGGGTTAAAGAGGAAGTAAAGTCTTCCTGTTTAATTGTACCTACAGATAAGCCTATAGTAGCCAGGTACTGTAAATATCTCCTTAACTTGCACTCTGTAGGAGATATTTACTATGTACGTCGCCGCCGACATCATCGGCTTATGCACACTTAAAGAACAGCCGATCGTGCCGTTTCTTCAGGGGCCTGTGCCATGACCGGCGGTACCTGTGTGCATGCGCAGGAGTGACGTCATCATGGCTCCGGCTAATCACAGCTTCGTGCAGGCACCGCTGCAACAGCTTCGCTCTAAGGTAAGTTTTTCATAATGAGCTAGTATTTCGATGCATACTAGCTCATTATGCCTTTGTCTTACATGTTTTTTTGTTTTTGTTTTTTTATGACCCCTTTCACACTGAAGCGCTTTCACGCTAAAAAAAGCACCTGAAAAGCTCATGAAAACCTATTTTCATTAAAATCAATGAATGCTTTCGCACTGGAGCAGTGCGCTGGCAGGGTGGTGAAAAAACGCCCCTCTGCATTGAAATGAATGGAAAGTGCTTCAAAAGCACCTGAAAAGCTCTTCAAAAGTGCTCAGTGTTTTACTGGCAGTTTACAAGCGCCTCAGTGTGAAAGGGGCCTAACATCTAAGGTGATCAAGGGATTAAATGTGTGCCTGTAATGTGTGTTAAGTGTGCTGCTTTTACTAATAGATCTCGAAGTTTCTCATCCCTGCTTTGCAGGGATGAGAAACCAAGAGATCATTCTCTCTGTACAGAGCTCTGTGTTGATTGTCACACAGCCGATCAGCAGGTCCCAGCCATGAATTGAAGAGCGTGGTTCTGCCTTACGCGTTTCGTCACTGGACGTTCTCAAAGGCGGTGAGAACGTCCAGTGACGAAACGCGTAAGGAAGAGCCACGCTCTTACGCCACACCCGGAAACATAGAGCCTGGAACGCAGATGGTACGCACGCCACGGACCGGCTCTTCCTGCTTATTTTATTGCGTTTTTTTTTTTGCTCTTGCTTACCTGTGCTAGGAAGCGATTTTTTTTTTTTTTTAATGAATGACCATTTTAAATACTGCACTATGGGAGCCCCTTGTTTTTTCCTGTGAGGACACCACCACCTGTCGTTGTGGAACGACCTGGGAGGTCCTGGCTGGAGCACATCCCGGAGCTTGAACGAACTGGTGGTAAAGCCCGATGGAGGAACAGATGGCCTAGCACAGTTATCAAGGAGAAGTCTCGCCCACAGTCACCCACTCTTTGCCCACTACCCCTGCCAGGGTTACTACGTTTGGTGAGTGGGGACCCAGCGGGGGGGAGCACCAAAGTCACACTGCGTGCTGTGCACTGAAGTCACTTGTCATATGCAATAGTGGACACTCTGGGATCACATTTTTGGTTTTCTTTTTGCCACTTTCAGAAGAGGGACTTGGGTCTTTTTACATATAAACAATTTTTATATGGATTACACATTTATCTTTATATTATAGGTGTGGACTTTATTTGCACCTCATTCTCAGTGGTGCGGTTACTACTTATTTGTCACATAGTTTGTGTTATTAGAAATTGAGATATTTTATAGATGATGGCTGGGTATATGGTCGGTTGAATAAGGGAGTACATGTGCCTTATCACTAACAATCTAAGTGGTTTTCCCAGCCTTACACAGTTACACATTTACACATACTCACCTTATCTATCCTACTTTTATTTACTTTTATTGTTATTCACTATTTGATGATTTCAGCCATGATCTGATACACTTGTCACACGCCCACTTCGTTTACCACACTTACTAGTGGGGTACGCACACCTATAGTTTGGCTCATGAGCTTAGCACCAGCACATTTTCCATAATTCTCCAGATACTTATTCAGTGGTTACAGGGTAGCGCCAATCACCCCATTTTTTATACTGGTACGTCACTTTGCCTGTGCAGGCCGCCCATCCACAGTGCATGGTTGGCTAGCAGCAAAAAATGAAGGTCTACTGCGCATTTTTGCCGCCTCCCCAACCGCTAGTCTAAATGAGGCCTAACAGCTAGACATGTACAATTCGTTTTGTTTCGAATTCTTTTATTAACGAATTTCAACAAATTCGTAAATATCCGAATTAACGAAAACCTGTTTAACTAATTTTTTCAAATACCGTATATACTCGAGTATAAGTCGAGTTTTTCAGCACATTTTTTTGTGCTGAAAGTGCCCCCCTCGACTTATACTCGAGTCAAGCACTTTTCTGCAGCAAAAAATTTCATTTTCCGAACCGAATTTGGGGCCCCATATCTAAGGGCCACTTGGTGCTAGGAACCCCAAATTTGGTGTGCAAACCCAGTGGAACTGGTACCACAACATATCCAAAGCTGAAGTTCCTAGCATTAAGTGGCCCCAAGATACGGGGCCCCAAAATCGGTTCGGAAAATGTCATTCTCTGCTGGGGCCCTGTATCTCGGGGCCACTTGGTGCTAGAAACCCCAGATTTGGAAATTTTATGGTGCTAGTTCCACTGGGTTTGCACACCAAATTTGGGGTTCTTAGCACTAAGTGGCCCCGAGATACGGGGCCCCAAATTCGGTCAACTGTGTCCATCTGCAGCAATGTCATTTCGGAACCCTTTGGGTTCAGAGACCCCAAATTTTGGCTGCAGCTAGGGGACATCTAGGAACCCTTAACTACCGAGTTTGAAGTTCAGGGAACCTATGGCTGCAAATGGGCACAGTGAGGCATGCAAATGGGCACAGTGATGCTGCAAATGGGCATTGTTGACCCTCTTTTCCACTTACAGTAGCTGTGTATTTCTCACCCTCGTCTTATACTTGGGTCAATAAGTTTTTCCCATTTTTTTGTGGTAAATTAGGGCCTCGACTTATACTCGGAACGACTTATACTCGAGTATATATGGTATTCGTGAATTTCGAAAATTCGAAAATAAACGAAAATTCAAAAGAAGTACGAAAATCCGAAAATTTGAAAATCTGAAATAATAACTAACTAATAATAACAACTATTACTATCTATTAAATTATAGGTATTGTAATTTCCTTTCAAATTTGGTTGTTAGTGAACGTAATGAATACGAATTTATCCGAAGTTACAAATTTTCCGAAATAACGAATGCCATATCTAAACAAATGGAACAAAACAAATTAATAATAATAAATAACAATAAAAATAAAAACTTTTTAGCATTATTATTATTAATAATTAATAATTTGTTCCGTTCCATTTGTTTAGACGCGGCATTCGTTATTTGGGATAATACGTAACTTTGGATAAATTTGTATTCATTACGTTCACTAACAGCCAAATTTCATCATTCAGTATTATTCATCCCCCACAGCTATTACCTTTTTTATCAATTGACCCTTCCTTATTAGATTGTAAACTCTAATGAGCAGGGCCCTCTGATTCCTCCTGTACCAAATTGTAATGTAATTGTAATGTCTGCCTTTATTTTGTTAAGCGCTGCGCAAACTGTTGGTTTTGCTATATAAAACCTGTATAATAATAATAATAATTAGTAAGTTAGTTTGTTAGTTATTATTTTGAATTTCTGGATTTCGAATTTACGAATTTATGAATTTTCAAATTTCCGGATTTCGAATTTACGAATTTATGAATTTTCGAATCTTCAGATTTTCTAATTTACAAATTTTAGAATTTCCAAAATTTCAAATTTCCGGATTTTGGATTTTTGAATTTACGGATTTTCTAATTTATGGATTTACAGATTTTGGATTGACGAATTTATGGATTTCAGATTTTCGAATTTTCAAATTTGCGACTGTACAAATTTACGAATTTTGATCATAACGAATGACCTGAAAAACAAACAAAAAAAAAAAAGAATGAAACTAAAACGAAAACGAACAAATTTTTTCGGCAGTGCACATGTCTACTAACAGCAGCATTTTTTTCTGCCCGCTTGCATAAGGCCTTAAAGACTTAACAGGTTCTCACTCTTACGCTATACAAAAATCAGAGTTGTAGAAGGAAAATCTGAGCAGCCAGGAGGGAATCCGCACACTAACAAAGTATCCCTACAAAATATAATAAAAGAGCAGTTGGTGGCAGGCAGCCGGGACGGGGTTAATTCAGCAGAGAGGGGTGCAGTGAAGTGCTTGGAGCAATGATGTGTTATCTGTCTGACATGTCACAGTGCCCTGCTCTGGGCTCCATCATTATTCTGCTGTGCTACAGGATAACAAGGTATTTTTACTTCTAGATGTAGAATATATATATATATGAAATATGTCAGCACAGCGATAATGAAATCTCACTGTCACTTGTGTGTGTCACTGTCACGGCTCCCTTCTGTATGTTCTACCAACATTCCAGGATGGGCAGAAAAGCTGTATATTATGACATATCAATAATTCATAGGGGTAAAAGTGACTCTGCACTGCCTGCGGTAGAATTGCTCGTTTCTTAATTAGGATAAAGAGGTTTTATCTTTAAAGCCCAACTCCGGGCAATAAAAAAAACGATCCCTTGCAGTGGGGCTCATTTATGTCTAGGGGAAAAATAAAAAGTATTATTTATCCAATCCTCTTTTCCTCTCCACAGCTAGACCAGTACCCACAGCGCCTTCATCCTCACACTTCACTGGTCGAGGGTCCCGACATCATCAAGACCAGAGCAGGGACCATAGCCTTGCACTGGACCTGAAGAAAGCGAGGGACAATCCACTGTTGGATCGTGGGGGGAGCGTCACCTGCCAGGGGAGTGAAGGATCAGGTGAGTGCAGTGCGGGCGCAGCCATACTGTAAGGCACATGTGTCAAACACAAGGCCCGCGGGCCGGATCCGGCCCTCCAGGCCATTTCATGTGGCCCTCGCACCTCTCTTGCAGCTAGGGCAGTCCCCTTGTTTCTGCCCCCACCTTGTCTCAGCAGTCAGCAGCAGAAAGGAGGACAGAACTCATCCTGCAAGTCCTGTGCTTCTCCGTGCAGGTGTGGACAGGGCCGGTGCTACCACTAGGCGGAGTAGGCAGCCGCCTAGGGCGCACTACCACCAAGGGCGCGGCCATGGCCTCTGTCCCAGTGAAGCTCCAGGCATGTGTGAGCTCAGGACAGTGCCGAGCCGGCTGTCCCCGGGAACACATCCTCCCCAATCTACATCGAGCTGTGTGTGGGGGATGGGGGGGGTGAGTAGTGCAGGAAATAGGAGTCAGTGTATGTGTCAGGTAGGTGGGTCAGGTAGGTCAGTGTATGGGTCAGGTAGGTCAGGTAGGTCAATGTATGGGTCAGGTAGGTCAGTGTATGTGTCGGGTAGGTGGGTATTCTAGGTCAGTGTAGTAGTCAGGTAGGTGGGTCAGGTAGGTCAGTGTAGTAGTCAGGTAGGTGGGTCAGGTAGGTAGGTCAGTGTAGTGGTCAGGTAGGTGCGTCACTGTATGTGTCAGGTAGGTCAGTGTAGTGGTCAGGTAGGTGGGTCAGTGTAAGGGTCAGGTGGGTAGGTCAGTGTAGTGGTCAGGTAGGTGGGTCACTGTATGTGTCAGGTAGGTGGGTCAGTGTAGTGGTCAGGTAAGTCAGTGTAGTGGTCAGGTAGGTGGGTCACTGTATGTGTCAGATAGGTCAGTGTAGTGGTCAGGTAGGTGGGTCACTGTATGTGTCAGGTAGGTGGGTCAGTATAGTGGTCAGGTAGGTCAGTGTAGTGGTCAGGTAGGTGGGTCACTGTATGTGTCAGGTAGGTGGGTCAGTGTAGTGGTCAGGTAGGTGAGTCAGTGTAGTGGTCAGGTAGGTGGGTCACTGTATGTGTCAGGTCAGTGTATAGTCAGGTAGGTGTGTCAGGTAGGTCAGTGTAGGGGTCAGGTAGGTCAGTGTAGTGGTCAGGTAGGTGGGTCACTGTATGTGTCAGGTAGGTGGGTCAGTGTAGTGGTCAGGTAGGTCAGTGTAGTGGTCAGGTAGGTCAGTGTAGTGGTCAGGTAGGTGGGTCACTGTATGTGTCAGATAGGTCAGTGTAGTGGTCAGGTAGGTGGGTCGCTGTATGTGTCAGATAGGTCAGTGTATGGTCAGGTAGGTGTGTCAGGTAGGTCACTGTATGTGTCAGATAGGTCAGTGTATGGTCAGGTAGGTTTGTCAGGTAGGTCAGTGTAGGGGTCAGATAGGTCAGTGTAGTGGTCAAGTAGGTCAGTGTAGGGGTCAGGGGGGTCAGTGTAGGGGTCAGGTAGGTAGGCCACTGTATGTGTCAGATAGGTCAGGTAGGTGTGTCAGGTAGGTCAGTGTAGGGGTCAGGTAGGTAGGTCACTGTATGTGTCAGATAGGTCAGTGTATGGTCAGGTAGGTGTGTCAGGTAGGTCAGTGTAGGGGTCAGGTGCGTCAGTGCAGTGGTCAGGTAGGTAGGTCAGTGTATGTGTCAGGTAGGTGGGTCAGTGTATGGTCAGGTAGGTGTGTCAGGTAGGTCAGTGTAGGGGTCAGGTGCGTCAGTGTAGTGGTCAGGTAGGTAGGTCAGTGTATGTGTCAGGTAGGTGGGTCAGTGTATGGTTAGGTAGGTGTGTCAGGTAGGTCAGTGTAGGGGTCAGATAGGTCAGTGTAGTGGTCAGGTGGGTCAGTGTAGGGGTCATGTAGGTGGGTCACTGTATGTGTCAGATAGGTCAGTGTATGGTCAGGTAGGTGTGTCAGATAGGTCAGTGTAGGGGTCAGGTGGGTCAGTGTAGTGGTCAGGTAGGTGTGTCAGGTAGGTCAGTGTAGGGGTCAGGTGGGTCAGTGTAGTGGTCAGGTAGTTAGGTCAGTGTATGTGTCAAGTAGGTGTGTCAGTGTAGTGGTCAGGTAAGTGGGTCACTGTATGTGTCAGGTAGGTCAGTGTAATGGTCAGGTAGGTCACATGTGTTACAAGGGCAGGACAAAGGGGTGGAGTCAGGGGTGGAGCCAAGGGGGCGTCAAAATGAGGTTTCGCCTAGGGTGTAAAAAATCCTTGCACCAGCCCTGGGTGTGGAGAAGTGCAGCCGCAGCCCCCCAACTCAGCAGTTGGCAGCAGAAAGGAGGACAGGGCTCTTGACATCTGATGTAAGGGGGGGGGTGCTCTGGACATCTAGTCTTACAGATACAGCCGGTCCTTTGCGGGCAATTTATAATGCTGAAGTGGCCGCAATGAAATTGAGTTTGACACCCTTGCTGCAAGGGAACATTTTTTATTTGCTCAGAGTTGGGGGGTTTAATTTGTGTTTGTCCCAGGCCATGTAACTAAATTAAAGGGGTATTAAGCCCAAAAGCAAAACTTTAATAGAGTGCAGATTACCAGTCATCAGATGCAGTGGCTGCATTCGTTTTCTGTTTCTTAAGGTTTTATTCCCTCTGATTTCAGTTGGTAATCCAGCCAGTAACACACCTCCGGTCTTCGGGTGGCTCCACTCTGGATGAAGGGGCAACAGAGACGCCTTTGGACAGCAGCATTGTTAATCTCGGGGGGGGGGGGGGAGTATTAAATGTACAGCTTTAGGCTCCGTTGACACATATGCGATTTGATTCATGGGTGGAATCGCTGGGAAACTTCTTTTGGGCGATGCGCTTGGTTTGAGCGATTTATCACGCGACAATCATGGCACCGTGTTTGGGATGCCAATGAAAAATAATGGCATTGCAAACGCGTCCTGTGTTTTGCAACGATTCTGGAACCGCGAGCAGAATTTCAGCGATTCTGACCGCAATTGAAATCGCCTATGTGTGAACGGAGCCTTAGACACGCCAAACAACTGCATTGCCGCAGTGCATGCGGCACTCCCAATTTTTTGGGGACATTTTGAACTGAAGTACAGATTTTTTTCACTGGTAAGGCAGTCCTGCAGTATATGCACAGTTGGTACATACTGTATATCTGACGTGTACTAAATATCTCTATGTTTGCTGTACAGGCGTGGATGACTGCTGCAAGCATATTGTAGAGAGGTAAACACTGACATTACTTTCCTGTCTATGTAGGCGCTCTTATAATGTACAAGACAGTCAGAAAGCAACGTGTTCTTCAAGTTTTGTAAGGTCATAATAATGGTGTAAATAAAGCTCTCTTTAATTTGTAGTTGCTAAATGTAACCTATACCTTATTGTTTAATGCACCCTTCCTCAGCCAGGGTTGTTTCTCAAGAGATTGCTAGGGGTTGCTTGAGCATTAGCAGATTAATATCATACCTGATGGTGCCTGGGGTCAATGTCACTATGCCAAGCCAACGGGTGGGTCCATCGGAGCTTCTTATTTCATTTGTCAGGAGGGTTAGCAGTGACACCAGTAATCTTTTTTAGCTGTCTGTAATGGCAGCATTCTTCCCTCTAATCCTAAAGGTAAAGGGCATTGTTTCCGCTGACTACCAGTGTAAGGAAAACATGTCTTCTACTGACCACCAATGAAAAAAGACCCTTCTTTCTGACCTATATAGGGTGACCCTTCTTCAATGACTAACAATGTAGGGTGGCCCTTCTTCACTGACCACCAATGTGGGTTGGCCCTTCTCTACTGCCCACAAATAAAGGGTAACCATTCTTCACTGACTACCAATGTAGGCTGGCCCTTCTGCATTGACTACCAATGTAGGGTGGCCCTTCTCCACTGACTACCAATGTAGGATGACCCTTCTCCACAGACTACCCATGTAGGGTGACCCTTCTTCACTGTCTTCCGATGTAGGGTGACCTTTCTTTACTGTTCAACATTGCTGACTTCCAATGTAGGATGGCCCTTCTTCATTGAACATCAATGTAGGGTGACTCTGCTTCACTAACCAATGTAGAATGGTCCTTGTCCACTGACCACCAATGTAGGGTGACCCTTCTTCACTAACTACCGATGTAGAATGGTCCTTGTCCACTGGCCACCAATGTAGGGTGACCCTTCTTCACTAACTACCGATGTAGAATGGTCCTTGTCCACTGGCCACCAATGTAGGGTGACCCTTCTTCACTAACTACCGATGTAGAATGGTCCTTGTCCACTGGCCACCAATGTAGGGTGATCCTTCTTCACTGACTACCAGTGTAGGGTAGCTCACTTTTAATGATCGTCAATGTACAGTGACCCTTCTTCACTAACTACCAATGTAGAATGGTCCTTGTCCACTGGCCACCAATGTAGGGTGATCCTTCTTCACTGACTACCAGTGTAGGGTAGCTCACTTTTAATGATCGTCAATGTACAGTGACCCTTCTTCACTAACTACCAATGTAGAATGGTCCTTGTCCACTGGCCACCAATGTAGGGTGACCCATCTTCACTGACTACCAATGTAAGGTGGCCCTTCTTCACTGCCCAACATTGTAGGCTGGGCATTCTTCCATCAGTTCCAATGTAGGGTGGTCCCTCTTCACTGACCATCAATGTAGGGTGACCCTTCTTCACTGACTACTAATGTAGGGTGACCCTTCTTCACTGGCCACCTGTCAGGGCTGGGCTCAGCCCTTCCTTCTCAAGCTTGCCGCTCAGCTGTCGGCTAATTGCCAGCTCCTATATCTCCACAGTGACTCACCTGTTGATGATATCCTGCTCTTCAGTCTGTCTACTTAAGCCGTCCAGTCCAGATGATCTCTGCCTTCGCCTTGGTCACATCTCTAGAGACGCTCTCCTGTGTTCCTGTTAAAGACTTGCTTGGCTGACATTCCTTCTGGCTCCAGATCCTGCTTGCTGTTCTACTACGCTTATCTCTGGCTCTCTGACGTTTTGGCTTGTCTGACTATCCGTTTCGGTTCCTGAACTCTGGCTATGTTTTGACTGCGTTTACTCTGTTTACCTTTTTTTGTTATTATTATTAAACAAGTGTAATTTAACTGTACTTCTGTCTCAGTCTGATTCATGGTTTCTGACACCACCAATGTAGGGTGACCCTTCGCTGACCACCAATGTGGGTTGGCCCTTCTTCACTGCCCACAAATAAAGGGTGCCCATTCTTTACTGACTACCAATGTAGGGTGGCACTTCTTCACTGCCCAACATTGCAGGGTGGCCATTCTTTTATCAGTTCCAATGTAGGGTGGTCCCTCTTCACTGACCATCAATGTAGGGCGACCCTTCTTCACTGACCACCAATGTAAGATGACCCTTCTTCACTGACTACCAATGTAGGGTAGCCCTTCTTCATTGACTATCAATATGGGGTGACCTTTGTTCACTAACTACCAATGTAGAGTGGTCCTTGTCCACTGACCACCAACATAGGGTGACCCTTCTTCAATGACTACCAATGTATGGTGGCCTTTCCTTACTGTGCAACATTGTAGGGTGGGCCTTTTTTACTGACAACCAGTGTAGAATTACCCTTCTTCAATGACTTCCAATGTAGAGTGGCCCATGTCCACTGACCACCAATGTAGGATGACCCTTCTTCACTGAACACCAGTGTAGGGTGACCATCAATGTGTGGTAGACCTTCTCCACAGACCAATAATGTAAGGGCGCCTTTTTTGCTTTTTTTTAATTGCTTTAAATTTAGGTGTCACATTCTCTAAGTATGTCACATTCTTTATTCTTTTATTTATTATTATATCTCCAATTTACTGATCGTGCCAATAACATTTTTATCAGGGGTTCCCTGAGACTTGGAAATAATTGAAGGGTTCCTCCGTGATAAAAAGTTTAAGAATGGTTGGTTTAATGTACTTATACTTAATAAAAAGTACAATTGATGTACTTATTCATGTAATTAAAAAACAGAAGAAATTGTGTGGCCTATTTTGCCTTACAGTTCTCTAGTAATTTCTTCCATGATTTATGAATGGAGGTAATCTTTCTACTTAGAACCAAGTCTAGCCACAGATGTGCTATATAAGTGGGTAATGTAATTTATAAGAGATGACCTCGCTCAATTGTTCCTAATTGGACTTCTCATTTCCTGTACAAGTTAGGGTTATACTAATGAGAAATTATCCAAGAAAGCAAAAGGAATATACAGTATATGATAATACCATGGACAGCATTGTGTGGTTAGCATTTGCAGCACAGGGATTTTAATTTGATTACCACCAAGGACACATTTGCATGGGGTATGTATGTTCTCCCAGAGTTTATTTGGCTTCCCCTGGGTGCACAAATTTGCAGATAGCATAAGGGGTCATGCCTCCCAAAATTGGTATTTTACATTTTGGTAGAATCTGGAGAGAAAAGCCACCTGACCTGTTTTTTTAAGGCTCTTTTGAAATCTATTGTTAAGATATCTGTGCTGAGTTCCTGGGTCTGCACATCTGCTGTGACCATTATGTGGGGATCCCACCATACCTACTGTATTTTTATTTTATTTTATATTATAGAAAATGTAACAGGAGGAGCTGGGATATGGATAATGGAACAGGAGGAGCTGGGAACACCCAAAACTCTAAGGTACACAGGAAAGGAGTCAGAACTGATATCATGGAGATTTCAATGCTGTGGCATTCAAGATATAAGAAGCCAAGGGCTGACTTAACCCACCAAGTTCCACCTATAACTAAACTAACCCTTTGGGTGAATGTGCCACTTAATTTGTTCTCTCAAAGTTTGGCCATTACAGCTGTCAGTTGAGAGTGTGGTAAGAAAATTGGGTTGTAAATTAATTTGGGGACAACGTGAATAGTTCAATGATCTCTGGAAATTGCTTAATAAAACATGTCAGTGCTATATAATGTGTTACATATTAATAGAAAAATGAACAGGCAAAAATAAACGAAATGGATAGTTGGCACCTTCATTCTGTACACCTGCACAGGCAGCAAGCAATGTAAATGTTCCTTGGTACTAACACAATGCCCAAAGTCAGGGTCTTTTCTGCCCCTGTGGATCCCACTCACCACCCTCTTATACTAACATAAACATCTTTAAACTTACCAAATAACAGATTATATAAATCCCTCTCAGGTTTGTGCTTTCAGAAAAGTTACCTCTGGTAGACCCCAAAGAACCCCCCCCCCCCCCCAAGAGTAAAAAAATGTTATTGCTGATTCTTCCCTGATATCTCCTTTCCGTTGCTCCTAGAGTCCAGCACAGCCCCTGTTCCTGCTCTCTTTCCCCTCCTAGAATCCACCAGAATACCCCATATTCCTGACCTCTTCCTTCTCCTAGAGTTCTCCTAGAGTCCACCATACCCCCTGTCCTGACCTCTTCCTCTTTCTAGAGCCCAGCGTACCCCCTGTTCATGACCTCCCCCCTACTATAGCTCAGCATACTCTTTGTTCCTGACCTCTCCCCCTCCATGAGTCCAGCTAGCCCTTTGTTGCTCCCCCTACTATAGTCCAGCATACCCCTTGTACCTAACCTCTCCCCCCTCTTAGAGTCCAGCATACCCCCTGTTCCTGACCTCTTCCACCCACTAGAGTCCAGCATACCCCCGTTCCAGACCTCTTCTCCTTCCTATAGTCCAGCATACCCCAAAGCTCCTGACCTCTTCCCCCACCTAGAACTTATAATACCCCCTGCTTCTGACTTCATCCCCTTCCTAGAGTCAAGCATACCCCCTGTTCATGACCTCTCCCCCTCTTAGAGTCCAGCATACCTCCTGTTCCTGACCTCTTCCTCTTCCAGAGTCTAGCATACCCCCTGATCCTGACCTCCTCCCCCATCTAGAGTTCACCATCACCCCTGGTCCTGACTTCTTCCCCCTCATAGAGTCCAGCACACCCCTGTTCCTAACCTCTCCCCCTCCTAGAGTCTAGCATATCCCCTTGTTCTTGACCTCTCCCCTTTCTAGAGTGTAGCATAGCCCATGCTGGACTCCATCTCACCCCCTATTCCTGACCCCTCCTCCTACTATACTCTATCTCGCTCTCTGTTCCTAACAGTACCTCTGCTAGACTTCATTTAACCCCTTGTTTCTGCCTCCCTCCCTACTAGACTTCACCCCCCCACCCCCCATCTTTATTCCTTACCTCTTCCCCTGCTTGATTCCATAACTTTGGCTGTTTCTAACCTCTCCCCATACTAGGTTTGTCAACCTTCCCTGTTCCCAGCCTCTACCCCTGCTAGATTCCTCAACTTTCCCTGTTCCCGACCTCTTCCCCTGCTAGATTCCATCTTTACCCCTGTTCCTAACCTCTTCCCTGCAACACTCCATTACATCCCTGTTCCTTATTCCTTTCCCTGAAGACTCCATTACATCACTGTTGTTTATTCCCCCCTCTGCTGAAACCCATCATCCCTACTGTTTTGTTCTCTCCTTCTACTAAACTTCATCATCCTTACCTTCTTGCCTCTACACCATGCTAAACTCTAGCTCTCCCACTCTTCTATTTCTACTTCTCATTCCTTCTGTTCTTGAAACCTTCCACAGTTTGTCCTCATCTCTCCCCTACTGATCCCCATCTATCTCCTATGGTCCTGAAGTATCCCACTGTTGAACTCAATCTCTCTCCCTGTTTTGAAAATCTCTCTTGCTGGTCCCTTTAGCTGGGTCCTAAATCTCTAACCTTCTAACTTATTGCTGGTCTTAGGCACTGTTTGCTTCACTCTCCCACCCATTCCTGATCTCTCCCCTACTGGTACTCATCTACCGTACAGATCCCAATAAGTTCCTCGGGTTTTTAAACACATCCACAGTTTTTTTCCTATCTCCCCTATTCCCAACCCCTCATTTGATGGTCTCCTATGTTCCTGACTTCTCTGTCTGCTAGACTTCATTATTCCTCTTGTACATAACCTTGCCAGCCCCATCTCCTCTTCTGCTCCTAACCCTTGCTTTGCAGTTCCCCATAAATTCTCCAGTTTTCGATTTCTTTCAGTGTATGTTCTCATCTCTCTCTTTTTCCTGACTCCTCTTCTTTTTGTCCTCTGTACCCCTGTTTTTAAACTTTGCCCCTGCTAAGCTCCATTTCTTTCCCTGTTTTCAATCTAGCTTCCCCAGTGGTCTCCATCTCTGATCTGCTAACTTTTTACTTGCTGGTCCACATGCCTCTCCTTTTCCGAAGGCTCTGTTCTCATTGTACGACTCCAAATTCACGCAATATCAAGTGTGACTTTGAAGTGTGACTTTCGTGCAACTTTTACACTTTATGGGACTCAAGTTGCAAGAAAGTCGTGTTAAAGTAGTACAGGAACCTTTTTAGTACTTGAGTCACGCAATTAGAACAGTGGACAAGTCGCATTGGTGAGAAGGGAGCCTAAAACCTACCCCTGCTGAAGTCCATCTCCTACTCAACCCCATTCTCAAACTACCCAGTTTTATAAAGGTCCTCCATCATGTCTTACCTTTGCTGGAACGACGTTTCTGTCTTCGGTAGAGAGGGGTTGAGCACCGTATTGTCTGGCAAATCTTAAACTCTACGCATCTCTTTTTAGACATAGTATGTAGGATAATAATGTAGTAGATGATAAAATAGGATAAAGAGACCGTGCTGTAAATTCAGCTCCCTGCCGCATTCGCCAGGCGCTGGGATGCCTGGATCCATTCCACTTTAGAAAGTTGGAGGAGATGAATAATTTATTTGTAGGGAGTTAAATATCAGAGTTTGTAATTCAAGAGCCTTTCTTCTAATAAACAATTATTCCAAGACCTTCCAATACTGGCTTTACAAATGACTTACCCGTGGTTCTCAGCATAGGCATTGCTAATTTCTGTAATGGTCTTGAGAAAATCAATTTTAGAACATCTTGGAAAATTCACAAGTGCAACAAAAATCCATACAGTTTAACAAAAAGTCCTCATTTAGAAATGTGTTTTAAATTCAGAATAAAAACAAATGTTTCAGTCGATTATACAGTAAGCCACACTATAAGCCACACAAACCCACTGCAATTGTGGTCCCACTTAAAGCAGTATTAAACCCAAAACTTGATATATTCAGGGCTTTTTTTCAAGGGGAACGCGGGGGAACGCAGTTCCGGCACCTCCAGCACTGAGTGTATGTAATGGCAAGGGGTGCTGGGGTGCTCTGGAGGGTATATAAATGCTGGCGGTTGGGGGAAGCTATTGTTGTGGGTGGGTCTCTTGTTGCTGGGGAGGTCTATTATTGCTGGTGGGGCATATATTGTTCCTGGGGGGGGGTGTCTCATGTTGCTGAGAGGTCAATTGTTTGCGGGGAAGCATCTGTTGTTGAGGGAGGGGTCAAGTGTTGCTGGCTGCGGGAGGGTCTATTGATCCTGGCTGCTGGTAGATGTATTATTGTTGAGCGGACATTGGTGTGCCCAGCCTATTGCATTAGGGTGTGCACCCCAGAGCACAAACACACGTGTGTATCAGTAGAGCGAGAAAAGGGGGGGAAGGACAAAAAGTTGGGAATTTTCACAGAAGCCACTGAGATATTGTTCCTCTCAAGTTCAGGAAGATCCAGACAGTTTAGATGTTTGTCCGCCCCTGGTGGTGCTTTGGATTGCGGTCATGGATCCCATTCCCACAGTTCCCGTGAATGATGTTCCTGGTGGGTCCTCAATGCACCTCCCACACACAGCTATACTGTTTGTAAATAATTTAATAGGGCTTGGTCCACCTGACTTCTTGTAGTTTCTCCCTTATAGGTTATGGTCCTCAAGGCAATCTTGTATTATTTTATTCCAGATCACACGCTTGCTCCTGAAGAGCAGTAACTACTCAGCCACGAAATGCGTCGAGCTAACTAGAAGCCGTGCCCTAATTTTATATTTATACACGTCCATTAAGCCATATTGGTTTGACATCATGTGGTTATAGGATCTACATGTAATCTATTATGGGCTTCTATTCCATTGCAGTCTATGTGGAGGAGTTAGTCTGGAAGTTATACAGAATCAACCAATTTACCATTGAATTGTACCATCCCATATGTGCATATCAGTATATACAGTATCTCACAAAAGTGAGTACACCCCTCGCATTTTTGTAAATATTTTATTATATCTTTTCATGTGACAACACTGAAGAAATGACACTTTGCTACAATGTAAAGTAGTGAGTGTACAGCTTGTATAACAGTGTAAATTTGCTGCCCTCTCAAAATAACTCAACACACAGCCATTAATGTCTAAACCGCTGGGAACAAAAGTGAGTACACCCCTAAGTGAAAATGTCCAAATTGGGCCCAGAGTGTCAATATTTTGTGTGGCCACCATTATTTTCCAGCACTGCCTTAACCCTCTTGGGCATGGAGTTCACCAGAGCTTCACAGGTTGCCACTGGAGTCCTCATCCACTCCTCCATGATGACATCACGGATCTGGTGGATGTTAGAGACCTTGCGCTCCTCCACATTCTGTTTGAGGATGTCCCACAGATGTATATGAATTACAACAAGTTATTTACTATGATCATGTATTCTTGTCTATTATCCTGTTATTTACAGATTTTTTTTTTTATCCTTCAGTATGATTGTACATATAAATTACTCTATGGAATTTATCAATATCATGCATTTTTTTTACCCTGTTATTGATTTAATTAATCAATAACAATGTTTTTACCAACCCATTGTACTCTTTTGCAGCTACGTCCTTCATTTAAAGTCCCAACTTTTTGTCCTTTCTCCCCTTTTCTCGCCATAAACAGGGATCTGACCTACTTAGGTTACTGCCTCATATAAATTCCCAAAACACAACAATTTTTCTTTTATATCAGCAGAGCAGTGGACGGTGTCAGTAGAGCAGAGATTGATGCCAGTAGGGCAGTGGAAGGTGTCAGTAGTTTTTATTTTTACTATTTTTTTTACAATATTATTTTGAACTTTTACAATTTTTTTTAGGAGGCCCGTGGGTTGGGGGGGGGGGGGGATTTGGTGAAATATCAAGGGTCTAAACAGAGAGAAAGGGACTGAGAACAGAGCTTCCCCAGTCCCTTTCTCTGCAGCTTCAGCTGCATTTGGCAGTGAACGAATGGGAAGTGCTCTTTGCGAAGCAGCTTCCTGTTCATTCACAAACTGAAGCATAGTAAACATAATTTACTATGATACAGATCACACCCTGTGTTCATTCATTCATCCATCCATCCTGAAACATCCTCCACAGCAGCTAGCAGGAGAGGAGAGGAGGGATGCCAGGAAGCAGGGGACAGCACCACACAGGGTGATTAGGGTGTGCCCAGGCACACCCAGCACCCCTTGTGCGCACACCTATGTGAGGGGATCTATTGTTACTGGCTATAGGGGATCTATTCTACTGCATTTCTTGTTATCATTAACAAATTCCATAGACATTACTTAGCAGCACAAAATGATACTTGGTTCAGGATTCTCAAAAAGGGGCGGTGTCGGGAGGTGGGTAGGGGGTGGAACCAAGAAATTGTATTCAAAGGTGGGTAGGGGCAGGAGACAAGAGATTATTCTGAAGTGGAGAGTACCTTCCTTTTATTCTTTGAGAAAAAAAAGCCCTAAATGTATTGTAGCTTGCCAATGATTAGATGTGGTGGCTGCATTTGTTTTCCCTTTTTTTGAGCCCCTGGTGATCTGGCCAGTAACACACCTCCTGTATTAGAGTTCCCCCAATCTGGATAAAGGAGCAAGGGGGGCACATTTGGACAACATCATTGTTAGTCTAGGGGGGGGGGGGAGGCGAGTGTTAGATGGACTAGCAGATTTAGATACTTAAAGTGGTGTTCCACCCAAAAAAAAAAAAATACATGAATGTGCCTAAAAAAAGTAAAAAAAAAAACATTTGGAAATTTATTTTTTTTTTACTCACCTCTAAATGCCTGTTGCTAGGGGGTCCCTCATAGTCTGCCTCTTTCAGTGCCTGGGCTGGTAGCATCACTTCCTCCTCGACACAGGAAGGGCTCCGCTCTGCTCCCTCCCTCCTGTCAGTCATCTGGGACCCATTACAGGTCCCAGATGACTGAGCGGCCAATCACGGTGTGCGGCGCCGCTCGCACATGTGCAGTGGGTGCCCGGCTGTGAAGCCACAGCCCGGCGCCCACAGTTGCAATGCCGGCGCCGCCGAACGGAGGGGGAGACGAGCGGGGCTTCGATCCCCCGCATCGCTGGACCCTGGACAGTTAAGTGTCCAATTAAAAGTCAGCAGCTGCAGTATTTGTAGCTGCTGACTTTTAATTTTTTTTTTTTTAAATGGGAACTCCTCTTTAACAAATGTAAGCCAAACTCCAGCTCACACTGCAGTTACAGCAACAGTTTTTTTTTCTTTTTTCTTTTAAAGGTTTTACATGAATAAATAAAAGCTGATCATTGTAAGCACCCCGGTCAGTGGTAAATGGTTTGTCTCAACACTCTAACTGCTACATTTGCAGGACAGCTTGTTCTGTTGAAAAACAACAGACTTACCACCAGATGAAAATAAAGGAAAGAAACTAAAAAAAAAAAAAAAAACAAGGCAGCCACAAGAATCGGTAAGCTGCAATATAATAAATGTGAGCTTTTGGGTTTAATATCCCTTTAACTGAAAAAAAAAAAAAAAAAACTTTTTGCTAAAGCACTGTGTTTTATAAACAATTAAATAATAAATACATGAAATAAATAAATAATAAATATTAATAAAATAAATGATTAATTCGAAATAAATAAATAAAATCCTTTGCATTTCAGTGCTATATAACTCTTGCAGGCACTCCTGTCTACATGCACTCGTGTGATGGCTGCATGGCATTTCTCAGGTTTCTTGATAGATACAACTTTATAATATTTATCTTTTTTTTTTCTTTTTTTTTTTTTAATCTTTCTTTTTTTTTAAACCAAATTTACACAAGTATTGACTGGATCTTCATATAAAATCTTTATTTTACATTTTTTTAACAGAAATATTTTATTGATTTTTGCTTATTAAAATGTAAAAAAAAAATTAGCAGTATAAGCAAACAAGATCCTGTACAATCCACCAATTTTCTTTCAGCCGGGTCCTTATGGGCCTTACAGGGACACAATCAGGAAGCATAGCATACAGCATATATCATACAGCAGGTACGTATAGTATGTTTGTTATTTTTTTAAACAAACCTTTAATATCACTTTAAATATTTTCAGCTGATTTAATCACTCACTGGGTATGCAGCCCCTTTATCTTTTACTCCTTGCCTTTGATCCAGTTTATTCTGGTGCCCCAGGTTTCCTGTTTCAGGGTGGCTCCTGTCTCACGGAGCATCCTATGGAGCCACACTTGCATGCAGAGTTGTGACACTAGAGATAGACACTAGAATTGTGTCTGCCTACACTGTGTGCATCAATAGAAAAACACAGCCCTGTATCCAAGGATGGCAAGGCACTCCCCTGCTCCTTCCTCTTATGCCCTGTACACACGGGTGGACTTTTCGGCAACAAAGGTCCGACAGTCTTTCCGACGGACTTTCGACGGACTTTTGACGGACTTTCGAACGAACGGACTTGCCTACAAATGATCACACCAAAGTCCGACGGATTCGTACGTGATGACGTACACCGGACTAAAATAGGAAGTTCATAGCCAGTAGCCAAAAGTTGCCCTAGCGTCGGTTTTTGTCCGTCGGACTGGCATACAGACGAGCGGATTTCTTGATAGGAACTGGGTCCGGCGAAGTTCCGACGTAAACATTTGTAACATGTTCCAAATCTAAAGTCCGTCAAATTTTCGACAGAAACAGTCCGCTGAAGGTCCGATGAAGCCCACACACGGTCGGATTGTCCGCCGGATTCAGTCTGTCGGACCAGTCCGGTCGAAAAGTCCGCTTGTGTGTACAGGGCATAAGCTAACAGACTGGCTCAAGACTGTACTATTCACGGTTAACTCTTTCCTGTGAAGACTGGAAGTTCAGGAAAGCAGCTCTGAGAGACCAGAAGCCTGCAGCATTGAAAGCTTTAAACTGAAATTGCTGGGGTAAGAATTTTAACAAAGAGTTTATTTGGTATTATTCATTTTCCTGTGCTCAATGTGATAAGCTAAAAACATTGAGGGTTTAATACTACTGTAATTCAAGACTGCATCAGGGTAAAAAACTCCAGTATTTAGGACTTTAGGACCATTTAAAGGTTTCTAAGGACAGTTAGTGATGCTTAAAAGGTTTTCATTTTTCTTATCTCTCAATCTACAGCACCGAACCCTCTGCGGCAGGATCTTGGCGCTAACAACAATTGTTTCATGTAGCTGAACCACTTCCTTACTGCGCTATAGCCAAAAGATGGCTACAGCGCGGCTCCGTTGTTTCAGGAGGGCGTCCAATCCATAGATGTCCTCCCAGAACCCCGCCCCTCGCACGCCCTCTGGGGCTTCCTTCGGACACTACCGATCACAGATCATGGTAAAGGGCCAATAACAGCAGCCCTTTACCATGTGATCAGCTGTGTTCAATCACAGCTGATTACAGTGTAAACAGAATTGACGGTTATCGGCAGTACTTTGCTCACGCGCTGTCACAGATTATCAGGGCACTGATCATTAGTGCCCTGATTATCAGTGCAGCCCCATCAGTGCTTCTCATCAGTGCCTCCTGATCAGTGCCACCTATCAGTGGCCATTAGTGCCGCCTATCAGCGCCCATCAGTGCTGCCTATCAGCGCCCATCAGTGCTGCCTATCAGCGCCCATCAGTGCTGCCTACCAGTGCCCATCAGTGCCTCCTCATCACTGCAGCCTCATCAGTGCCCATCAGTGCCACCATATGAGTGTCGCTTATCAGTGCCCATCAGTGCAGCCTCATCAGTGCACATCAGTGAAGGACAAAAATGACTTAATTGCAAAATTTTATAACAGAAACTAAGAAAAAATGTTTTTTTTTTCTCACAATTTTCCATTTTTTTTTTTTGTTTGCTTAGCAACAAATAAAAAACCTAGTGGTGATTAAATACCACCAAAAGAAAGTTCTATCTGTCACAAAAAAATGATAAATCTTTTATTTGGGTACAGTTTTGCATGACCGCGCAATTGTCATTCAAAGTGTGACAGCGCTGAAAGCTGACAATTGGCCTGGGCAGGAAGGGGGTGAAAGTGCCCTGTAGGTAAGTGGTTAAAACAGATGAGGTCTTATCACCATCAACTCCTTAGGCCCCATTCACACCTGAGCTTGGCGTTTTCAGGCAGGAAATCGCGCAATTTTACAGCGATTTTGCAGCATTTTTTACCGCGATTTGCGGCGATTTTGTGCAGGGCAAAAGGTCACCAGTGTAAAAAGCAGAAAAACGCCCAAATCTGCCCGCTTCGCGCGACAAAAAAGGGTCCAGAACTTGTTTGAGCTTCAGGCGTTTTGGAGTGGAGATGTGAACCATCTCCATAGAGAATAATGGATTTTTTCCCCTCCAGCGTTTTGTAGCTTCAGGCTTCAAACTACAAAACGCTCAGGTGTGAACGGAGCCTTAGGCTTGGAAATCACCTACTATATACATACGCTTTAATACAGGGTGTATTCTTGATATATAGTCTGTTCTCAAATGATTCTGGGCTTTCATGCTTACAAGCACCTTATCAATATCTTTAGTACTAATCATATACTGTAAATCAACATTTATAAAATTGACGGATACCAAAAAAATCACAGAAAAAGATAAAAAAAAAAATATATGTATACTTGTATTTCAAAGCAAAAACAAAAAATCATATAAGCTTAATTAAACTAAAAAAAAAAATATATTGAAATACTTGACTGCGACATTAGAAATTTGCAATTGTGACTCCTGTACCAAATTATTTTCTGTTATCTGGCTCCATCTTCTGGTAACTTCTTGTAATAGCAATATAGCTTCTTGGAACTGTCATTCCCAAGGCATAAAGGAAACTATTTACGTCTAACAGCATCCATCAACGTACATCACCGTACATCACCGTCCATCACTATACAACACCGTCCATCACCGTACCTCACCGTCCATCACTGTACCTCACCGTACCTGACCGTACATCACCGTCTATCATTGTACATCACCATACATCACCGTCCATCACCGTCCATCAACGTACATCACCGTCCATCACTATACAACACCGTCCATCACCGTACCTCACCGTCCATCACTGTACCTCACCGTACCTCACCGTACATCACCGTCCATCATTGTACATCACCATACATCACCGTCCATCACCGTACATCACCGTCCATCAACGTACATCACCGTCCATCACTATACAACACCGTCCATCACCGTACCTCACCGTCCATCACTGTACCTCACCGTACCTCACCGTACATCACCGTCCATCATTGTACATCACCATACATCACCGTCCATCACCATACATCACTGTCCATCACCGTCCATCACCATACATCATTGTCCATCACCGTACATCACCGCCTATCACCGTCCATCACCATACATCACCGTACATCACCATACATCACCGTCCATCGCCATACATCACTGTCCATCACCGTCCATCACCATACATCATTGTCCATCACTGTACATCACCGCTTATCACCGTCCATCACCATATATCACCGTCCATCACCTTACATCATTGTCCATCACCATTGAACACCATCCATCACCGTACATCACCATCCATCACCATCCATCACCGTTCATCACCATACAACACCGTACATCACCATACAACACCGTACATCACCATACAACACCGTCCATCACCATACATCACCATACCTCACCGTCCATCACCTTACCTCACCGTCGTCCATCACCATCCATGACCATACATCACCGTACATCAGCATACCTCCCCATACATCACCGTCCATAACCGTACATCACCATACATCACCGTCCATCACCTTACATCACCGTCCATCACCACCCATCACCATCAATCATTGTCCATCACCATACAACGCTGTCCATCACCATACAACACCGTCTATCTCCGTACATCACCGTCCATCACCGTACCTCACTGTCCATCACCATACAACACCGTCCATCATCCATACAACACCGTCCATCTCCGTACATCACCGTCCATCACCGTACCTCACCGTCCATCACCATACATCACCGTCCAATACCATACATCACCGTCCATCACCGTACCTCACCGTCCATCACCATACAACACCGTCCATCACCGTACATTACTATACCTCACTGTCCATCACCGTCCAATACTGTCCATCACCATTCATCACCATACATCACTTTACTCAGAGCTAAACTCCGGGCAGATATAACAGACGCACATTAATGCAGCTCTGTAATCATTAATACATTTATTACATTTTTATTTAATTGCAAGCAGTGTAAGCACCTGAATGTGGCCTGGTATCAGCATTTTGCCGTTCCTGTACAGCTGGGCTGGAGTGTGAGAGGGAGAAGCAGCACAAGGAGCCGATCTCTTCAGTTAAGTGGTAAAGGATTAGAACCCCTGTCATAGTTTTACTGACTCCTGCATCCCACTTAGGTAGATTCACTCATTATTTGTCCTGGTGACTATTGTCTCTGAGACAGAAAGTTATAGGAAATCCCAAATGTTACAGTTGTCACTGGAAGAGGAGATGACGGTAAATCTTCCAATGGGGGCACCTGAACATAGGCATGCGCAAAGGGTGTGCCAGATGTGCCTGGGCACATCCTAATTACCTGATGTAGGGCAGATTCCCCCTGTTTAGACCCCTGATATTTCACCAAAGCCCCCTAACGGGCTCCTAAATTGTAGAATAAACAAATGATAAAAACGACTGACACCGTCCACTGCTCTACTGCCACTGTTAGGATATAGGCATGCATATGTGTTTGAGCTTTGGGGTGCACACTCTAATGCCATAGGCTGTACACACCTATGCACCTGATATAGTGACATATGCTTGAGAGGAGCAGTGGCGGGACAAGGTCACCTAGAGCCGAGGGCGAACATGCCAAACCTCCTAGCACAAATCCCCCCCCCCCTACCATATCACCTCTTCTAGCATAAACCCCTAAATCCCCCCCACCTTGCACAAATCCTCTTCCCCCATTCCCCCTCCCAACACAAATCCCTCTGTATAATTACTCCTAGCACCCCTTCCCCCAATTCCCCCTCCTAGAACAATTCCCCCCCTGCCACGCACAAAGGGCTTCCTTTGTTGGCTGTGTCCTCTTCACCCATCTCCACAGCGAAGCCGCGGCTGACAGTTCAGCGTGGGATCGGGTCGGATCGGCTTCAAAAAGGTATGTATAGTGATTTCTTCTTTACAGGGCTAGATAGGTTAGTGTTAGATTGTGGATGTCTGTAGATGTAGAGATTTTAGAGTTATGCCGCGTACACACGAGCGGACTTTACGGCGGACTTTGCCCGGCGGACTGGATTTCGTCGGACAATTCGATGTGTGTGGGCTCCAGCGGACTTTGTTTTCTCAAAAGTTGGACGGACTTAGATTTGAAACTTGTTTAAAATTTATCCGTTGAAATCGAGTCCGGTCGAAAAGTCCGTCGTCTGTATGCTAGTTCGACGGACTAAAAAGCCACGCTAGGGCAGCTATTGGCTACTGGCTATGAACTTCCTTGTTTTAGTCCGGTCGTACGTCATCACATACGAATTCGACGGACTTTGGTGGATTGTGTGTAGGCAAGTCCGTTCATTCAGAAAGTCCGTCGTAAAGTACGTAGAAAAATCCGCCGTAAAGTCCGCTCGTGTGTACGCGGCATTAGGGTGGACTTCTACTTTAATGTCCAGTTGAAAAGGGTAATCTGTTTGCTGCTGGAACACAGCCCAGTCCATTGTCCATATAATTGCCCCTTATCGATTGCTGTCGAATGACTTACCTGCTACATCCTCCTCTCTCTTTAATTGAAATACCCGGTTTATTTGATGTATTGATGGAGTTAACACATATGGAAGTTCCCTGAAGAAGCAGAAATGCTCTGTGAAACGCATTGGAACCTGACGTGTTATGGAAACAGATATGACCAAATGTATTGTCTGTAAACTCCAAATATGTATTGATGCTAAGCCGCTAAATCAATTATATTCTTGTATATGATTGTCATGTTTCTAAATATGGGATTTTCCAACAAAGTCCTGTCGCCCCCTGGGATAATCTCCTATAGATCTACCAACCGGAATGTAGTGCAAAGGAGAGCCTGAGAATGGGATTCCCCTCACTTTGATTTCCTCTAACTTCCTGTTGCTTCTCTAGGACAGAAAGTGAAATAAAATCTTCCAATGGGGCACAGACAGCAAAAAAATAAACAGGCAGGGGTCCTAACCCTTCATCACTCTATCCAAAACTAATGCCGCGTACACACGGTCGGACTTTTCAGCTACAAAAGTCCGACAGCCTGTCCGACATACTTCCGGCGTACTTTCGGCGGACTTGCGGCAGACTTTCTAACGAACGGACTTGCCTACACACGACCACACAAAAGTTCGACAGCATAGTACGCGGTGACGTACACCAAGTCCGGCGAGACTATAAAACGGAAGTTCAATAGCCCGTACGACACCCTTTGGGCTCCTTCTGCTAATCTCGTGTTTATCTCGTGTTAGTAGAAGTTTGGTGAGAGACGATTCGCGCTTGTGAGACTCGTATTTTTCAGTTCGTTTTAACTGTTGTTCAGTCTGTGCTTGTGAGGTTTGTATCTGCTTTTCAGTGCGTTTGGTCAGTTGGCATTGAGAAATCTTTGTTTTATTGTCCGCTCGTTCCTGATTTTCAGGTCGCTCTTCACAGGCCTTGCTGTTCTTCAGTGCGTTCTGTTTAGTGCGTTCTGACCAGCCGACCGTTTTGTAACCATGTTACCTGTACGTACTCGTCGTCGAGCTCGTGCATTGTATGTGTTTGGTGCTGTAGTTTATTCTTCAGACCAAGACCAGTCCATGAACAGGGCGAGGAGGAGTTCATGGACCAAGAATTGGTTGCTCCAGCGTGACCAGTTCTGTCACATGCCATTGCTCCGTGAGATCCGTGAGAATAATCCTGAGGATTTCAGGAACTTTCTCCGGATGACAGACCCCGTTTTTGACCGTTTGTTGGCTTTGCTGACCCCCTATATCAGCAGGCAGGATACCTGCATGAGGCAAGCCATCACTCCGGAGCAGAGGCTAGTTGCCACGTTGCGGTACTTGGCGACAGGGAGAAGCCTGCAGGACCTCAAGTTCTCGACAGGCATCTCCCCCCAGGCTCTGGGGATCATTATCCCAGAGACCTGTTCTGCCATCATCCAGGTCCTGCAGAAGGACTATATTAAGGTAAGATATTTTTCTTTTGATTAGCATCACATGTTCTTTTATGTAATCTTTGATAATGTAATGTATTTCTTGCTTCAAACACTACTTACCATCGTTGCAATATAGTGTGAATGTCCCCTTTTTATCCTCACACATGCTGCATTTTTTTCCTGTTCTTTTTTGTCATGCATGTATATTTTCCTTCAATAACCTCCCCAACATGCAATGATGGGAACATATCCACCTAGTCTACTCATTTTGAAAGTATTTTGTTTGAGTGTATTTAGTGTGCTGCTAATTAGCAATTAGCTTGATTTCCCAACCCCCCACCCCCCACCTAAACTCACTCCAAATAGTGTGCTGCTAATTAGCAATTAGCTTGATTTCCCAACCCCCCACCCCCCACCTAAACTCACTCCAAATAGTGTGCTGCTAATTAGCAATTAGCTTGATTAACCAACCCCCCACCCCCCACCTAAACTCACTCCAAATAGTGTGCTGCTAATTAGCAATTAGCTTGATTTCCCAACCCCCCACCCCCCACCTAAACTCACTCCAAATAGTGTGCTGCTAATTAGCAATTAGCTTGATTTCCCAACCCCCCACCCCCCACCTAAACTCAATCCAAATAGTGTGCTGCTAATTAGCAATTAGCTTGATTAACCAACCCCCCACCCCCACCTAAACTCACTCCAAATAGTGTGCTGCTAATTAGCAATTAGCTTGATTTCCCAACCCCCCACCCCCCACCTAAACTCACTCCAAATAGTGTGCTGCTAATTAGCAATTAGCTTGATTTCCCAACCCCCCACCCCCCACCTAAACTCACTCCAAATAGTGTGCTGCTAATTAGCAATTAGCTTGATTAACCAACCCCCCACCTAAACTCACTCCAAATAGTGTGCTGCTAATTAGCAATTAGCTTGATTTCCCAACCCCCCACCCCCCACCTAAACTCACTCCAAATAGTGTGCTGCTAATTAGCAATTAGCTTGATTAACCAACCCCCCACCCCCCACCTAAACTCACTCCAAATAGTGTGCTGCTAATTAGCAATTAGCTTGATTAACCAACCCCCCACCCCCCACCTAAACTCACTCCAAATAGTGTGCTGCTAATTAGCAATTAGCTTGATTTCCCAACCCCCCACCCCCCACCTAAACTCACTCCAAATAGTGTGCTGCTAATTAGCAATTAGCTTGATTAACCAACCCCCCACCTAAACTCACTCCAAATAGTGTGCTGCTAATTAGCAATTAGCTTGATTTCCCAACCCCCCACCTAAACTCACTCCAAATAGTGTGCTGCTAATTTGCAATTAGCTTGATTCCCCCCCCCACCCTCGTAAAAATTGGCTTGAATGTTCTGTGTTGTTGATTTGTGTAAAGCAAATATATGTTGCACTTTGCAAAATGCATGTGCACTCTACAAGTGCATTTGTTCCAGTGCTTTAGTAAATGAGCAGAAGCTCTGCTGATTTCCATCATCAAATCATATGCAAGCCACAAAGTGTTTTCATTAATTGCCCTTGCATGTGATTGTGTACTCCTTGCAACATGACTGCCTTTTTACCTTCCCTCATTTACTGTAAGCTGGTTAGCAACTGCACTTGCAGAGTGCGACAACTGCAGTCTTGTAGCCTTTTTAGTCCCTAAATTCCTGCGTGTCCTAAAAGTAATCTTTTTTATGGATTTCACAACCCCCTAAAATGTAATCAATGTTCCATCAGAGGGGGTGAGCAATCTGATAAGTGTGCCTTTCCATATTAGATATTCCAGAAGATTTAAATTATTTAATGTTATACTGATGCTGGGGAATAATGTTTTTAATTGTATAATTTTCTTGCAATGTTAGCTTCAAAATTAATGATTTTGGTTTTCTTGTTTGATTCCCCAGTTTCCTTCAACGCCACAGGAATGGCAGACTGTGGCATCCCATTTTGCCAGCCGTTGGGACTTTCCCAATTGTGGAGGGGCTATAGATGGGAAACATGTCCACATCGTGCCACCACCCCATTCGGGGTCATATTATTTTAATTATAAGGGGTTCCACAGTATTGTTTTAATGGCGGTGGTGTCGGCACACTATGAATTTTTATATGTGGACGTGGGGAAGAATGGCCGGATGTCGGATGGAGGAGTATTTGCCCAGACGGAGTTCTGCCAGCGTCTCCAGAGTGGTGGCCTGGGATTGCCACCTGATGCGGATAACGTGGAAGGACTCCCCTTTGTCTTCATTGCCGATGAAGCCTTCGCTCTGAGCAAGCACCTCATGAGGCCATTCCCCCAAAGAACCCTCACCCCGGAGAGGAGGGTTTTTAATTACCGGCTGGCCAGAGCTAGAAGAGTGGTTGAGAATGCGTTTGGGATTCTGGCCAGCCGGTTCCGCCTGTTTCAAACATCGATTAATTTGGCGGAATACAAACTTAATTTTATCATTTTATCCTGCTGCATTCTGCACAACTTTTTACAAAAACATTCTCAAAATTATATCGGAACAGTTGGGCCTGAGGCCGTACTTCTAGATGACCACCTTACGGGCCTGGATACTGTCCGTACTGGCTTGGCCCCCCAAAGTGCCCGTCAAGTTAGACAGCAATATGTGAATTATTTTATGGGTAGGGGGGCCATTGCAATGGGCCAGGATATTTAATTTTTTTAAATAAAAAAAATTTGGATGAAATCTGGAATTATATTTATTGCTTGCCTTTCTTTTGGGCTTTCTCCTAAGGTTATGGTCGATCAGTTGTAGTGCCAACTGTATTTTCCTTTTAAATGTCTAAATAAGCTCCATTGCCACTGTAAACAACTTGTTGACAATTATAACCAAACTGATACCGAGCATAGAAATAACAAAACAAACATTTATTGAATTCCTATAAGGAGATTTTTTTATTAATCGTTGTTATGCATTCAGTTATGCATTTAGTATAAAATGTTCCTAGCCAAAAATATAATGATATCTTAAGAATTATGAAAAATATAATTATATATGAAGATTTGTACATAATCCATAAAAAATTTTTTTGGGTTTTTTTAAAATCCTTTTTTTTTTTTTTTTTTGAGTTTTTTTTAAAATCTATTTTTTTTTTTTTTAAATAAATTTTTTAATTTTTATTTGTGTTTTTATTAAAATCAATTTTTTTATTTTTTTTTGTTTTTTTTTAAATCAATTTTTTTTATTTTTTTATTTTTTTGTTAAAATCAATTTTTTTTTTTTAAAAATCAATTTTTTTTTTTGGATTTTTAAGGTATTTTCTATAAACAGCCCTCCTTTTTTAAATTTTGTTAAACAGCCATATAAGTAATGCCAAAATAATAAAGAGAAGGCCCAGAATGGGGTCAGCAAAACAGGAAATGAAGGACATGATCGATGTTTTGGGGTTTCAAAAAGGGAATTTAGATTCGACCCAAAACATCAATCATGTCCTTCATTTCCTGCTGCATTTGATCCAGCCGATTCCGCATTTCATCGATCTCCCCATTCCAGGCCATTATTTGACCAATTAGCCGTTGGGCACTGTCTGAGGTGAAATATTCAGTTCTTGTACCTAAAGTGGAATGAAAACAAATAATGTGTTTAGAAATATGCACACATACATAGTTTACCTTACCATAATAAAGCTGTTGTCTCAGACACTGACCTGGTGGGGTGCCCATGTCGCATAATTCCTCCACATCCTCGGGGGTGGGGCTGTTGCTTGACTCAAGCACAACCAGATCACCTAAAATAGAGTAGAATAATTACATTAAAAAAAAGGAGCCATGCATAGATTTCCGTAAGCTGGTGTGTCAGACACTCACCTGGTGGGGTGCCCATGTCGCCCACCTCTCCTTCATCCACATCCTCAGTGGGGCTTGGGCTGATTTCCCAAGTATGTTGTTTGGCTTGGGGTGGACTGTGTTCTTGTTGGCTGAGTGATTTTTCCCCTATGTGAACCAAAAAATTAATCTACTTAGCACACAGATATTTTAGTACATAGTAATTTTCCAACCTTTGTAGTGAAGTGGTGTACAAATGTTCTGTTTGTGTAGAGTTCCTATTTTACCTCAATATTAAAAATTAAAAAGACATATCGGATAGATAGATATCTAGATATCAATATCTCGAAATATAGTTAATAATCTTTTAATCTCTCTCTCTCTCTCTCTAAATATCTAAATAAATGTAAAAAAAAAAAAAAACATAACTTAAATTATTCCAAAAGAATGTTTTACATTTCTATATCTATCTATATCTATCTATATCGATCTATCTATCTACCTATCTCTCTCTCTCTCTCTCTCTCTCTCTCTCTCTCTCTCTCTATATATATATATATATATATATATATATACATACATATATATATATATATATACATACACATATATATATATATAGATAGATATATAGATATTCCTACATACATATATAGATATGTAACGATGTTTATTAAAAGATCGTTTGAAACTACGAGAAAACAAAAATCGTATAGGAATGAAAAGCACATGGAGCAGTATACAAGGTAATAAACACAAGAGAAAAACACGACAAGTACTTACTTTTTTTAAGCACTTTACGGATCCGTCTGTACTGATCCGGCTCCCTGAGCTTGAGGTCAGACCATCTTTTTCGAATTTGATCCTTGGAGCGCTGGACCCCAAAAGAAGCCTGTAAAGTGTCCACCACCTTCGCCATTATTTTGGCCTTGCGCAAATTTGGCCGGGCGTACGGCCCATACTTCCCATCATAGTCCTTTTTTAGAAGAATGGCCACCATCTCCACCATCTCTTCAAAACTCATATTGGAGGCCTTAAATCTAGGCTTCACAGATCTTGTTGACGTTCCAGCCTCCGGGCTTTTTTCGCTACCTGAGGTAGTTAACATGTCATGTGTCTCCGCCATTATTCACCCCACTACGCGCCGTAATTAAAAATGGGCGGAGAACATGAGTTAAAATCGAACGTCAGGGGCGGGCGACGCAGGCGGAGTTTCACACATGCGTAGTGTATAAAGAGGGGCCTTGTGCACGTGTCGTACGTACGTTCTGTGCGTCGAATTAGGGGGCGGAGAACATGAGTTAAAATCGAACGTCAGGGGCGGGCGACGCAGGCGGAGTTTCACACATGCGTAGTGTATAAAGAGGGGCCTTGTGCACGTGTCGTACGTACGTTCTGTGCGTAGGTGATAGTGGACCGGGACGTTACTAAACGAAGGTAATTTAAAATTTTATTTTTTTTTGTTTTTTTATGGTCATGACTTTGTAGCAAGCGGCCTATATGGCTTGATAGATTGATGAGGCCTACATAGGGAGAAGATGATGAGGGGTTAGCAGAAACCTAATAAGTGTTTTTTGTCTTGTGACTTTATCTTTTCCAGATATAATGAATCCCCTATTTAAGGATCCAGAGTTCCTTACAGCTTTCATATCTAAATATCGAGAGATGAGGAATTTGTGGGAGGTGAAACACCCTCAGTATTATGCTAAGCATGTGAGGAAGTCAACGCTGGAGAGACTTCTGTCCTTTGTCCAGGCGACCATCCCGGACGCAACAATGGAGACATTGCTCAAGAAAATTGGGGTCTTGAGGAATATGTATAAGAGGGAGCATAGGAAGATCCAGGAATCAATGAGATCAGGAGCATCAGCAGATGATGTTTATGTACCCAGGCTGTGGTACTACAATCAACTACGTTTTCTTGATGACCAGACTGAAGCCAGGGCATCACTTTCAACCCTTCCCTCCACCCTTCCCTCCACCCTTCCCTCCACCCTTCCCTCCACCCCAGCAGAGGCTGATGAGGAGCAAGCTGGGTCTTCCATCCTGGATGAACCGGATATGACCATCTGGAGTCAGGTAAATTAGTTTAAACAATATTTACTGTACTAATATTAATGAGGTTAACTGGATGTTATAATTTTCTCCCAGATTTTTGCACTCAAAATTGTGTAGACATATCAATTGACAGGAGTGGCTAAATACATACCTCCCAACTTTTGAACTTCAGAAAGAGGGACACTTATGGGAGGAAGCGACTGACTGCGCGCTACGTGCACTGCGGCAAAAAGAAAGATTCTCACTGATGCATACAAAAACCCCAGCAAAGTCATTTAAAAAAATAAGAATGAAAAGCTTCCATTACAAATGATTTTGCATAAACTATGGAAGTGTGCATTACACAAAGTGTGGAAGGATTCAGAAGTGCGTTATGTACAGAGTGCAGGGTTCAGGATAAGGCTAGATACAGAGTGCAGGGTTCTGGGGTGTGTTATGCACAGGGTGCAGGGTTCTGGAGTTACATATAGAGTGCAGGGTATTGGCATGTGTTATGTACAGAGTGCTGGCACAGTGCATGGTTCTGGAGTGCGTTGCGTACAGAGTGCAAGGGTTCAAGAGCGCTAGGTACAGAGTGCAGTCATCCATCCACATGTCACTGTTGCCCTTCTCCTCAACTATAACATCTGAACCCGCCCCCTCCCCCCACACACACATATAACACACACCACACACATAACACACACATATAACACACCACACACACACACACATAACACACACCATAACACACACATATAACACACACCACACCACACACACACACACATGCATAACACACACACACACATGCATAACACACACACATAACACACACCACACACACTTTTGTAAAAGTAGCACCTTTCTGTAGATGTCTTCTATCCAGTGCAGCCACAGCTTCCTTCTCCTTTTAGTGCACTGGGTATCTTCGACTCCTGGAGCAGGAAGGAGATAAGGATTAGGGGGCAGCTCACCCCCCTCCTCCCTCCTCGAACACGCTGCAGTCAGACTTTTGTCCCGACTTTAGTGCAGACTGCAGAGCAGAGAGCCTGTTGAAGGAGAGAGCTGAGCTGTTACTTTCACTTTCAACTGCAGAAGCCAGGCTTCTGTATTTAGGTGAAAGTGGGGAGCTGCCTGTGAGTGCAGGGCTAATGGAGGCTGAAAAAACTCTGGGGGAGAGGAATAGATAGCTGATCCTGGCCAGCAATCTATGAATGCCGGTGTGGTGTCACTGGCTCTTTCGCTATGCACTGGTTTGACAGAGGGGCGGGTCTGGATAGCAGTCCCGCCCCTAGCCGACATCACACTCTCTTTTTGACAGGTGAAGTCTCTCATTGGGGCTGCACAGTGCACATCCAGCTGACTTACTAGCCAATCCCTGGCTGTACAGGATGTGCACACTGCTGCAGGTCCTATTGAGAGAAAAATTAGCTTGTAGTTAACAGCATTATGCGGGACAAATCACCTGTATGGCGGGATAGCGGGACAAAGGTGTCAAAGCGGGAAAGTCCCGCCCAATCCGGGACTGTTGGGAGGTATGGCTAAATATGTTTGGCACCTGCTAGAAAAAATTAGGGTGTCTGATTAGACTCTTTTATTAAAGAGATTTATTCACATTGAATTTGCTAGTCATGAGAAGCAAATTGTGTGTCATTGATGAACCCCAAAAAATATACTAAAACTATGTCCTTTTTTTATACACAGGATGAGTCCATCCAGGAGGAATGTGTGGAAAGTGGCAGGCAGGAGGAGACCGGGCCCATGGACAGCCTGGAGGAGGCCGGATTCCCCATCATCCTGGAGGAGGCTGGGCCCAGTGTCAGGCAGGAGGTGGCTGGTCCCAGTGAGGTGGCTGGGCCAAGTGAGGTGGCTGGTCCCAGTGAGGTGGCTGGGCCCAGTAGGAGCATGACCCAATCACAAGTGCCTCCCCTCCACCTTCCCAAAAAAAGGGCCAGGAAGGGGGCCGTCACACAGGAGGCATCCCTGCGCCTCATGCAAGAGGCCACACGTTTCTTGAGGAGCCCCCCCGAAGCAGAAGAGGCCTATGGCTGCTACTTAGCCAGCAGGCTTCTTCAAATGGACTGGGAGCAGCGTCTCATTTGCGAGCGCCTATTTGGGGAAACTATCCAGAAGGGGCTGCAGGGCACGCTAACCCGAAACACACAACTACATGAGGCAGCCCCCCCTCCTCCTCCTCCTCCTCCTCCTCCTCCTGCCACAACTGAAACACCACAGCCACAGCCTCCAAAGAAGGCTACAGGGAAGGCTGCAGGGAAGGGTGCAGGGCAGCGTGGAGGGAAGGCTGCAGGGAAGAGAAGAAAGTGATGACCTGGGTTCAGTCTGGTCTGACAGAAGACGCAGGCTGTTGTAGTACCACAGTCTGGGGACATCTATATCATCTGCTGGTGCTGTTGATCTCTGGGATTCTTGGACCAGATTGTGCTCCCTCTTATATGGACTCCTCAAGATCCCAATTTTCTGGTACACAGACTTTTTCCAGCATTGACTTCCTCTTTATTTTATTTTGACCATGAATAAATGGATCTTTTTTTGAGTTTAGCAAAAGACTTTATGTGTTTTCTTTTAAATCATTGATTTTACACACAATGTTAAATTATCAAGGGACAACAATCTCATTGAGTTTGCAAAAACACACCAAAAATACATTACTAATGTTAATAATGTTCGAGTGGTAAGTCTGGGAAAGAACAAAAATATACATAACCAAAAACGGTGCTTTGGGTTAACTTTATCTTAAAATAAAAAATAATCACTAGAAAAAAAAAAACTATAATAATGGGTTCTTTGTGGTAACTTTACAAACCTAACAAATATAAAAAAAAAAAAAAAAAATACAAATGGGTTATTTGTGGTAACTTTACAAACACCAAAAAATGAAAAATAAAAATCTAGAGATAAACATATAAAAAAGTTCAACACCAATCATAAAATAAATATCTGGATAAAAATTACAAGAAAATATGACTCCACACAAAAAAATCCAAAAAAAAAAAAAAAGGTAAAATGTATTATATTAGTATGGAAACATTGTTTTTAAAAAGCATACTATATCATTCATGAGATCAAAGAGAAAAAGAATCCAGAAATCAGCTTGGGAGAACTCTGAATATGAACAGCAAAACACCTTCGTTCTTTATAGCATTCGTAAAGAAGAAATAAAATGCGCTGCATTCAACGATCACAGATTTTGCAGCGTGATGAATGTGCTACCTACAATACGAACACTAGTTTTACTAGACCGAGTGCTTCCGTTTAGTTTTTGCTTATGAGCATGCGTCGTTTTTTTGTCCGTCGGACTAGCATACAGACGAGCGGACTTCGGGGTCCGTCGTAGTTACGAAGTAAAGATTTGAAGCATGTTTCAAATCTAAAGTACGTCGGATTTGAGGCTAAAAAAGTACGTTGAAAGTCCGGAGAAGCCCACACACGATCGGATTACCAGCCAGCTTTAGTCCGTCAGCGTCCGTTGGACTTTTGTAGACGAAAAGTCCGACCGTGTGTACGCGGCATAAGAAAATTGTTTTGGTTGTACATTCACTTTAAATCACATCTCCAGGCAACTTAAAATGATCCTGTCTGGAGGCGTGCAAGGGTTAATTGCTCATTTTGGTCCAGGGCAGCGGTCTCCAAACTGCGGCTCTTTGTTTGCCTTTATCTGGCCCTTTGGGCACGATTCCTAGCACTGACATCAAAGATGGTGCATAATTCCTCCCACTGACACCAGTAATGGGGCATAATTCCTTCCACTGACTCCAATGACGGGGCATAATTCCTTCAACTGACACCAAAGATGGGGCAAAATTCCTCCAAATGACACCAGCAATGGGGCATTATTCCTCCCATTGATGCCAATGATGGGGCATAATTCCTCCAGCTGACACCAAAGATGGGGCATAATTCCTTCCATTGACGCCAATGATGGGGCATAATTCCTCCAACTGACACCAAAGTTGGGATACTGTTCCTCCCATTGACACCAATGACGAGGGGCAATTTCCCCTACAGATACCAACGAGCAGGCACTATTTTTTCTACTGACACTATTTTCTACTCCCACTGGTCACAGTCTGACCCCCCTTAACCTCTGACGGGCAGTAAACTGGCCCTTTGTTTTGAAAATTAGGCGACCCCTTGTCTAGGGGAACAAAAGAAGTTTTACCTACCTGATCCTCCTCTCTTCCCCACAGCTAGACCAGTCCCTGCAGTGTCTTCTCCCCCAGTCTAGGGTCCGGACGCCATCAAGACCAGAGCAGGGTCCATAGCCTTGCATTGAACATGATGACGCTGAGGAGATAGTCCACCGCCAGATTATCGCCTCCTGTCTGTCTGCTTGAACCCCACACTAGTGTGCCGTAACCATGTAAATTGCACACGGCTGCGGAACACTCCTATTCAACTTAATGGGTCAAGTTCAACGGGCGGTACTACCAGCTGAATGCGACAGCGGGGACAATTTTTTTGCAAAGCACTTCGGCCACGCACATCCTTTGCAACTTAAAGTGATTGTAAAGGCTCGCTTTTTAAAGAAAATAACAAACATGTTATATTTACCTCCTCTGCACAGTTGGTTTTAGACAGAGCAGCCCCGATCCTCCTCTTCTTGGGTCCCTCTTTGCTGCTCCTAGTCCCTCCCTCCTTTGAGTGCACCTCGGCCAGCAGCTTGTTACAGGTTGTCACCCAAGCCGAGTCAGAGCTCCGTGTATCCATTTAGATATGGAGCCCCGACATGGCCCCGCCCCTCTCTCCCCTGATTGGCTGACAAACTTTGATTGACAGCCATGGAAGCCAATAGCGCCACTGCTCTGTCTCAGCCAATCAGGAGGAGTGTACTGGATGGCTGAGGGGATCGTGGACATCGCTGGAGAGAGAAGGAGCTCTGGTAAGTAATTAGGGGGGCTGAGGGGGGCAGCTACACACAGAAGGTTTTTTTATCTTAATGCATAGAATGCATTAAGATAAAAAAAATTCTGCCTTTACAACTCCTTTAAGGGTGAGAGGTAAAACTGGGGCTCAACCATGTGGTTTTACTGTCCCCCAGGAGAAGCAAGTTGTCAGGGCTGGGCTCAGCCCTTCCTTCTCTGAGCTGGCCACTCAGCTGTCGGCTAATTGCCAGCTCCCATCTCTCTCCACAGTTACCCAGCTGTTGTTGATTCTGCTTGTCAGTTCTGCCTACTTAAAAGCGTCCAGCTCACTTGATCTCTGCCTTCGCCTTTCGCCTTCTCAATCCCCTTGAGATTGTCACGTGACCTGTGACGCAACGTGTCGGGGAGAGGAGCCAGTGACGTCAGCCACGAGTGTGCAGACACTCGATCTAGCTGAGAGGAGGAGTAAACACCTGACTGCTACACACGCTGTCTAATATAGCGAATAATGTGAGTGTATCAGCTTGAGACAGCTGCATAATAGTCTCTGCAATACAACACTATTGTGTTTTTTCTTTTTACATGTTGGATTCCGGGAGGACATGGAGAACATCAGCATTAAGTGATTGAAGCAGCTGGGCACATCCCACTCATATTACCATCATATGCAGTAGTGTATTTAGGTTTTGTGCTACCCTAGGCCTGACTAAACTCGTGCACCCCCTAATTTAAATATGACCCACCCCTTCCTGTCACAGCCACACCCCTTGCTGTTTAAGACCCGCCCTGAAATTTTTGAGTGGGGACACAAGTTCTGAGGGCCTGGGGGGGGGGGCAATGGATTCCCTTAATTTGCATAGATTTCCACTCACTTTCTGTTAGGCTATGGGGCAGGAAGTGAAGGGAAATCTCTGCAATGGGACAGGGATGGTAAAAAATAAACTAACAGGGGCTATAACCCTCCCTTACTCTATCCAAAATGAAAAAAAGTGTTGCCTATAGTTCTACTTTAAGCACAAATTTCTGATAATTTTTTGGAGAGGACTAAGAAGATATAACCAAGCCGATGGTGCAGCAGAAAACATATAGCACAGTGAGGAAGGTTTGTGGTCCATGATGAGAGGACATTCAAAATTAGAAACGGCGCCCCCCCCTCAGTTGCAGAATGCCAGCCGCCCACATACCTGAAGCAGTGCGGCCGCTTTATGGGGGTGCTGGACTAATTTGCCTCTCAGCCTAGTCTGCCCCATAAGACTGGCGCTGCACTAACTGCGCAAGCCAGCGGGGACTCTTTCCGTGCTGCCCCCCCTGCAAAGTGCTGCCCTAGGCCTGGGCCTTGTCAACCTAGGCCAGGATACAGCGTTGATCGTATGCAAGAGTCATTGTTAACAAAGATCTGGTACTTTTCAGTTGTTGCTATTTTGTGGTTTTACTTAGCCGTAGCTCATCTCAGCAGTAGAAATTTAGGACAGAACACTTCTTTTTCATGCCAGTTTTGTATTATTAGCATCTGGTACACAGTATATTGCTATTTTATTTGAAAGATTCATTGTTTGTATGCGATTAACTCGCATTCACATATATATTTATTTACATTTATTTGTACACGCACAGGTTTGCGGTTGTAGTTATTTCACAGCACTTGGCACTTTTATTAGTGGTCTGGAATTTAAGAGGGACCGTTTTGATGTATAGCACGATTGCATATATAGGAGATTAGCGCACCATATTTTTTATAACATGTTTGGTATTTTTATAGGAAAAAAAACAAGGCTTTACAATCGCTTTAAGGCTATCTTCTGAAACTCTTTTTAGCTCACCATTATGTAGCAATAAAGATTTTTCATATGGATTTTGGAGTTGCCGGCTCTGCCTTTTACTCCCCCCCCCCCCAACCTGTAGTGCAGGGGTAGGCGACCTCGGCCCTCCAGCTGTTATTGTCGGGGTCTTGCAATGTCTCATGGGACTTGTAGTTTCACCAAAGCTGGAGGGCCGAGGTTGCCTACCCCTGCTGTAGTGTGAACAAGGCCTTATACATTACTGCTTTTAAAAATAGCGTTTTCACTTTAAAGTGGATATTATACCCAAAAGCGAACATTTATTATATTGGAGCTTACCAATTCTTAGATGCAATGACTGCATTAGCTTTCTCTTTCGATTTTCTGTCTTCCATTTTCTTCTGGTAATCTAGCCAGTAAGTCTGCTGTTTTTTTAAAAAAGAACAAGCTCTCCAGCAGAATGTATCAGTTTACAGGGATGAAACAAACCATTTAACACCGGCAGGGGTGCTTACAACGATCAGCTTTTATTTAGAGCCCTTTCACACTGGGGTGGGGGCGGCGTCGGCGGTAAAACGCCGCTATTATTAGCGGCGTTTTACCGTCGGTATGCGGCCGCTAGCGGGGCGGTTTTACCCCCCCCCCGCTAGCAGCCGAGAAAGGGTTAAATACCACCGCAAAGCGCCTCTGCAGAGGCGCTTTGCCGGCGGTATAGCCGCGCCGTCCCATTGATTTCAATGGGCAGGAGCTGTAAAGGAGCGGTATACACACCGCTCCTTCACCGCTCCGAAGATGCTGCTGGCAGGACTTTTTTCACCATCCTGCCAGCGCATCGCACCAGTGTGAAAGCCCTCGGGGCTTTCACACTGGAATGCAAGCAGCGGCACTTTCGGGTCGGTTTGCAGGCGCTATTATTAGCGCAATAGTGCCTGCAAACCGCCCCAGTGTGCAAGGGCTCTTATTGATGTAAACATCTTTATCCCAATAGGAAAAAAAAAACTGTTTGCTGTAACTGATTTATAAAGTGTGAGCTGGAGTTTGGCATCAATTTGTTAGTGTATTTAAATCTGCTAGTCCATCTAAAACTCACCTCCCCCCCTAGACTGACAATGCTGCTGCCTGCTGTGCCCCCTGTGCTCTTTCATCCAGAGTGAAGGGGGGGGGGGGGCACTCTAATACAGGAGGACTGGCCAGATTTGAAGCCTCTCCAGCACGATCCTGTCCGCAGACTTTCACCGTGATATTTGCCAGTGAACTTGGAAATATTGCAGGAACGTTGGGGTGGGGGGGTTGGGGGGGCGCATGATTTCTAATATTACATGCATGGCGCTCATCATATCATTATAGCAGGCAGATCCTCAAAATGTTTTCAGTAATTCATGTTATATCTCGTTACTTGTAGAAAAGAAGCCGGTTATGCTGCCATACACTGTACAAAAAATCGGCAGAACCCATTTTCGAAAAACGAACATTCGGCCGTGAGCGCAAACGATAGTGCCATCATGTAATGACCGATAAATCGTTCAGTGAACATAAATGAATGCGTTTTTTTGTTTGTTTTTTTACATATACCTAGTGCAGACAGTTCGGACGGGAAACACAATAACCTTTCAATTTATCGTTCGTTCGGCAGAAAATTTCCAAACTTGTCCTTAGTTTTTTCGGGTCAAAAACGTCTTAACGACTATCGATTTTGTGCCCATTAACCGCTTGCCGACCGCCGCATGTACATATACGTCGACACAATGGCACGGACAGGCAAATGGGTGTGCAGGTACGTCCCTTTAAATTTGCTGCCGTGCCATCGTGTGCGTGCCCACCGCGAGCTCCGTGAGTGTGATCGCGGGTCCTGCTGACTCGATGTTCGCGGGGATACCCGCGATCATCTCACGGAGAGGAAGAACGGGGAAATGCCGATGTAAACAAGCATTTCCCCTTTCTGCCTAGTGACAGGACACTGATCACCGCTCCCTGTAATCAGGAGCGATGATCAGTGTCGTGTCACACATAGCCCCTCCCCCCTACAGTTAGAATCACTCCCTAGGACACACTTAACCCCTACAGCGCCCCCTAGTGTTAACCCCTTCACTGCCAGTCACATTTACACAGTAATCAATGCATTTTTAATCACACTGATCGCTGCATAAATGTGAATGGTCCCAAAATAGCGCCAAAAGTGTCCAATCTGCCTGCCATAATAACGCAGTCACGATAAAAATCACAGATGGCCGCCATTACTAGTAAAAAAAAAAAGTATTAATAAAATAGCAAAAAGCTATCCCCTATTTTGTAGACGCTATAACTTTTGCGCAAACCAATCAATAAACGCTTATTGCGATTTTTTTTTTTTTACCAAAAATATGTAGAAGAATACGTATCGGCCTAAACTGAGGAAAAAAAAATGTTTTTTTAATATATTTTTTGGGGATATTTATTATAGCAAAAAAAGTAAAAAAGAATGCGTTTTTTTCACAATTGTCGCTCTTTTTTTGTTTATAGCGCAAAACATAAAAACCGCAGAGGTGATCAGATACCACCAAAAGAAAGCTCTATTTGTGGGGAGAAAAAAGGATGTCAATTTTGTTTGGGAGCCACGTCGCACGACCGCGCAATTGTCAGTTAAAGCGACGCAGTGCTGAATCGCAAAGAGTGCTCTGGCCTTTGGCCAGCGAAATGGTCCGGGGCTGAAGTGGTTAACTGGCCAAAAAAAACGAACGAACTGTCTAAATGACCGCATTTTTGGACGTTTTTTCATATAGTGTATGGCCAGCATAAGAATCTGCAATGAAGTGCGCTAAAATCTTGCATTTAATTGATAAGCAACTATTTTAATTTTTTTTACTATTATTATTTTTTTTATTAGTTTATTTATTTATTTTTTTGTAATTCCTTTATTTGTATAAAGAGTCATGGATAATACAGACATTAGCGAGATACATCTGAGTACATCATCAAAAGAATCTCCAACATAAAGAACGGCTAACAGAGATCGCTAGGACAACAATGTAATAAAACAATCAAATACCGCGACTTTTATATATATTTTTATTTTTTATGTCTTTGATGTTTTTATCCAGGAAAAGCACTTGCAATCCGAATCTCCATTGTGACTGCTGAGCAGCATAACCACAAATGATATGGCAGTTCTAATGATATGATTGGGAGTGTACAATATACGAAGCTTGCTTTGTGTGTGAGCCATTAACATGCTGCACATGCTCTGTTGATTCTAGGCAGGCAGCGTGGTCATTGACATGGTAAGGTTTAGTAGCCAATCACAATGCACATCTTAGCAGCCAATCGTGTTAGCCTTGTTACAATGTAACCAGGAAGAGCTGAGCACATGGGAGAGACGCAGGAGAGCGATGATCAGGGTGAGAGCTCAGTGATTGGTGGATGCTGGAGAGGTAAACCGCCTGGCAGTGACTTCTACCACTTGGGAATTATTATGGTAATCTCACATTATCCATATTAATTACACAGGATCTGTGGCTGATTAAGGTGGTAATTAAACTCACTTGGTGCCTTATCTGCATTAAATTAGCCCCAGAACCTGTAATTCATATGTGTTCGGGTTTAAAGGGATGAGGTGGAGACCCGCCGCGGCGGAGGGGGGGCTGACTCGGACCACCAAGCTTCTCCTATAATCAATATATCAATTTTGAGCAGATTGGCATTAGTCCTTAACCGCTTCAGCCCCGGAAGATTTTACCCCCTTTCTGACCAGAGCACTTTTTGCGATTCGGCACTGCGTTGCTTTAACTCACAATTGCGCGGCTGTGCGACGTTGCACCCAAACAAAATTGACGTCCTTTTTTTTTCCCCCCACAAATAGAGCGTTTTATTTTGGTGGTATTTGATCACCTCTGCGGTTTTTATTTTTTGCGCTATAAACAAAAAAAAAGATCGACAATTTTGAAAAAAATGCATTATTTTTTTTACTGTTTGCTATAATATATATCCCCCAAAAATATATTAAAAAAAAAATTTTTTTTCCTCAGTTTAGGCCGATACGTATTCTTCTACATATTTTTGGTAAAAAAAAAAAAATCGCAATAAAGCGTATATTGATTGGCTTGGGCAAAAGTTATAGCATCTACAAAATAGGGCATAGTTTTATGGCTTTTTTTTTTTTTTAGTAGTAATGGCAGCGATCTGCGATTTTTATCGGGACTGCGACATTATGGCGGACACGGCAGACAATTTTGACACATGTTTTGGGACCATTAGCATTTTTACAGCGATCAGTGCTATAAAAATGCATTGATTACTGTAAAAATGTCACTGACAGTGAAGGGGTTAACCACTAGGGGGCAATCAAGGGGTTAATGTGTTCTAACTGAAGTGGGGAGGGGACTGTGTAGGGAAAGAGATCGCTGTTCATACTCTGTATAAACCGACGATCTGTTGCTTCTCCCCCCAGAGAACCGGAAACTGTGTTTACACACACAGATCCCGGCTCTCCGTGTGCCCCGAGCAATCGCAGGAGCCCGGCGGTGATCGCGACACTCGCATCGGCTCCGTGGGCGAGCAGGGGGGCGCGCGCCCCCTAGTGGCCACAGGGCGAAGCAACGATGCAGCGTTACATAACGTTGTTTGACCCAGCCATGCCATTCTGCCACAGTACAACTGCGGCGGATGGTTGGCAAGTGGTTAACCACTTAAGGGCCGAGCCTCTTTTTGAGATTTGTTGTTTAAAAACAGTTTTTTTTTTTTTTTTTGCTAAAAAATTACTTAGAACCCCCAAACATTGTACTTTTTTTTTTTCCTAACGCCCTAGAGAATAAAATGGCGGTCGTTGCAATACTTTCTGTCACACTGTATTTGCGCAGCGGTCTTACAAGCGCACTTTTTTTTGGAAAAAATACACATTTTTGAATTAAAAAAATAAGACAACAGTAAAGTTAGCCCAAATTTTTTTATATTGTGAAAGATAATGTTACGCCGAGTAAATTGATACCCAACATTGACCCTCCCTTCTAGATTGTAAGCTCTAACGAGCAGGGCCCTCTGATTCCTCCTGTATTGATTTGTATTGTAAGTGTACTGTCTGCCCTCATGTTGTAAAGCGATGCGTACTGTTGGCGCTATATAAATCTTGTTTAATAATAATAACATGTCACGCTTCAAAATTGCGTCCGCTCGTGGAATGGTGACAAACTTTTATCCTTAAAAATCTCCATAGGCGATGTTTAACAAATCCTACAGGTTGCATGTTTTGAGTTACAAAGGAGGTCTAGGGCTAGAAGTATTGCTCTCGCTTTGCCGATTGCGGCGATACCTCACATGTGTGGTTTGAACACCGTTTTCATATGCGGGCGCTACTCACGTATGCGTTTGCTCTGCACGCAAGCTCAGCGGGACGGGGAGCTTTTAAAAAAAAATGTTTTGTTTTTTTTTCTTATTTATATTAACTTTTATTTTTTATTTTTACACTGTTCTTTTTTTTTTTTTTAAAAATTGTGTCACTTTTATTCCTACTACAAGGAATGTAAACATCCCTTGTAACAGAAAAAAAGCATGACAGCAGGACCTCTTAAATATGAGATCTGGGGGTCAAAAAGACCTCAGATCTCATATTTACACTAAAATGCAATAAAATGAAATAAAAAAAATTTGTAATCTAAAAAATAAATTAAAAAAATGCCCCTTTTTAAGAGCTATGGGCGGAAGTGACATTTTCCCTGCAAAGGTATGGAGACGGGTGAGGGCCATCTTCTCCTCACTCGTCTCCATACCACAGAGGAGAAAACACCTGATTGCCTCCGCCACTGCCGATGGCTCCGGTAAGCGACGGAGGGCCCCGGAGCCGATAAAAGTGATCACTTCAATAATATACATTTAGACCACTATTATCGGAAACCAGACCGCTGGCCAAACAAGAGGATAATGGGGTTATGGCAGCTAGCCATAACAACGGTATTCCTCTTGAGCCCGGGTTCACACTAGAATGCGCTGCGGACCGCACAGGAGCGCTGTGCGTCCCTGTTCACCGTTTCAGGGACGAATCAGGGCCGATTCTATGGCTGAATTCGGCCCTGAAACGCAGCCAAAGACGCACAGCGTTTTTGTGCAGTGCGCACCGCAGCCGCCCCGGAGATATGTGAACCGGCTCCATAGGAAGCCAGTCACATTCTCCTACTATGCGAATTAGATGTGCGGAAACGCACATCTAATTAGCATAGGTGTGAACCCGGGCTTAAAGTTAGGACGTATGTTGGCGTGCGGCGGTCCAGAAGTGGTTAAAAAAGTCCTGCACTCTTTCTAGGTGGTGCTCTGCATTACCCACTTTTTGGTTAGGATCTTAACACAATTCCCCCCAGATGTACGGAACACCCGGACTACATGTCCTGTGATACCTGTACATAAGTCTTCTAAGACCCCATACACACTATAACATTTTCCACAGATTTTTGTCTTCAGATTTACCAAAACCATATAATATAAGATCAAACCTTACGAGTTTCAATTTGTAGGCACAGGTACCCGATCTCTCCTTTGCACTTCAAAGTATTCAGATCGCCATTTTCAGTGATTCTGAATACTGTATATTTTTTTAAAAACCGGATCCATTGGCAGCCGAGTAAACGGGAAGTGACGTCATGACGTCGCTTCCGAGTTTACTATTAGGAGGCTGGAACGAAGCCGCTCACAGCTTCGTTCCAGACTGTCACTAGCCGCCGGAGGCGACGGATTGGTCATCGGGCCTCCCGATGGAACGTCCCCTCCTGCTCCTCCGGTATAACAGCTGAGCGGCTTTTAGCCACATCGGTTGTTATACCAGGAAAGCCGGCTCTAAAAAACAGTACTGGGATGATGCCTGCAGCTGTGGGCATTGTCACGGAACGTCCCACACTCCGCTTGAGTGCTTCCGTCAGTATACCGCTTCCTAAGTTCTGGAACACGAGCCCAATGGATCTGGCTATAGGAACCCCCAAGAACTAGACAACACCAGTCTTGGAGTACATCAGAACTAACTCTTTATTTGAGATCTCACACACATTTATACACCAGGATGACTCAAAGCTAACCTAATTAACATGAGCTAATTTACTATTAAATTTACCCAGACCAGATGACTCAGAGACATGACCTGTAGGACAGACTTGTGGGCACCGAGCTTCACACAGTAGTACAAACACAATAGCAGGAGCTAATTACAATTAACAATACAAACAACAATCTCCCCCCTGCTCAGCCTATTCATCAACAGTTCATCTCTTAGCCAGTCCTGGTATCAGGTTACTACTTACCAGACCGGCGAGTCCACTTGGGCAGAGGGTAGGCTCCCTTACGCGTCCGACTAACGGCCCCTGGTAGAGCAAACAGAAGGCACGAAAGTACGGAGTGGTATGAGAGCCTGTATGCACTGTCCAGATACTGCAGGGTTAACAGATGAGAAGGCTGAAGCTGGCTGAGCACAGGCACGAGACTGAGAAGGTTTGTCAGGAAGCAGGCTGGGTAGACAACAGACAGGCAGCTGGAGTCCAAGGGAGCAGGCAGACGGATGGTCAGGAGGCAGGCCGGGTTTGGTAACTGGCTGACGGCAAAGGTACAGTGGAGCAGGCAAGCGGATGGTCAAACAAGCAGAAGTCAGGTACAGGCAGAGTTCAAAGGGAGGTCCAGGAGACAAGACCGGGTCGACAGGTAATCAGGAACAGTTCAGATACAGGGTCAGGCACTGGGACGACTAGCTGTTGATCAGGCAGCACTGGTCACAGAGGCACGCCGGCTTAAATGCATCTTTTGGCGCCAAACGACGTGCACGCGCGCGCCCCAGCACACACAGGCGCGCGCACCCGCCGACGCGCTCGCCCCCGCACGCCGGCGTGCACAGCAGGACGACCCCGGACACACACACCAGCACCACGAGGAATGCGCACAGCGGGGACCACAGGAACGCGCGCGCCGACGCGCCCTGCCGCACACTGCCGCGAGCACCCTGCCCGCCGAGGTACGCTCTCTGACACCTGGAGGCTAATGTGATCAGCTCACTCAATTAACAGGTTGAGCTCAGAATCAACCAAACCAATAATAGTCTCTACATACATCCTGGGAGATATTGTGGGCAAATATTACTGTCCCATTTTAAGTAGTCCAAGATATATTTTCTCACTCACCCTGTGCCAGGATGGCACAGGGTGACTTAGACATAAGATGTATTCTGAGTTCCACGGGCCCTCCCGTCACATCTCTCCCCTTTCGGCAGGAGACTACCACAGGAGGAGACCCCAGACGGGTTGACTCCGAAGTTAGTAAGTAGCTCCAGTCCTCTAATGCCTGTACCCACGCAGTACCCCAAATAAATTGTTCCAAACAAAGCATTACTCACCCAGCCAACCTCTGCCTCTCTCAGAGAACATATCTGCCACTGGGGAGAGGCCTGGACTGGCCCTTCTCCCTGGAGTCCTTTCTGCCGCTGGAGAGAAGAGAGGGTGTCTGGGCTCACTCTGTCATGCTGTTGGGGATCTGAGCCAACTGCCCAGCATCCCTGGGGTATACAGGTGGAGACTGAAGTCCCATCCACCTTCACAGGAAATCCATCCTCTGTTAGTTGAGGGCAGAGTCCAGTAGTCCTCGGCCCTGTTGCCAGCCCTTCTGCTGGAAACCCCACACCATCTGTTCCAGCTAACTGTTGGGGAGGGAGGTCGACTGCCCCGCCTCCCTGGAACTCTGTAGTTGGTGCTGGGCAGAGGTTGGTAACACTCTGCCCTGTTGCCAGCACTTCTGCTGGGGACTCCGCATCCTCCGCTCCGGCTAACCGTTGGGGCAGGAGGCTGGCTTCCTCCACTCCCAAACTGTGTAGCTGCCATTGGGGAGGTGGGCCGGCTGCTTCCTTTTCCATTCCCTCATCTGGTTGCTTGGACGACATGTCTCTGGTACTGTCTCCCAGGTGCACTGATCTTTGCTGGGGAGGGAAGGCCGCTTCCTCCACCCTGGCCAACTGTTGGGGAGGGACAACACACACCTCCTCTCCCTTCTCCCCCTGTATCTGCTGCTGGGAAGTGAATGCCACCTGCTCACCCTGAGCCTCCGAAACTGCCACAGGTGTGGGACAGAGGTCTTGGACCCTCTGTCCGGTTGCCAGCACTTCTGCTGGGGGTTTGCTAGGTGGTTCCTCCTCTACAGAAACGTCTATTAAATCCCCAGTCTCTGGAATTGGTAAAAGTGTGGGACAGAGGTCTTGGACCCTCTGTTCAGTTACCAGATCTTCAGCTGGAGAAGTTTGTTGTAACTCCATAGATGCTGCTGGCAGAAAATCACATGTCCCTGTCCGTGTTGTGGAAGTAAGGCTGACTACCTCTTCTCTCAAGAAGGCCGAAGCCACTGTTGGTGCTGAACAGAACACAGTGAACTTTGGCCCTGATAGCAGCTCTTCTGCTGGAGGCTCATCAGGTTGTTCTTCCTCAGCAGAAAAGTCTATCAAATCCCATGTCTCTGCAACTGATGTCTGGGGATAGAGGTTCACCATCTCCTGTCCATGGAACCCAGAAGATGCTATCATTTCTGGGCAGAGGTTAGCAGAGCTCTGCCCTGTTGTCTGCACTTCAGGTTTGGGGACGGCAATCCCTGGATTTTCCACTGCCGATTCTCTGGCATGCTGCTGAACTTGTTCTAGCAGTTTCCTGTATGCCCTTTCCAGATGCTGTTCCTTCCTTAGCAAATGGTCCAGATCAGGTTTGAGCTCTGAGACCCCTGCAAGACCGAGCATAGCCTCTCTATATTCTCGCAGGTCCTCAAGGTCAGGTTCCCCTTCATCACCAAACATAAAATGATCTGTAAGGCTCTCCCACAGCAATCCAGGGCCTCCAAAGTCATATCCCTCCGGAGAGCATTCTGTTGTCTCCCCTAAATATCCCTCCTCTGCGCGCCATTGCAGAGCCCGATAACGATTGTCCAGCTCTATCTCCTGCTGGACCAGCCTGTCCAACTCAGTCACCCATTGCTCCTGGGGCCGCTCTCCCAGGAATGCCATTCACAATGCCCGCTGGTCACTGGCCCGTTGCTCTTGGGTTGGAAAGCACTTGCCCTGTTTTATACCAGCGAGCTGAAGGGCTCCAATCCAGAGCTTCACCCGAATCAGCTGCCTGAGCTCCAGGTATTCATCCTCAGACACAGTCCTGGTGTATGTTGAAAAGATGATCCGCAGCAGCCCCGGGAACTCTGATGCCAGGTCCATATCTCCGCTGGGGTGACTGAAGTCTGCTATGCTGATCTTGGATCCAGTTGGAGGTTTGGATGTCCCAGACTGGTGGCAAGCAGCGGGAAAGCTTCCTGCAATGTCACGGAACGTCCCACACTCCGCTTGAGTGCTTCCGTCAGTATACCGCTTCCTAAGTTCTGGAACACGAGCCCAATGGATCTGGCTATAGGAACCCCCAAGAACTAGACAACACCAGTCTTGGAGTACATCAGAACTAACTCTTTATTTGAGATCTCACACACATTTATACACCAGGATGACTCAAAGCTAACCTAATTAAAATGAGCTAATTTACTATTAAATTTACCCAGACCAGATGACTCAGAGACAAGACCTGTAGGACAGACTTGTGGGCACCGAGCTTCACACAGTAGTACAAACACAATAGCCGGAGCTAATTACAATTAACAATACAAACAACAATCTCCACCCTCCTCAGCCTATTCATCAACAGTTCATCTCTTAGAGCCCATTCACACAGGGGCAACACGACTTGCAGGTCGCCTCACCGAGGCGACCTGCACACGACTGCCCGGGCGACTTGCAAAACAACTTCTGTATAGAAGTCTATGCAAGTCGCCCCCGAAGTCGTACAGGAACCTTTTTCTAAGTCAGAGCGACTTGCGTCGCTCCCCTTAGAACGGTTCCATAGCACAGAACAGGAGGCGACTTGTCAGGCGACTAGGTCGCCTGACAAGTCGTCCCTGTGTGAATGGGGCTTTAGCCAGTCCTGGAGGCTAATGTGATCAGCTCACTCAATTAACAGGTTGAGTTCAGAATCAACCAAACCAATAATAGTCTCTACATACATCCTGGGAGATATTGTGGACAAATATTACTGTCCCATTTTAAGTAGTCCAAGATATATGTTCTCACTCACCCTGTGCCAGGATGGCACAGGGTGACTTAGACATAAGATGTATTCTGAGTTCCACGGGCCCTCCCGTCACAGGCATCATCCCGGTATAACCCCCGAAACCCGAGTACGCCCATCTGCGTACGCTCGGCGGGAAGGGGATAATAATAATAATATAATTAGGGCCCCTTTCTCATGGGGCACCAGGAGTGTGCTTGCTTAGCGGGGGATCTGTCTGCTGATCCCCGCTGAGTAGGCGGGTGGCTGGTCTGTGTCCGCTCCGCTTATGCACAGCCTGCTCTCCTCCATGGACAGTTGGATGTAAAAGGACAGCCTGTCCGTTTACAACTGACTGCTATCCAGTGTTAATTTCGTCGACTAAATGAATACTTTTTTAGTCGACTAAAGTACGACTAAAACTAAAACAATTGAGATGACTAAAATACTACTAAAACTAAAATGCCATTTTAGTCAAAAGACTAATGCCCTGTACACACTGTCGGACATTGATCGGACATTCCGACAACAAAATCCATGGATTTTTTCCGACGGATGTTGGCTCAAACTTGTCTTGCATACACACGGTCACACAAAGTTGTCGGAAAATCTGATCATTCTGAACGTGGTGACGTAAAACACGTACGTCGGGACTATAAACGGGGCGGTAGCCAATAGCTTTCATCTCTTTATTTATTCTGAGCATGCATGGCACTTTGTGCATCGGATTTGTGTACACACGATCGGAAATTCCAACAACGGATTTTGTTGTCGGAAAATTTTATAGCCTGCGCTCAAACTTTGTGTGTCGGAAAATCCGATGGAAAATGTGTGATGGAGCCTACACACGGTCGGAATTTCCGACAACAAGGTCCTATCACACATTTTCCGTCGGAAAATCCGACCTTGTGTACGGGGCATTACAATTTAACTACACCCATTCGATTTTAGATGACTAATATGAGTTTTCAGATATATTATTCCCGCGCTATCATAAATGGAAACGGCTAAAAATTGGAGAAGCTGCAAACACTGTTAAAGGTAAACACCTAACCTTGTGAATAAATATGAAGAGTGAATAGTGCTGCGCTAATCCTAAATGATTTATATATATAAAATTAAAAAAATTAAATAAATATAGGTGATGGTCTGCTTGTGAAACTCTGATGTGTGATGGTAAAGGGTTCAGATATGCGTGGGTGGTAATAGTTGCAGGATGGGATAACTAAAAATGGTGGACTTAAATAAATAAATAAATAAATATTGACCCCCTGGGGTCTGGACCAGAGTCTCAATCCGACATAGGGGGCAACAATAAAGTTAGGTGTAATCAATAAGGCATACAAATAACAATGCTGAATAATAGATCAACTAAAGGTGCTAATAGTATATAAAGTGCATATCTAGTGGGAATAAATGCATCCACAGTGGGGGGTACACAATGTTAAATAGGTGCAAATATACAGTGCAGCGTGAGATGCCAATTAAGGCAGTGGTGTAATAGTGAACTGCTAATTCATACAGTGCATATTGTGCAAGAAATAAATAAATAAATAAAGGAAAATGGATAAATAAATAAAAGAAAATGGATATTCAAGTGTCTCAAGTCCTTGTAAGATACTCAGCAGGGAAAAATACTTTTAAACCCAAAAAACACAAAAGTCCATAAAAGTCAACAAAATGTGACGGCAACGTCCTGGCATGCACACGTTGCAATTAAAGTGCTCAAGTGCCTCACATCCAGTGCTTCTTCGTGTAACACCACTCAAGTTAGGTAGTGGCCCCTTACCTTTAGGTAATAGGGCAACAGCATGTAGCCAACAGGACCTCTTTGAAAAACGCCTATGGGCTCCAGCGCGTCCCTCTCCAACCTACGTCCTGGGATGGGGTTCCCTCAGGTATAGTGCCGGGGGGGGGGTTCAAACGGTGATAGGCAAAGAAGAAAGGCCAATAGTGTAATCTCGTTTTTTATGGATACAACCGCTTTTTATTAAAAATGTATAATTACTCACATTTAAAATCACATAACAGCAAATGTCATCCGAGCGAGTGTCTTTAAATAGTTTAGAATAGGCCGAGACTCCAAGAAAATGGCCGCTCCATATCGGCCTATTCTAAACTATTTAAAGACACTAATTTAGCCTGTAATCATCCCCTGATGAAGTCACGTGTGGTGTGACGTCACGCGTAGGGACGAGACAGGCTGCATTCACTACAGAGGCTTACGAGCTCGCCGCTCGTCGGATGACATTTGCTGTTATGTGATTTTAAATGTGAGTAATTATACATTTTTAATAAAAAGCGGTTGTATCCATAAAAAACGAGATTACACTATTGGCCTTTCTTCTTTGCCTATCACCGTTTGAACCCCCCCCCCCCGGCACTATACCTGAGGGAACCCCATCCCAGGACGTAGGTTGGAGAGGGACGCGCTGGAGCCCATAGGCGTTTTTCAAAGAGGTCCTGTTGGCTACATGCTGTTGCCCTATTACCTAAAGGTAAGGGGCCACTACCTAACTTGAGTGGTGTTACACGAAGAAGCACTGGATGTGAGGCACTTGAGCACTTTAATTGCAACGTGTGCATGCCAGGACGTTGCCGTCACATTTTGTTGACTTTTATGGACTTTTGTGTTTTTTGGGTTTAAAAGTATTTTTCCCTGCTGAGTATCTTACAAGGACTTGAGACACTTGAATATCCATTTTCTTTTATTTATTTATCCATTTTCCTTTATTTATTTATTTATTTCTTGCACAATATGCACTGTATGAATTAGCAGTTCACTATTACACCACTGCCTTAATTGGCATCTCACGCTGCACTGTATATTTGCACCTATTTAACATTGTGTACCCCCCACTGTGGATGCATTTATTCCCACTAGATATGCACTTTATATACTATTAGCACCTTTAGTTGATCTATTATTCAGCATTGTTATTTGTATGCCTTATTGATTACACCTAACTTTATTGTTGCCCCCTATGTCGGATTGAGACTCTGGTCCAGACCCCAGGGGGTCAATATTTATTTATTTATTTATTTAAGTCCACCATTTTTAGTTATCCCATCCTGCAACTATTACCACCCACGCATATCTGAACCCTTTACCATCACACATCAGAGTTTCACAAGCAGACCATCACCTATATTTATTTAATTTTTTTAATTTTATATATATAAATCATTTAGGATTAGCGCAGCACTATTCACTCTTCATAATATGAGTTTTAATCGACTAAAATGTACTGGAGATTTAGTCAACTAAATACAACTAAAACAACTGCAGAAGACTAAAATGGGACTAAAACTAAAATGCCATTTTAGTCCTAAGACTAAAACTAAATCGAAATTTGCTGCCAAAATTAACACTGCTGCTATCCGATTCGCTAGACAGGAGAGGTACGGATCCCTATCCATCCGTTTTTAGCAGATCGGATTGGATGTAGGCAGGTATAAACAAACACATGTCCGTTTGCACTCGCAGCTCCATAGAGGAGAATGGAGAGTCCAATCGGGACCACCTGAAAAACTGACAGGCGGACCCGATCACACCACTAGTGTGAAAGGAGCCTAATTACAAGCATTTAAATAGCACCATCAATTTACACAGCGGTTTACATGCTGTAAGTCACTTCTGTATTATTATTTTTATCTGCAGGTCCAAGTGTATCCTGAATTATGGCTCTGAAAGTGCTAATTAGCACAAGCAGCAACTGTGTGAGCCACCTTAGAGGTTACAGAAAGTTACGAATTCCCACATTTGAACTCAGGAATATATTATGGCGACCCCTCCTTACACAACTGACCCCTGACCGCGAAGCAAAAACAGAAGGTGAAAATGTGGGCGCATCAAAGGCGAGTAAACACCAAGCCTCCATCAGAAAGAAGGACACCCATGAGGACTGGCTTAGAGATTTTCTTCTGCAAAAAGGTGCCAACACAAAAACCATTGACAGTATCATCTCCAGATACCCCCGAGCGGTCACTCGTACATCAGAAAATGTGCAGGCCAGGTGGGAAATCTGGAAAAGCGTCTTGCAGACAGACCTTCAGGTTCTACAAACTCTTGAGCGCTCCCCTGAATCTTTTTTCCGCTCGAGCAACCTTGAAAATTTGCAGGACAACGTCTCCTTTGTCAGTTCACTGGGCCTTTCTTCAAAGATTGTAACTCAGTTGATGGCCAGGGCCCCGCGGACGTTCTCAAATCGGGCAGCGCTCAATCGTGACATGGTGGAGTTTTTACAAAATGTATGCACTTGCTTGGGAGGTGACAATCCTGAGGAGTTTGCAAGAAAGATCATAGCAAAGAATGTGTATCTTTTAACCAGAAGCACCAAACGGATTAAAGTAAATGTCGAGATGTTCCAAACCATGTTGAAAATACCAAATGCAGAGATGCTGGACTGGATCCAAGGTAATGGCTCTGGTATTCTGGATCTGGGGAACGCCTATATCAAGAAGAACTTTGACAATATTCAGGAAAAATTTCAGTGTCTGGGTTGTTCAGAAGATGAGATTACTAAGTGTATATTCACTTTTCCTCGAATACTTTACCTGTCTCCTGTAACTTTAAACACCAAAGTTGATCTGCTTATGAAGTATGGTATTAAGGTGGACCAAATCTTGGAAATGCCAAGGGTGTTTGATGTGAGCTCTGCGAGTATACAAAGTAAGATTAAAGAACTGATGCAGCATGGCTATGATTTTCAGGCTTCTGGAATTGGAGTGTTGACTTTGAGCAGTAACAGGTTCAAGCTGAAAGTCGAAAAACTCATGAATTAAAAAAAAAAAAAACAAACAGGACTGTCTTTTCTTATGGCGTATATCACCAGCCACACATCGGTGACAGACCTATTCATTAAGGGGCCTACATGCAGAAATGTTTGAGTGTTAGGCATGTAACATATGCATCAAAGCTCATCGAAAATAATGATCTTTGAGACAGAACTAATTTCATGCAAAAATTCCAACCCAAAATAAAATTTGTGTTTTGTGAATCGAGCATTTTGAGGTAATATTATCGTGATGTTAAATAGCAAATGGAGTCAGTCACTCAGTCTTCTTAGTGAATTGACCCTACCACATTGTGGTATTTGGTATTGTGGTAGTGACCATACCACATTGCACTACAGCAGCACATACCGTATCATGCCATTATAGCAAATTATGTATATTGCACTGTAAATAGCAATTTACATCAACCAGCAACTGTACATTACATCACCCTGCAAGATCATGGACTGTCATATACAATATAACTTGTTCACCCAGCAAAACTGCATTATTCTCCAAAAGCAATTTATATTAAAGCAGAACTTTACCCATAACAATTTGTAAAAAAATAATGTTCTTTAGAAAGGAACATACATTCCACTTTTAGACGGCTTTCACACCGAGCCGCCCATAGTGGCGGCGGTAAAACGCCGCTATTTTTAGCAGCGTTTTACCGTCCGGATTTGCAGCGCATTCCGCCCGCTAGCGGGGCCCTTTTACCCCCCCGCTAGCAGCCGAGAAAGGGTTAAAACCGCCCGCAATGCGGCGCAATAGCTGCGTTTTTCTGCCGATATCGCAGCGCTGCCCCATTGATTTCAATGGGGAGGAGCAGTAAACACACCGCTCCAAAGAAACTGCTGGCAGGACTTTTCCTGACGCTCCAGTGTGAAAGCGCTCGGGCTTTCACACTGGAGACAATGGAGCAGCTGTTTGAGGGCGGATTGCAGGCGCTATTTTTAACCCTATAGCGCCTGCAAAACGCCCCCCCCCCGGTGTGAAAGGGGTCTAATAATTAGGTTACCAAAATGAGTGTGTGCTGAAAATTGCCTCCAGCATTGCTCCTGCTTTTTCATGCCGGAGGTGCCATTTTGCTGAAGCCCAGAGCCCCTGAACAGCAGTTAATCATCATAAAGCAGAACTAAACTTATCGATTTAATAGTTATAAAAAAAAAGTTACATTCCTGGAATGCCAGGATTGCTAACTGTCACATTTGTTTGTGTCCTCAACCAAACTGTCAGGCCATCAAATGGCTGGTGTCATAACTGACCACACGTGCAGCCCCATGGCAGTTACAGATAAAGCAGAAACAGCTTCCTTGGCTGTAAGCAGGGGTAGGCAACCTGGGGCCCTCCAGCTGTTGTGTAACTACATTTCACATGAGGCATTGTAAGGCTGGCTGTTACAATTACTCCCAGAGGCATGATGGGACTTGTAGTTCTGCAACAGCTGGAGGGCCCCAGGTTGCCTACCCCCTGCTGTAAAGGATAGGAGGGTTTACTTCTGCTTTAACCAGTTACGGACCGCCCGCCGACTTTATACGGCGGCTATTTGAAGGAGGATATTGTTGTTATGGCTGCAGCTAGCTGGCATAACCCCAGTATCCCTGTCTTCAGCGGGCGGTCCGCTACAAGATAAAGTAGTCTCTGCGGCGGATTCGCCGCAAGATCACTTTTATCGGTGGCGGGAGAGGGCCAACCCCTCCCGGCGCAATCTGGTTCCCTCTGCCGCTTACCGGAGCCGTCGGCTGCGGCGGAGGCGATCGCGTCCTTTCGGTAGCTGGGTATGGAGGCGAGTGAGGGGAAGATGGCCCCCACCCGTCTCCATACAATTGCTGGGAGGAGGCGACGTCAAAACGTCACTTCCACCCACAGCTCTTAAAGGGCCATTTTTTTTAAATTATTTTTTTTTAAATTACAAATTTTTTTTTTTTTGCTAATTGCATTTTAGTCTAAATATGAGATGTGAGGTCTTTTTGACCCCAGATCTCATACTTAAGAGGACCTGTCATGCTTTTTTCTATTACAAGGGATGTTTACATATAGGAATAAAAGTGACAATTTAAAAAAAAAAAAAAACAGTGTAAAAATAAAAGGTAAAATAAATAATAAAAAAAAAATAATTTTGAAATGCGCCCCATCCCGATGAGCTCGCGTGCAGAAGCAAACACACACGTGAGTAGCGCCCACATATGAAAATGGTGTTCAAACCACACATGTGATGTATCACCACGATCGGTAGAGCGAGAGCAATAATTCTAGCCCTAGACCTCCTCTGTAACTTAAAATATGCAACCTGTAGAATGTTTTAAATGTCGCCTATGCAGATTTTTAAGGGTAAAAGTTTGCCGCCATTCCACGAGCAGGCGCAATTTTGAAGTGTGACATGTTGGCTATCAATTTACTCGGCATAACATTATCTTTCACAATATAGAAAAAAATTGGGCTAACTTTACTGTTGTCTTATTTTTTAATTAAAAAAAGTGTATTTTTTCCAAAAAAAGTGCGATTGTAAGACCGCTGCATAAATACGGTGTAACAGAAAGTATTGCAATGACCGCCATTTTATTCTCTAGGGTGATTGGAAAAAAATGTATAATGTTTGGGGGTTCTAAGTAATTTTCTAGCAAAAAAAAAAAATGTTTTTAACTTGTAAACAGCAAATCTCAGAAAGAGGCTCATTCCTAATTGGTTAAGGCTGTAAGCAGAAAACTCGTCAGTGCCTAAAAATGGAGAGCAACTGAGAATGTGGAGAGCAGAGTGAGACAGTGTATTACCATCCCTTTTAATGTGAGACCCAATATGTTCAGCTACCACCATTCCCTCTAATGTATGGCCTCCTATGTTCAGCCACCACCATCCCTTCTAATATGAGACCCCTCATTTTCAGCCACCACTATCCCTTTTAATGTGAGGCCCCTTACCTTATGTTCATCCTACGCCATCCCCTCTATTGTGAGCCCCACTTATGTTTAGCTACCACCATTCCCCCTACCAGCTACCACCATCATACGGCATCCTATGTTCAGCCACCACCATCCCTTCTAATGTGAGCCCCCTCATATTTATCCACCGCTATCCCCTCTAATGTGAGCCTTCCTCATGTTCAGCCACCACCATGTCAAAAAAACAACAAACAAAAATTCCCAGTTCATTTACCAGCTGGCCTGCAACAAACCACATTACTCTCATCTAACAGTTCACGTTAAAACCAAGAGGTTTCGTTTGTACACATTTGCAAATACATGCGTAAGCTGCAGCAGCCACGTCAGGGCACCCCAGTGTACTGCAATCCTAACTCTATGATTCTGAGAGTCTCCTGCGTTGGAGCACATATATAATAATGTACCACCATCTCTTCTTATGTGAGGCCTCTTATGGTCTGCCACCACCATCCTCTCTAATGTGAGCCCCCCTGGAGTTTAGTTACCCTAATCCCTTCTAATGTGAGCCACCACTATCTCTTCTAATGGGAGGCCCTTATGTTCAGCCACCACCATCCCGTCTAATAGGAGGCCCCATCACTATCCCTTTTATTGTGGGGCCCCTCATGTTTAGCTGCCACTGACCCCTCTAATATGAGGCCCTTCAACCACCACTGCCCCCTCTAATATGAGGCCTTTCATATTCAGCCACCACAATCCATTTTAATATAAGGCTCCTCATTTCCAGCCACCATCAACCTCTGTATGTGAAACTCCTGTTAAATGCAACCTGCAAATATATCCCCCCCCCCACCACTGGCTTTCGGCATAAAATTTCCATTAAATTGAAGCATTTATACTGCCCACCAATGTAACGGATGCAATGGGAGCATACACAGCCGGTGTCGGCAGGGGCCAGCACAGAGGCAGGTGGAGACAAAGAGGTGCAGGCACTAGGAAAGAGGAGATGGGTGACAGTCAGGAGGGGTAGAGGGGGAAGTGCCAGGGAGGCCGATCCAGGACTGGAGCATTCCAATAAGTACGCTCTATTGAGTGACATTGGTGAAACCAGTCAGGGACCAGCACTGCTGGAGCTGAGGGACTCTCCTAGCTGCTGGGGGAAAAACTCCTCCAGCGAGAGTGAGGGGGAAGTGAAGAGAAAGGAAAGACAGATTCTGGTGGTAGGGGACTCAATTCTTAGAAGGACAAAGAGGGCAATCTGTAACAAAGACCTGAAGTGCCGAACTGTATATTGTCTACCGGGCGCTCAGGTTCGGCACATCACAAATCTGGTGGACGGATTACTGGGAGGTGCTGGGGAAGACCCGGCTGTCATGGTGCACGTTGGCACCAATGACAAAGTCAGAGGCAGATGGAATGTCCTAAAGAACGAGCTAAATTGAGAAAAAGGACCTCCAAGGTAGTATTCGTAGGAATACTACTGGTACATCGAGCCACACAAGAAAGGCAGAGGGAGATTAGGGAAGTAAACAAGCGGCTGAAGAGCTGGTGTAGTAAGGAGGGATTTGGGTTCCTGGAGGACTGGGCCCTACTGTAGAAGGGACGGACTGCACCTAAATGAGGAGGGTGCAGATCAGCTGGCAGTAAAGATGGACAAAAAGTTAGAGGGGTTTTTAAACTAGGCGACGGGGGGGGGGGGGGGGCCCAGAGGTAGAGATATTCAGCGCGGAATATATTCCAGAGGGTAGTATTGGGGGCATTAGTGGTAGGTTGACTAAAGCACATAAACCCAAGTTAAGTAGAGTAACAAGTCCTAGTTGCAATCTCGGAACACCCAATAAGAAGATGGTATGCGACCAGTCTAAACTACTTGACATGTTCACCAATGCCAGGAGCCTGGCGGACAAGATGGGTGAACTAGAGATACTGTTGTACGAGGAGGTTTTGGATTTTGTGGGAATTTCAGAGACCTGGTTCAACAGCTCTCATGATTGGCTGGCAACCATTCAAGGGTATACCCTTTATCGCAGGGATAGAGAGGGTAAAAAAGGGGGAGGGGTATGCCTATATATCAAGAGTGAATGTGAGAGATTACATCACTAAGGGGGCTAGGGAGGAGGTGGAATCCTTATGGGTAGAGCTCCAAAGGGATGAAGCTAAGGGAAAATTACTGGGAGTATGCTATAGGCCCCCTAATCTGAATGAGGAGGGGGAGACGGATCTCCTATCACAAGTTGGATTAGCAGCAAGGATGGGTAGTGTTATCGTAATGGGGGATTTTAATTATCCAGACATAGACTGGGCGGAGGGAACCATGCATTCGTTGAAGGCTCGCCAGTTTCTAAATGTCTTGCAGGACAATTTAATGGTTCAGATGGTAGACGCACCAACTAGAAATAAAGCATTACTGGATCTACTGATTACCAACAATACAGACCTGATCACGGATGTGGAAATACGGGGCAATTTAGTCAACCGCGATCACAGGTCAATTGGCTTCAGTATAAATCACACAAATAGGAAACATAAGGGGAATACAAAGACAAATTTCAAAAGAGCCAACTTCCCTAAACTACGAACCTTGTTAGAAGGCATAAATTGGGATAAAATCTTAGAAACAAAGAACACGGAGGAGAGATGGGTTTGCTTTAAGAGCATATTAAATAAGGGCATTAGCCAATGCATCCCATTGGGTAATAAATTTAAAAGAACGAACAAAAGTCCTGGATGGCTTAACTCCAATGTAAAAATGCATAAAACAGCAAAGGAGAAGGCCTTCAAAAAATACAAGGTTGAGGGATCATCATCAGCATTCAGACGTTATAAAGAATGCAACAAGAAATGTAAGGGTGCAATTAGGGCGGCTAAGATAGAACACGAAAGACATATAGCGGAGTAGAGCAAAAAAAATCTAAAGAAATTCTTTAAGTATGTAAACAGTAAAAAAGGGAGGACAGACCATATTGGCCCCATAAAGAATGAGGAAGGACATCTGTTTACAAAGGATGGGGAGATGGCGAAGGTTTTGAATTTATTCTTCTCCTCAGTCTTCACGAGGGAATCGGGGGGCTTCAGTAACCAAAACTGCAGTGTTTATCCTTATGACACATCAGAGGAAGCACCTCCGTGGTTAACAGAGGACAGAATTAAAATTAGACTTGGGAAACCTAACATTAATAAATCACCGGGACCAGGTGGCTTGCGTCTGAGGGTACTTAGGGAACTCAGTCAAGTAATTGCCAGACCATTGTTCCTAATTTTTACTGACAGTCTACTGACTGGAATGGTACCAGCTGATTGGAGAAAAGCCAGTTGAGCACCAATATTTAAAAAGGGCCCAAAATACATCCCTGGGAATTACAGACCAGTTAGCCTAACATCAAGAGTATGCAAGCTCTTGGAGGGGATGATAAGGGACAATATACAAGATTTTAGTAATGAGAACGGTATCATTAGCAGTAATCAGCATGGATTCATGAAGTGTTCGCAACTCCACGTGCCCAATCCCACCAGGAAGTCGACACTGCACAGCACTATTTACAGGCAGTGAGACATTTCCCGGTCCGCAGCTGCACAGATCGGGAAGTGTCTCACTGCCAGTGATTAGCGCTGTGCCGTGTCGGCTTCCTGGCGGGATTGGGCACGTGGGGTTGTGAACACGCCTGAGCCTATCTCTAGCAGGAACACAGGATCAATGTCTTCCCTACTGACAGATTGCTGTTCTGCCTGTGTACTAAATAATCGGCGGGTGGCTGCCAGACATCGAGTTTGCGTTAACTGTCGCTGGTCTCCCGCTGTATGTGATCACAGTGGGAGGGCGCGCCCCAGAGACACGGAGGTGTCAGATCATGTGATCTGGCGCAGAGCACCCGCCCTGCTGCAGTAAATGTACGGTTGTGAAGCGGTTAAACCCACAAGTGCATTTGTTTTCCACTACTATTACTTTATATTGGCTATTGAAATTTACAAATGCAGCAATTTAGAAATTGGATGAAAGGTTTAGCACTGGGAAACACTTTTTGAAAGATAAAAATTACATTTTATATACAATTATATAGATCAGACCACAATGAGGGACAAATGAGGAGGAAAGAGGGACTTTGTTCCAAATCAAGGAAAGTTGGGAGCTATGTGCTTTAGTGCACCCTGTTTGAACGGGGCTATACAAACATTACACTAGGGCTGGGGCTTCTGTATGCTCTTCATCATGCCACTCATGTCACTAGGGTTGCCACATCATCACTTTAACCACTTATAGACCGCCGAACGCCAATATACGTCCTAACTTTGAAGAGGAATATCGTTGTTATGGCAGCAGCTAGCTGCCATAACCCCGGTATCCTCTTCTTTGGCCGGCGGTCCGCTTTCCAATAAGAGTGGTCTCTGCGGTGGATTCGCAGTGAGATCACTTTTATCGGCGGCGGGAGAGGGCTTTCCCACCCGCCGCACTCCGGTGCCCTCCGCCGCTTACCGGATCCGTCAGCAGCGGCGATCGGATGTTTCCCCTTGCTGGGTATGGAGACCCCCACCCCACCTGTCTCCATAACATTGCAGGGCGGAAGCGACGTCAAAACGTCACTTCCGCCCATAGCTCTTAAAGTAAGGTGACCAGATTTTCAAAATGAAATCCGGGGACATTTTTTTTTCGGCAAATGGTAAACGATTTTATAAGCATATATTCCTCAAATTATATATTCAGTGTATGTGATATATGTTTATGGAAGGATTATATGATATATACGTTATTTCTCACATTTCGTCCATGAGATAAAAAAAAAAGAAGATTCTTACAATTTTTTGGAATACGACTACCAAATGTTAAGACGATAAGATGGAGATAAAACTTTTCAATGCATATTTTGTATTTTATTCTTGCCAAAGAATTTTGGTTCAACAATAACAATGAACAATAAATTAACAATTCAGAACAGTAAAAGATTGCATGGTAACAACACGTAGGATACCTTCAAACATAAATAATCAAATATTAATAGCTAACTGTTCTAAGACTACAAATGTTACAGGAACAAAAGCAATATAAAATACTGGAGGAGTTTTACAACATTTTGCGGAGTAACCCTTTAACTTGCATATTTCTCAGTGCAGAGCCCCCCCATTAGTATAGAATCCCCCCAGTGCAGAGCCCCCAATAGTATAAACACCCCCTCACTGCAGAACCCCCATTAGTATAGAATCCCCCCAGTGCAGAGCCCCCCCATTAGTATAGAGTCCCCCCAGTGCAGAGCCCCCATTAGTGTAGAATCCCCCCAGTGCAGAGCCCCCCATTAGTATAGAATCCCCCCAGTGCAGAGCCCCCCCATTAGTATAGAGTCCCCCCAGTGCAGAGCCCCCATTAGTGTAGAATCCCCCCAGTGCAGAGCCCCCCATTAGTATAGAATCCCCCCAGTGCAGAGCCCCCCATTAGTATAGAATCCCCCCAGTGCAGAGCCCCCCATTAGTATAGAATCCCCCCAGTGCAGAGCCCCCCCATTAGTATAGAATCCCCCCAGTGCAGAGCCCCCCCATTAGTATAGAATCCCCCCAGTGCAGAGCCCCCATTAGTATAGAATCCCCCCAGCGCAGAGCCCCCCATTAGTATAGAATCCCCCCAGTGCAGAGCCCCCCCCATTAGTATAGAATCCCCCCAGTGCAGAGCCCCCATTAGTATAGAATCCCCCCAGTGCAGAGCCCCCATTAGTATAGAATCCCCCCAGTGCAGAGCCCCCCCATTAGTATAGAATCCCCCCAGTGCAGAGCCCCCATTAGTATAGAATCCCCCCAGTGCAGAGCCCCCCCCCTATTAGTATAGAATCCCCCAGTGCTGAGCCCCCATTAGTATAGAATCCCCCCAGTGCAGAGCCCCCCCATTAGTATAGAATCCCCCCAGTGCAGAGCCCCCATTAGTATAGAATCCCCCCAGTGCAGAGCCCCCCCATTAGTATAGAATCCCCCCAGTGCAGAGCCCCCATTAGTATAGAACCCCCCCCCCCCCAGTGCAGAGCCCCCATTAGTATAGAATCCCCCCAGTGCAGAGCCCCCCATTAGTATAGAATCCCCCCAGTGCAGAGCCCCCATTAGTATAGAATCCCCCCAGTGCAGAGCCCCCCCATTAGTATAGAATCCCCCCAGTGCAGAGCCCCCATTAGTATAGAATCCCCCCCCCCAGTGCAGAGCCCCCATTAGTACAGAATCCCCCCAGTGCAGAGCCCCCCATTAGTATAGAATCCCCCCAGTGCAGAGCCCCCATTAGTATAGAATCCCCCCAGTGCAGAGCCCCCATTAGTATAGAATCCCCCCAGTGCAGAGCCCCCCCCCATTAGTATAGAATCCCCCAGTGCAGAGCCCCCATTAGTATAGAATCCCCCCAGTGCAGAGCCCCCCCATTAGTATAGAATCCCCCCAGTGCAGAGCCCCCATTAGTATAGAATCCCCCCAGTGCAGAGCCCCCCCCATTAGTATAGAATCCCCCCAGTGCAGAGCCCCCATTAGTATAGAATCCCCCCAGTGCAGAGCCCCCCCATTAGTATAGAATCCCCCAGTGCAGAGCCCCCATTAGTATAGAATCCCCCCAGTGCAGAGCCCCCCCATTAGTATAGAATCCCCCCAGTGCAGAGCCCCCATTAGTATAGAACCCCCCCCCCAGTGCAGAGCCCCCATTAGTATAGAATCCCCCCAGTGCAGAGCCCCCCATTAGTATAGAATCCCCCCAGTGCAGAGCCCCCATTAGTATAGAATCCCCCCAGTGCAGAGCCCCCCCATTAGTATAGAATCCCCCCAGTGCAGAGCCCCCATTAGTATAGAATCCCCCCCCCCCAGTGCAGAGCCCCCATTAGTACAGAATCCCCCCAGTGCAGAGCCCCCCATTAGTATAGAATCCCCCCAGTGCAGAGCCCCCATTAGTATAGAATCCCCCCAGTGCAGAGCCCCCATTAGTATAGAATCCCCCCAGTGCAGAGCCCCCCCCCATTAGTATAGAATCCCCCAGTGCAGAGCCCCCATTAGTATAGAATCCCCCCAGTGCAGAGCCCCCCCATTAGTATAGAATCCCCCCAGTGCAGAGCCCCCATTAGTATAGAATCCCCCCAGTGCAGAGCCCCCCCATTAGTATAGAATCCCCCAGTGCAGAGCCCCCATTAGTATAGAATCCCCCCAGTGCAGAGCCCCCCCATTAGTATAGAATCCCCCAGTGCAGAGCCCCCATTAGTATAGAATCCCCCCAGTGCAGAGCCCCCATTAGTATAGAATCCCCCAGTGCAGAGCCCCCATTAGTATAGAATCCCCCCAGTGCAGAGCCCCCATTAGTATAGAATCCCCCCAGTGCAGAGCCCCCATTAGTATAGAATCCCCCCAGTGCAGAGCCCCCATTAGTATAGAATCCCCCAGTGCAGAGCCCCCCCATTAGTATAGAATCCCCCCAGTGCAGAGCCCCCCCATTAGTATAGAATCCCCCAGTGCAGAGCCCCCCCATTAGTATAGAATCCCCCAGTGCAGAGCCCCCCCATTAGTATAGAATCCCCCAGTGCAGAGCCCCCCCATTAGTATAGAATCCCCCCAGTGCAGAGCCCCCATTAGTATAGAATCCCCCCAGTGCAGAGCCCCCCCATTAGTATAGAATCCCCCCAGTGCAGAGCCCCCATTAGTATAGAATCCCCCCAGTGCAGAGCCCCCATTAGTATAGAATCCCCCCAGTGCAGAGCCCCCATTAGTATAGAATCCCCCCAGTGCAGAGCCCCCATTAGTATAGAAACCCCCCCAGTGCAGAGCCCCCATTAGTATAGAATCCCCCCAGTGCAGAGCAGAGCCCCCCCCATTAGTATAGAATCCCCCCAGTGCAGAGCCCCCCCCCAATTAGTATAGAATCCCCCCCAGTGCAGAGCCCCCCCATTAATATAGAATCCCCCCAGTGCAGAGCCCCCATTAGTATAGAATCCCCCCAGTGCAGAGCCCCCCCCATTAGTATAGAATCCCCCCAGTGCAGAGCCCCCCCCATTAGTATAGAATCCCCCCAGTGCAGAGCCCCCCCCCCATTAGTATAGAATCCCCCCAGTGCAGAGCCCCCCCCCATTAGTATAGAATCCCCCCAGTGCAGAGCCCCCCCATTAGTATAGAATCCCCCCAGTGCAGAGCCCCCCCCCATTAGTATAGAATCCCCCCAGTGCAGAGCCCCCCCCCATTAGTATAGAATCCCCCCAGTGCAGAGCCCCCCCCCCCCATTAGTATAGAATCCCCCCAGTGCAGAGCCCCCCCCATTAGTATAGAATCCCCCCAGTGCATAGCCCCCCCATTAGTATAGAATCCCCCCAGTGCAGAGCCCCCCCCCCATTAGTATAGAATCCCCCCAGTGCAGAGCCCCCATTAGTATAGAATCCCCCCAGTGCAGAGCCCCCCCATTAGTATAGAATCCTCCCAGTGCAGAGCCCCCATTAGTATAGAATCCCCCCAGTGCAGAGCCCCCATTAGTATAGAATCCCCCCAGTGCAGAGCCCCCCCCCCATTAGTATAGAATCCCCCCAGTGCAGAGCCCCCCCCCATTAGTATAGAATCCCCCCAGTGCAGAGCCCCCCCCATTAGTATAGAATCCCCCCAGTGCAGAGCCCCCCCCCCATTAGTATAGAATCACCCCAGTGCAGAGCCCCCCCCCATTAGTATAGAATCCCCCCAGTGCATAGCCCCCCCATTAGTATAGAATCCCCCCAGTGCAGAGCCCCCCATTAGTATAGAATCCCCCCAGTGCAGAGCCCCCCCCATTAGTATAGAATCCCCCCAGTGCAGAGCCCCCCCATTAGTATAGAATCCCCCCAGTGCAGAGCCCCCATTAGTATAGAAGCCCCCCCATTAGTATAGAATCCCCCCAGTGCAGAGCCCCCCCCCCATTAGTATAGAATCCCCCCAGTGCAGAGCCCCCATTAGTATAGAATCCCCCCAGTGCAGAGCCCCCATTAGTATAGAATCCCCCCAGTGCAGAGCCCCCCCATTAGTATAGAATCCCCCCAGTGCAGAGCCCCCATTAGTATAGAATCCCCCCAGTGCAGAGCCCCCATTAGTATAGAATCCCCCCAGTGCAGAGCCCCCCCATTAGTATAGAATCCCCCCAGTGCAGAGCCCCCATTAGTATAGAATCCCCCCAGTGCAGAGCCCCCATTAGTATAGAATCCCCCAGTGCAGAGCCCCCATTAGTATAGAATCCCCCCAGTGCAGAGCCCCCATTAGTATAGAATCCCCCCAGTGCAGAGCCCCCATTAGTATAGAATCCCCCCAGTGCAGAGCCCCCCCATTAGTATAGAATCCCCCCAGTGCAGAGCCCCCCCATTAGTATAGAATCCCCCAGTGCAGAGCCCCCCCATTAGTATAGAATCCCCCAGTGCAGAGCCCCCCCATTAGTATAGAATCCCCCAGTGCAGAGCCCCCCCATTAGTATAGAATCCCCCCAGTGCAGAGCCCCCATTAGTATAGAATCCCCCCAGTGCAGAGCCCCCCCATTAGTATAGAATCTCCCCAGTGCAGAGCCCCCCATTAGTATAGAATCCCCCCAGTGCAGAGCCCCCATTAGTATAGAATCCCCCCAGTGCAGAGCCCCCATTAGTATAGAATCCCCCCAGTGCAGAGCCCCCATTAGTATAGAATCCCCCCAGTGCAGAGCCCCCATTAGTATAGAATCCCCCCAGTGCAGAGCCCCCATTAGTATAGAATCCCCCCAGTGCAGAGCCCCCATTAGTATAGAATCCCCCCAGTGCAGAGCAGAGCCCCCCCATTAGTATAGAATCCCCCCAGTGCAGAGCCCCCCCCCCCATTAGTATAGAATCCCCCCAGTGCAGAGCCCCCCCATTAATATAGAATCCCCCCAGTGCAGAGCCCCCATTAGTATAGAATCCCCCCAGTGCAGAGCCCCCCCCCCATTAGTATAGAATCCCCCCAGTGCAGAGCCCCCCCATTAGTATAGGAATCCCCCCAGTGCAGAGCCCCCCCCCATTAGTATAGAATCCCCCCAGTGCAGAGCCCCCCCCCCATTAGTATAGAATCCCCCCAGTGCAGAGCCCCCCCATTAGTATAGAATCCCCCCAGTGAAGAGCCCCCCCATTAGTATAGAATCCCCCCAGTGAAGAGCCCCCATTAGTATAGAAGCCCCCCATTAGTATAGAATCCCCCCAGTGCAGAGCCCCCCCCCCATTAGTATAGAATCCCCCCAGTGCAGAGCCCCCATTAGTATAGAATCCCCCCAGTGCAGAGCCCCCATTAGTATAGAATCCCCCCAGTGCAGAGCCCCCGCATTAGTATAGAATCCCCCCAGTGCAGAGCCTCCATTAGTATAGAATCCCCCCAGTGCAGAGCCCCCCCCCATTAGTATAGAATCCCCCCAGTGCAGAGCCCCCCCCATTAGTATAGAATCCCCCCCAGTGCAGAGCCCCCCCCCCCATTAGTATAGAATCCCCCCAGTGCAGAGCCCCCCCATTAGTATAGAATCCTCCCAGTGCAGAGCCCCCATTAGTATAGAATCCCCCCAGTGCAGAGCCCCCATTAGTATAGAATCCCCCCAGTGCAGAGCCCCCCCCCCATTAGTATAGAATCCCCCCAGTGCAGAGCCCCCCCCCATTAGTATAGAATCCCCCCAGTGCAGAGCCCCCCCCCCATTAGTATAGAATCCCCCCATGCAGAGCCCCCCCCATTAGTATAGAATCACCCCAGTGCAGAGCCCCCCCCATTAGTATAGAATCCCCCCAGTGCATAGCCCCCCATTAGTATAGAATCCCCCAGTGCAGAGCCCCCCAGTAGGTATAGAATCCCCCAGTGCAGAGCCCCCCATTAGTATAGAATCCCCCCAGTGCAGAGCCCCCCATTAGTATAGAATCCCCCCAGTGCAGAGCCCCCATTAGTATAGAAGCCCCCCCATTAGTATAGAATCCCCCCAGTGCAGAGCCCCCCCCCATTAGTATAGAATCCCCCAGTGCAGAGCCCCCATTAGTATAGAATCCCCCCAGTGCAGAGCCCCCCCCATTAGTATAGAATCCCCCCAGTGCAGAGCCCCATTAGTATATAATCCCCCCAGTGCAGAGCCCCCATTAGTATAGAATCCCCCCAGTGCAGAGCCCCCCCATTAGTATAGAATCCCCCCAGTGCAGAGCCCCATTAGTATAGAATCCCCCCAGTGCAGAGCCCCCATTAGTATAGAATCCCCCAGTGCAGAGCCCCCATTAGTATAGAATCCCCCCAGTGCAGAGCCCCCATTAGTATAGAATCCCCCCAGTGCAGAGCCCCCATTAGTATAGAATCCCCCAGTGCAGAGCCCCCCCATTAGTATAGAATCCCCCCAGTGCAGAGCCCCCCCATTAGTATAGAATCCCCCAGTGCAGAGCCCCCCCATTAGTATAGAATCCCCCAGTGCAGAGCCCCCCCATTAGTATAGAATCCCCCAGTGCAGAGCCCCCCCATTAGTATAGAATCCCCCCAGTGCAGAGCCCCCATTAGTATAGAATCCCCCCAGTGCAGAGCCCCCCCATTAGTATAGAATCCCCCCAGTGCAGAGCCCCCCATTAGTATAGAATCCCCCCAGTGCAGAGCCCCCATTAGTATAGAATCCCCCCAGTGCAGAGCCCCATTAGTATAGAATCCCCCCCAGTGCAGAGCCCCCATTAGTATAGAATCCCCCAGTGCAGAGCCCCCATTAGTATAGAATCCCCCCAGTGCAGAGCCCCCATTAGTATAGAATCCCCCAGTGCAGAGCAGAGCCCCCCCATTAGTATAGAATCCCCCCAGTGCAGAGCCCCCCCCCATTAGTATAGAATCCCCCCAGTGCAGAGCCCCCCCATTAATATAGAATCCCCCCAGTGCAGAGCCCCCATTAGTATAGAATCCCCCCAGTGCAGAGCCCCCCCCCATTAGTATAGAATCCCCCCAGTGCAGAGCCCCCCCCATTAGTATAGAATCCCCCCAGTGCATAGCCCCCCCATTAGTATAGAATCCCCCAGTGCAGAGCCCCCCCCATTAGTATAGAATCCCCCAGTGAAGAGCCCCCCCATTAGTATAGAATCCCCCCAGTGAAGAGCCCCCATTAGTATAGAAGCCCCCCATTAGTATAGAATCCCCCAGTGCAGAGCCCCCCCCCCATTAGTATAGAATCCCCCCAGTGCAGAGCCCCCATTAGTATAGAATCCCCCCAGTGCAGAGCCCCCATTAGTATAGAATCCCCCCAGTGCAGAGCCCCCGCATTAGTATAGAATCCCCCCAGTGCAGAGCCCCCCCCATTAGTATAGAATCCCCCCAGTGCAGAGCCCCCCCCATTAGTATAGAATCCCCCCAGTGCAGAGCCCCCCCCCATTAGTATAGAATCCCCCCCAGTGCAGAGCCCCCCCATTAGTATAGAATCCTCCCAGTGCAGAGCCCCCATTAGTATAGAATCCCCCCAGTGCAGAGCCCCCATTAGTATAGAATCCCCCCAGTGCAGAGCCCCCCCCCCCATTAGTATAGAATCCCCCCAGTGCAGAGCCCCCCCCCCCATTAGTATAGAATCCCCCCAGTGCAGAGCCCCCCCCCCATTAGTATAGAATCCCCCCAGTGCAGAGCCCCCCCCCCATTAGTATAGAATCACCCCAGTGCAGAGCCCCCCCCCATTAGTATAGAATCCCCCCAGTGCATAGCCCCCCCATTAGTATAGAATCCCCCCAGTGCAGAGCCCCCCCATTAGTATAGAATCCCCCCAGTGCAGAGCCCCCCCATTAGTATAGAATCCCCCCAGTGCAGAGCCCCCATTAGTATAGAAGCCCCCCCATTAGTATAGAATCCCCCCAGTGCAGAGCCCCCCCCCATTAGTATAGAATCCCCCCAGTGCAGAGCCCCCATTAGTATAGAATCCCCCCAGTGCAGAGCCCCCATTAGTATAGAATCCCCCCAGTGCAGAGCCCCCCCATTAGTATAGAATCCCCCCAGTGCAGAGCCCCCATTAGTATAGAATCCCCCCAGTGCAGAGCCCCCATTAGTATAGAATCCCCCCAGTGCAGAGCCCCCCCATTAGTATAGAATCCCCCCAGTGCAGAGCTCCCATTAGTATAGAATCCCCCCAGTGCAGAGCCCCCATTAGTATAGAATCCCCCAGTGCAGAGCCCCCATTAGTATAGAATCCCCCCAGTGCAGAGCCCCCATTAGTATAGAATCCCCCCAGTGCAGAGCCCCCATTAGTATAGAATCCCCCCAGTGCAGAGCCCCCCCCATTAGTATAGAATCCCCCCAGTGCAGAGCCCCCCCCATTAGTATAGAATCCCCCCAGTGCAGAGCCCCCCCCCCATTAGTATAGAATCCCCCCAGTGCAGAGCCCCCCCATTAGTATAGAATCCTCCCAGTGCAGAGCCCCCATTAGTATAGAATCCCCCCAGTGCAGAGCCCCCATTAGTATAGAATCCCCCCAGTGCAGAGCCCCCCCCCCCCATTAGTATAGAATCCCCCCAGTGCAGAGCCCCCCCCCCATTAGTATAGAATCCCCCCAGTGCAGAGCCCCCCCCCCATTAGTATAGAATCCCCCCAGTGCAGAGCCCCCCCCCCCATTAGTATAGAATCACCCCAGTGCAGAGCCCCCCCCATTAGTATAGAATCCCCCCAGTGCATAGCCCCCCCATTAGTATAGAATCCCCCCAGTGCAGAGCCCCCCATTAGTATAGAATCCCCCCAGTGCAGAGCCCCCCCATTAGTATAGAATCCCCCCAGTGCAGAGCCCCCCCATTAGTATAGAATCCCCCCAGTGCAGAGCCCCCATTAGTATAGAAGCCCCCCCATTAGTATAGAATCCCCCCAGTGCAGAGCCCCCCCCCCATTAGTATAGAATCCCCCCAGTGCAGAGCCCCCATTAGTATAGAATCCCCCCAGTGCAGAGCCCCCATTAGTATAGAATCCCCCCAGTGCAGAGCCCCCCCATTAGTATAGAATCCCCCCAGTGCAGAGCCCCCATTAGTATAGAATCCCCCCAGTGCAGAGCCCCCATTAGTATAGAATCCCCCCAGTGCAGAGCCCCCCCATTAGTATAGAATCCCCCCAGTGCAGAGCTCCCATTAGTATAGAATCCCCCCAGTGCAGAGCCCCCATTAGTATAGAATCCCCCAGTGCAGAGCCCCCATTAGTATAGAATCCCCCCAGTGCAGAGCCCCCATTAGTATAGAATCCCCCCAGTGCAGAGCCCCCATTAGTATAGAATCCCCCCAGTGCAGAGCCCCCCCATTAGTATAGAATCCCCCCCAGTGCAGAGCCCCCCCCATTAGTATAGAATCCCCCAGTGCAGAGCCCCCCCATTAGTATAGAATCCCCCAGTGCAGAGCCCCCCCATTAGTATAGAATCCCCCAGTGCAGAGCCCCCCCATTAGTATAGAATCCCCCCAGTGCAGAGCCCCCATTAGTATAGAATCCCCCCAGTGCAGAGCCCCCCCATTAGTATAGAATCCCCCCAGTGCAGAGCCCCCCATTAGTATAGAATCCCCCCAGTGCAGAGCCCCCCATTAGTATAGAATCCCCCCAGTGCAGAGCCCCCATTAGTATAGAATCCCCCCAGTGCAGAGCCCCCATTAGTATAGAATCCCCCCAGTGCAGAGCCCCCATTAGTATAGAATCCCCCCAGTGCAGAGCCCCCATTAGTATAGAATCCCCCCAGTGCAGAGCCCCCATTAGTATAGAATCCCCCCAGTGCAGAGCAGAGCCCCCCCATTAGTATAGAATCCCCCCAGTGCAGAGCCCCCCCCCCATTAGTATAGAATCCCCCCAGTGCAGAGCCCCCCCCATTAATATAGAATCCCCCCAGTGCAGAGCCCCCATTAGTATAGAATCCCCCCAGTGCAGAGCCCCCCCCCCATTAGTATAGAATCCCCCAGTGCAGAGCCCCCCCCATTAGTATAGAATCCCCCCAGTGCAGAGCCCCCCCCATTAGTATAGAATCCCCCCAGTGCAGAGCCCCCCCCCATTAGTATAGAATCCCCCCAGTGCAGAGCCCCCCCATTAGTATAGAATCCCCCCAGTGCATAGCCCCCCCATTAGTATAGAATCCCCCCAGTGCAGAGCCCCCCCCATTAGTATAGAATCCCCCCAGTGCAGAGCCCCCCCATTAGTATAGAATCCCCCCAGTGCAGAGCTCCCATTAGTATAGAATCCCCCCAGTGCAGAGCCCCCATTAGTATAGAATCCCCCAGTGCAGAGCCCCCATTAGTATAGAATCCCCCCAGTGCAGAGCCCCCATTAGTATAGAATCCCCCCAGTGCAGAGCCCCCATTAGTATAGAATCCCCCCAGTGCAGAGCCCCCCCATTAGTATAGAATCCCCCCCAGTGCAGAGCCCCCCCCATTAGTATAGAATCCCCCAGTGCAGAGCCCCCCCATTAGTATAGAATCCCCCAGTGCAGAGCCCCCCCATTAGTATAGAATCCCCCAGTGCAGAGCCCCCCCATTAGTATAGAATCCCCCCAGTGCAGAGCCCCCATTAGTATAGAATCCCCCCAGTGCAGAGCCCCCCCATTAGTATAGAATCCCCCCAGTGCAGAGCCCCCCATTAGTATAGAATCCCCCCAGTGCAGAGCCCCCCATTAGTATAGAATCCCCCCAGTGCAGAGCCCCCCATTAGTATAGAATCCCCCCAGTGCAGAGCCCCCATTAGTATAGAATCCCCCCAGTGCAGAGCCCCCATTAGTATAGAATCCCCCCAGTGCAGAGCCCCCATTAGTATAGAATCCCCCCAGTGCAGAGCCCCCATTAGTATAGAATCCCCCCAGTGCAGAGCAGAGCCCCCCCATTAGTATAGAATCCCCCCAGTGCAGAGCCCCCCCCCATTAGTATAGAATCCCCCCAGTGCAGAGCCCCCCCATTAATATAGAATCCCCCCAGTGCAGAGCCCCCATTAGTATAGAATCCCCCCAGTGCAGAGCCCCCCCCCCCATTAGTATAGAATCCCCCCAGTGCAGAGCCCCCCCCATTAGTATAGAATCCCCCCAGTGCAGAGCCCCCCCCATTAGTATAGAATCCCCCCAGTGCAGAGCCCCCCCCCATTAGTATAGAATCCCCCCAGTGCAGAGCCCCCCCATTAGTATAGAATCCCCCCAGTGCATAGCCCCCCCATTAGTATAGAATCCCCCCAGTGCAGAGCCCCCCCAATTAGTATAGAATCCCCCCAGTGAAGAGCCCCCCCATTAGTATAGAATCCCCCCAGTGAAGAGCCCCCATTAGTATAGAAGCCCCCCATTAGTATAGAATCCCCCCAGTGCAGAGCCCCCCCCCCCATTAGTATAGAATCCCCCCAGTGCAGAGCCCCCATTAGTATAGAATCCCCCCAGTGCAGAGCCCCCATTAGTATAGAATCCCCCCAGTGCAGAGCCCCCGCATTAGTATAGAATCCCCCCAGTGCAGAGCCTCCATTAGTATAGAATCCCCCCAGTGCAGAGCCCCCCCCCCATTAGTATAGGACCCCCCCAGTGCAGAGCCCCCCCCCCCCATTAGTATAGAATCCCCCCAGTGCAGAGCCCCCCCCCCATTAGTATAGAATCCCCCCAGTGCAGAGCCCCCCCCCATTAGTATAGAATCCCCCCAGTGCAGAGCCCCCCCCCATTAGTATAGAATCCCCCCAGTGCAGAGCCCCCCCCCCATTAGTATAGAATCCCCTGCACATGTCCACCACATACTGTAAATAAATGAAGTTTACAGACCTCAGAACAGCGCGGATGATACACACAGCCGTGTGTGTCCCTCGGGCTCCTCCTCCTCCTCCTGTGTGAATGTAAACAGAGAGGAGGGGGAGGCGGCTTCAGTCCGCTGTGCTGAGGGACACAGCGCAAGTCCCGTGGCACAGATCAGGGCAACGGCCAGTGTTAGCGGTGCGTGCCGCTACGTTCCTGAGTGCCGCCCCTGCAATCCCGGGACAAATCCGGGGACAGACGGGCTCCGGGGAGAGTGTCCTCAATCCGGGGACTGTCCCCGGAAAACGGGGACGTCTGGTCACCCTATCTTAAAGGGCCATTTTTTTTTTTTTTTTAATTATTTTTATTACATTTTAGTGTAAATATGAGATATGAGGTCTTTTTGACCCTAGATCTCATATTTAAGAGGTCCTGTCATGTTTTTCTAGTACAAGAAATGTTTACATTCCTTGCAATAGGAATAAAAGTGACACTTTTTTTAAAAGAACAGTGTAAAAATAAAAAATAAAAGGTAAAATAAATAAGAAAAAAAAAATGTTTTAAACGCACCCTGTCCCACCGAGCTCGCGTGCAGAAGCGAACGCATATGTGAGTAGCGCCCGCATATGAAAACGGTGTTCAAACCACACATGTGAGGTATCGCCACGATCGTTAGAGCGAGAGCAATAATTCTAGCCCTAGACCTCCTCTGTAATTCAAAACATGCAACCTGTAGAATTTTTTAAACATCGCCTATGGAGATTTTTAAGGGTAAAAGTTTGTCGCCATTCCACAAGCGGGCGCAATTTTGAAGCGTGACACGTTAAGTATCAATTGACTTGGCGTAACGTTATCTTTCACAATATAAAAAAAATTGGCCTAACTTTACTGTTGTCTTATTTTTTAATTTAAAAAAAGTGTATTTTTTCCAAAAAAAGTGCGCTTGTAAGACCGCTGCACAAATACGGTGTGACAGAAAGTATTGCAACGACCGCCATTTTATTCTCTAGGGTGGTAGAGAAAAAAAAATGTATAAAGTTTGGAGGTTCTAAGTAACTTTCTAGCAAAAAAACCTGTTTTCAACTTTTCAACTTGTAAACAACAAATCTCAAAAAGAGGCTCGGTCCTTAAGTGGTTAATCCAGGACATATTAATTACGCAGGTTCTGAGGCTGATTTAATGCAGATAAGGAACCAAGTGAGTTTATTTACCACCTTAATCAGCCACAGAACCTGTGTAATTAATGTGTGTCCTGGATTAAAGGGATGATGTGGCAACCCTACTCTAGCTCAGGCTTCTGTGGAACTACAGGCCCCATCATGGGCAGCTACACACTTCCCAGCCATGGGAAAGCGAGATCAACTAAGAGCCAACCAGGGCGGCTGTGTGTGCAGCCAATGAGGAGGGTTGTGACATGAAGCAGGAAGTTCTGTGCACATGAGCAGTGGAGGAGGGGAGGCAGGGAATGGATGGCTCTGTGTACATGGTAGGTGTAGCATGTCTCTAGCTTGTTGTGTTTGTGACCTTCTCCTGGAGACATGCAGATCCATTTGTAAAGCTTTAACACAAGGATAAGGATCTTTATTATCAGCTAGGTGACTGTCATTCTTCATTGTGTGTTTGCTTTGCAAATTAGGACTAAAGACTTCCTGCTTTACACTTGATTTTCTCTAAGGCTCCATACAAATGAATGGGGGGGGGGGGGGAAGGGGTATAGCTGTGCAGAATAAATCCTTTATCATTTACAGCGCCTGGGAGCCCCAGCTGCGGCGGTTTTCTTTCCATGTAACTACAGCAAAATATTTAGTGCTCCTGTAATGTTGTGTACATGCCGGTGATTGTGAATGCATGTGTGTGGAGGAAAATCTGTCCATGCACCTGTAATCGGGAACACTGGCGTTTGCATAGGATTACAGGCACACTGTGTATTTGTACAGTTCTGTGGACAGAAACGCGCCATAGCTGGGGTTCCTGTGTGCTGTAAATATAGAAGTGACTTATACTGTATGGTCGTATGTCTGTATTTGTTTGTGTGCATGTAGCCTTAGGACCTTTTTGTATGCGGGGCCGTATAGCTGCTTTACACCCCGTTTTAGGCTGAGTTCACACGCTCTGCGAACCGCTGCGGGTGTCAGTATAAAGTTAAAGCGGAGTTCCGCCCGCAAAACAAACAAAAAAAAACTATTTTAAAAGTCAGCAGCTACAAATTCTGCAGCTGCTGACTTTTAAAATAAGGATACTTACCTGTCCAGGGCGCCTGCGATACCTGAAGCCGACCCGTTCCACAGCCTGTTTCCTACTGAGCATGCGCGAGTCGCGCTGCACGTTCTGAATGGTCCCTGCTGTCTTCTGGGACCTGTGTGTCTCCCAGAAGACAGGGGGGGCGGACTTGGCGTAGTTTGCTGTGGATTCTGCAGCGCCCTTTTGCCGGATGTGGGAGCAAATACCTGGGATAGACAGGTATCTGCTCACCCCTGGAAAGGTGCCAAATGTGATACCGGATCAGCGGAAAATCAATTTCTGGGTGAAACTCCACTTTAATGACCCCCCAAAACAGTTTGCAGAACGCAGTGTGAACTGTGGAATTGGGTGGAATCAGAACGCATGTGTCTAAACTAGAGGTCGACCGATATATCGGCCGATATTTGGCTTTTTTTACTTAATCGGCATCGGCCGATTGTGCTGATAAAAAAAGCTGATTATAACTTCAGCGGGACTTGCAAATGACTTCTGTAATAGAAGTCAATGCAAGTTGTCTGAAGTTTTCTTCTCTCCTCCCTGGGCAGCTTCAGGTTCTTTTATCAATAGACTGAACTCTGTGTGTAGAAGTTCTCAGTTTAACCATTTAAAGACTAAATCTTTTCTGACATTTGTTGCTTACAAGTAAAAATCCTGTATTTTCTGCTAGAAAATCACTTAGAACCCCCAAACATTATATATATTTTTTTTTTAGCAGAGACCCTAGGGAATAAAATAGCGGTTGTTGCAATATTTTATGTCACACGGTATTTGCGCAGCGGTCTTTCAAACGCAATTTTTAAAAAAAAAATACACTAATGAAATAAGAAAAAAAAATAAGCAGTAAAGTTAGCCCATTTTTTTTTCGTCCAAAAGTTTTGATTACCTGTTTTTGTGTATTTAATATTTAAGATATAGTTTTATTTTTTTTTTAATCTAAATTATACATACAAGTGAACTGATTGGAGGTTTGTTTTGTTTAATAAATGTTTAAATGTAAAAAAATTTCTGTATCACTTATTACTTAAGGCTGCTTCCACACTGGAGCGGGCAGGCATTGACGGTAAAACGCTGTTGGTTTTGGCCGCGCTTTACCGTCATTTTAGCGGCGCTATTCGGCTGCTAGCGGGGCGCTTATAACCCAGCTAGCGGCCGAGGAAGGGGTTAAATGCGCTGCTGCCGAAACGCTTTGCAGGCGCTTCGGCAGCGGTGCGCATTCATTTTAATGGGCAGGAGTGGTGAAGCAGCGGTATACACCGCTCCAAAGATGCTGCTTGCAGGACTTTTTTTTTTAACATCCTGCCAGCGCATCGTCTGTGTGAAAGCACTCGAGCTTTCACACAGACTGCAGGGGAGCCGTTTTACAGGCGCTATTTTTAGCCCAAAAGCGCTTGAAAAACGCCCCAGTGTGAAAGGGGTCTAACTGTTAGATTTTATGAGATGAAGGGAAAAAAAAAAAAAATCGGCCTAATATATCGGCCCAAAAAAATCAGCATCATATATCGGCCATCGGCCACCGCGATTTCTAAATATCGGCTTTGGCATCGGCCAGAGAAAAACCCATATCGGTCGACCTCTAGTCTAAACACCCATGCGATACGATTTCAGTGCAGACAAAAAAAAGGGTCCTGCACCTTTTTGGTGCGGATCCAGAGCAAATTACGTATGGCTCAATTGGCACTGCACTGAATTTGCATGTAATTTGTACAGGAATCTGGAGCGATTTCTGTATAAATGACATGCGATGCGGTACACTGAATTGGTTTGAACCCAGCCTTAAAGTTGTTCTGAAGATTGAAAGTGTAAGTCCAGCCTAACACTAAAGTCTCTACATCTACATACATCCACTATTTAACACTAACCTATCTAGCCCTGTAAAGAAGAAATCAGTATACATAGCTTTTTTGAAGCCAGTCCGGTCTCCAGCGGCGGAGGCTCTGCAGAGGACACGGCTGACAACGGCTGTGAAATGAATGGGATGTGATGTCACCCTTATAATTATTATGGGGCTTCTGTTTTCGGCTGTGTCCTCTGCACCTGCCGCAGCTGACAGCTCAGCGTGGGGTCAGATTGGTTTCAGAAAAGGTATGTATGCTAATTTATTCTTTACAGGGCTAGATAGGTTAGTATTCGATCGTGGATGTCTGTAGATGTAGAGATTTTAGTGTTGGGGTGGAGTGTTAGAGTGCACCAGCTCCCCCTTATACTAACCTGAGCTCGCCCTCGATCCAGCGCTGTGCACGAGATTATCGGCTCTCTGGGGACTCTCCCTCATTTGCTGGGACAGCAGCAGGAGCCATTGGCTCCTGCTGCTGTCAATCACAGCCAGTGGGAGAGAGGGGACGGGGCCGAGCCATGGCTCGGTGTCTGAATGGACACGCAGAGCAGGGGCTCGGGAGCATACCTGCTCAGGTGTCCCCATTGCACGATACTTGCTTTGGGGGCACTCAACAGGAGGGAGGGGCCAGGAGTGCCGATGAGGGACCCAAGAAGAGGAGGATCGGGGCTGTTCTGTGCAACACTGCTGCACAGAGCCGGTAAGTGTGATATGTTTGTTATTTTTAAAGAAAAAAAAGTTTGCCTTTAATGTCACTTTTAGTTCGCCTGGGGGTGACAGGTGCACCGTACAGCCCTGCTGCCTGTAGTCTGTCATAGTCTAAGACAAGCTGTTGTTGCACAGGGCTAAACACTGAGCCGAGTGGAACTCACATTTAGGGCCTTATGTGTTCACCAATGAATGCCCAGAAAGAAGACCTGCATTCCAGACGTTCGTTTCTGAACGCATCGGCCCTTAAAGGATAAATTCATCTTTTCATATTCAAGGTGCAACTTGTTACTATAGCACCGACTCCGACCCCCCCCCCTGATCTCCTGTTTTGACATTCTCCCCCCCCGCTCGCTGTCACAAGCTTAAAAAAAAAAAAAATGTTCTGTGAATGGGAAAACAGTACTGACATCCTTTGCAGCTGTCCACTTGTAGTTTTCAATGAACTACCAGCTACACAGACTCTGCAAGGCTGTGGCATTACATTGTGGGTGCAATACTTTACAGGCTCCTAACAAAAAAAAAAAAAATAATAAATGTGTATTTTTTAACCTGAAAAATGAAAAAAGTACTTGCGTTTTTAGATGTGTACAATTCTTTCATTCAAATGAATGGCTCCACTGTTGTGTGCGTTTTAGGGGCGTTTACGCGTGTGTGTACTGTGAAATCTGCGCAGCCCTGGACACACGGGTGTCTTCTTTGTCTGCTCAGCTAAATGCAGTGCACATTTATGCAGACAAGCACAGCGGTGCATTTTGTTCCTGACCGCAAAGGGTCTTAAACGCCATAGACTTTGACAGGCTTCAGGCAGCCGCTTCAGGTGCACAGTAACCACTTGACGCACAATCACATACCTGTTACGTCACCAGTCTTCAAGTGGTTGTACCAGGATAATGCCTCTGTATTGTCTTGTTGATTATTAGTGTCAGGAAGCTAGTTGTTAGGTAATTTGGACATGGTATAATCCCCAATCCTCATTAAATTAGTAGGTACGATGCCCAGCGAGTGTAGAGATGCGACTCGGTGTACATCTTGCGGCATGTATGCGTTCCTTGATCATCCAATCGAGGGCGAATACTGCTGTGCAAAATGTAAGCACATTGTTTCCCTGGAAGCCCAGGTTCTGAATCTGGGGAAGCAACTGTCAGCACTGAGAAGTCCCTCCATACTAAAGGAGAGCCAGGAATGTACACGGCAGGGGCCAGCACAGAGACGGGTGTAGACAAAGAGTTGCAGGCACTAGGAAAGAGTAGATGGGTGACAGTCAGGAGGGGTAGAGGGGGAAGTGCCAGGGAGGCCGATCCAGGACTGGAGCATTCCAATAAGTACTCTCCATTGAGTGACATTGGTGAAAGGGACCAGCACTGCTGGAGCTGAGGGACTCTCCTAGCTGCTGGGGGAAAAACTCCTCCAGCGAGAGTGAGGGGGAAGTGAAGAGAAAGGAAAGACAGATTCTGGTGGTAGGGGACTCAATTCTTAGAAAGACAGAGAGGGCAATCTGTAACAAAGACCTGAAGCGCCAAACTGTATTGTCTACCGGGCGCTTGTGTTCGGCACATCATGGATCTGGTGGACAGATTACTGGGAGGTGCTGGGGAAGACCCGGCTGTCATGGTGCACGTTGGCAGCAATGACAAAGTCAGAGGCAGATGGAGTGTCCTAAAGAACGATTTTAGGGACTTGGGAGCTAAATTGAGGAAAAGGACCTCCAAGGTAGTATTCTCAGGAATACTACCGGTACATCGAGCCACACCAGAAAGGCAGAAGGAGATTAGGGAAGTAAACAAGTGGCTGAAGAGCTGGTGTAGTAAGGAGGGGTTTGGGTTCCTGGAGGACTGGGCCGACTTCTCAGTTGATCACCAGTACTATAGAAGGGACGGACTGCACCTAAATGAGGAGCGTGCAGATCAGCTGGGAGTAAAGATGGACAAAAAGTTAGAGGGGTTTTTAAACTAGGCGACAGGGGGAGGGCCCAGAGGTAGAGACAGTCAGTCAGTGAGGAACTTATTCCAGAGGGGAGTATTGGGGGCATTAGTGGTAGGTTGACTAAAGCACATAAACCCAAGGTAAGTATAGTAACAAGTCCTAGTTGCAATCTTGGAACACCCAATAAGAGGATAGTATGTGACTGGTCTAAACTATGTGGCATGTTCACCAATGCCAGGAGCCTGGCGGACAAGATGGGTGAACTAGAGATACTGTTGTACAAGGAGGATTTGGATTTTGTGGGAATTTCAGAGACCTGGTTCAACAGCTCTCATGATTGGCTGGCAACCATTCAAGGGTATACCCTGTATCGCAGGCATAGAGAGGGTAAAAAAGGGGGAGGCGTATGCCTATATATCAAGAAAAAAGTACAAGTGAATGTGAGAGATGACATCACTAAGGGGGCTAGGGAGGAGGTGGAATCCTTATGGGTAGAGCTCCAAAGGGATGAAGCTAAGGGGAAAATATTACTGGGAGTATGCTATAGGCCCCCTAACCTAAGGGAGGAGGGGGAGACGGATCTCCTATCACAAGTTGGATTAGCAGCAAGGATGGGAAGTGTTATCATAATGGGGGATTTTAAATATCCATACATAGACTGGGCGGAGGAAAAAGCAAAGGAGAAGGCCTTCAAAAAAATACAAGGTTGAGGGATCATCATCAGCATTCAGGCTTTATAAAGAATGCAACAAGAAATGTAAGGGTGCAATTAGGGAAGCTAAGATAGAACACGAAAGACACATAGCAGAGGAGAGCGAAAAAATTCCCAAGAAAGTCTTTAAGTATGTAAACAGTAAAAAAGGGAGGACAGACCATATTGGCCCCATAAAGAATGAGGAAGGACATCTGGTTACAAAGGATGGGGAGATGGCAAAGGTATTGAATTTATTCTTCTCCTCAGTCTTCACGAGGGAATCGGGGGCTTCAGTAACCAAAACTGCAGTGTTTATCCTTATGACACATCACAGGAAGCACCTCCCATGGTTAACAGAGGACAGAATTAAAATTAGACTGGGAAACTTAACATTAATCCCCGGGACCAGGTGGCTTGCATCTGAGGGTACTTAGGGAACTCGGTCAAGTATCTGCCAGACCATTGTTCCTAATTTTTACTGACAGTCTACTGACTGGAATGGTACCAGCTAATTGGAGAAAAACCAATGTAGCACCAATATTTAAAAAGGGCCCAAAATACATCCTGGGAATTACAGACTAGTTAGCCTAACATCAGTAGTATGCAAGCTCTTTGAGGGGATGATAAGGGAATATATACTATACTATATATATACTATAATAGATTTTAGTAACGAGAACGGTATCATTAGCAGTAATCAGCATGGATTCATGAAGAATCGTTCTTGCCAAACCAATCATGTAACCTTCTATGAGGGGGGGAGTTGCCATCTAGATAAAGGAAAGCCGTAGACGTGGTGTATCTGGATTTTGCAAAATCATTTGACGCAGTTCCCCATAAACGTTTACTGTACAAAATAAGGTCTGTTGGCATGAACCATAGGGTGAGTACATGGATTGAAAACTGGTTACAAGGGCGAGTTCAGAGAGTGGTGATAAATGGGGATTACTTGGAATGGTCAGGGGTGGGTAGTGGGGTCCCCCAGGGTTCTGTGCTGGGACCAATCCTATTTATTTTGTTCATAAACGACCTGGAGGATGGGATAAACAGTTCAATCTCTGTATTTGTGGATGATGCTAAGCTAAGCAGGGCAATGACTTCTCCGCAGGATGTGGAAACCTTGCAAAAAGATCTGAAGAAATTAATGGGGTGGGCAACTACATGGCAAATGAGGTTTAATGTAGAAAAATGGAAAATGATGCATTTGGGTGGCAAATATATGACTGCAATCTATACACTGCGGGGACAACCTCTGGGGGAATCTAGGATGGAAAAGGACCTGGGGGTCCTAGTAGATGATGGGCTCAGCAATGGCATGCAATGCCAAGCTGCTGCTAACAAAGCAAACAGAATATTGGCATGCATTAAAAAGGGGATCAACTCCAGGGCTAAAACGATAATTCTCCCACTCTACAAGACTCTGGTCCGGCCACATCTATAGTATACTGTCCAGTTCTGGGCACCAATTCTCAGGAAGGATGTACTGGAAATGGAGCGAGTACAAAGAAGGGCAACAAAGCTAATAAAGGGTCTGGAGGATATTAGTTATGAGGAAAGATTGCGAGCACTGAACTTATTCTCTCTGGAGAAGACGCTTGAGAGGGGATATGATTTCAATTCATAAATACCATACTGGTGACCCCACAATAGGGATAAAACTTTTTCGCGGAAGGGAGTTTAATAAGACACGTGGCCACTCATTAAAATTAGAAGAAAAGACATTTAACCTTAAACTACGTAGAGGGTTCTTTACTGTAAAGGCCCGTACACACGATCTGACTTTTTGACAACAAACCTGCAAATTAGCTGTTTTAAGGCAACATCCGACCGTGTGTACGCTCCATCGGACAAACTTTCAGGTTTCATCAGACTTTTGTTGGCTGTGCGAATGGACAAACTTTCCGGCAACAAAAGTCTGATGGAGCAAAGTCCAATCGTGTGTACACAAAACCATCGGACTTTTGTACAAACTACAGTACCTGCCCGCGACAATGTTTCGAGCGCGATCCCATCGCGACAGGGTACTGTACATCTCAAGCTGGCTGCAATAGGAAAAACACATTTTCCTATTGCGGCGAGCGCGAGTGGGAATTCCCCTCCAAGGGCATACCAGGCCCTTAGGTCTGGTATGGATTTTAAGGGGAACCCCCTACGCCGAAAAAAACGGCATGGGGGTCCCCCCCAAAATCCATACCAGACCCTTATCCGAACACGCAGCTCCCGGCCGGTCAGGAAAGGGAGTGGGGATGAGCGGGCGCCCCCCCCAAACCGTACCAGGCCACATGCCCTTAACAGGGGGGGGCGCTTTGGGGCACCCCAAAGCACCTTGTCCCTATGTTGATGGGGACAAGGGCCTCTTCCCGACAACCCTGGCCGTTGGTTGTCAGGGTCTGCGGGCGGAGGGCTTATCAGAATCCGGGAGCCTCTTTTAAAAGGGGGGCCCCCGGATCCCGGCCCCCCACCCTATGTGAATGAGTATGGGGTACGTGAAAATAAAGGAACCACGCTCTTAGGGCCAGTTCACACCCGATGCAGTCCAGTGCATTTTTTTTTTTTCTGCATCAAAAATGCATGGAAAGTAGGTTATATGGTTTTCAATGGCATAGTTCACACCAGTGCTTGCAGTTCCAGTTCCAGAAAAAAAAAAAGTAGAACATGCTGCATTTTTCCTGGACTGAACTGGACTGGAACACACCAAAAACGCACTGGAACACAAATGTCCTTTATTTAAGGTTAAGAAAAGAGAGGAGGAAAAAAATGCACTGGAACGCATCAAAAACACAGTAAACACGCATGCAGAAAAGCATCCGGACTGCGTTTCTATAGTGTGAACTGGCCCTTATATCATGAAATGCATATCATAAATCACCATAGTGAATAAACAAATCTTCATTTGAATTATAAAAAATACATAAAAATTGTGAAGTCCATGTATAGATCCCACACATAGTTCCTCTCCACCACCATGCAGACGCACAATGCACTCACCAGACTTGGGCACTCACCAGACAGTGCAGACACAATGCACTCACCAGACTTGGGCACTCACCAGACAGTGCAGACACAATGCACTCACCAGACTTGGGCATGGACAGCTGTACCTCCATCCTTTATACATTTTGCCAAATTGTACGTATCAGTTGCTCATTAAACTAAAAATGTACATTTTGTTTAGTTGTAGGAACAGAGACTGAACTATGGCTCTTAAAATTCTAATGAACATAACTGGACATTTCGTGAAAAGTTCGCATGAAACCGGTCCTTTAAATCTTGGACTTTTCATCAAACTGTTGGGGCGGTCATGCACTCAATTTTCAGGCCATGGGGGAAAGAAAGAAAATGTGGCACAGTTGCCAAATTCAATCCAATCCAATGCCAAAGTCACGGATATGGACGCTGGAAAAATCAGCAGACGACCCTCAACCATAATCGGACATGCCATGTGCAAAGAAAAACTCGAGGAGTTTCTGCTTCAGAAAGGAGCCAGCCATTTGAGTGTTGAAAGTATCATTTTAAGGTATCCAAAGGCAATTACTTGCCGTTCCAAAGACCTGCCTGAAGTTTGGGGACTTTGGCAAAGTATCTTGAAAACCGACAAAGCCGTCATGTTGGTCGTTACTCGCTCCCCGGAGTCTTTCTTCCGATCGGGAGGTATTGAGAAGTTGTCAGAAAACATTGCCTTCTTCCAGTCTCTTGGGTTGTCACCCAAAATTTTAAACGAGCTCATGCTCCAGTCTCCTCGGACCTTCGCCAACAGTGTTCAAATCAACAAGCAGAGGGTGGCTTTTTTAGAAGAGCTCTGTGTGCGTTTAGGAGGGGAAAACCCAGAGGATTTCGCTAGACAGGTCATCGCCAACAATATTTTTATTTTAACAAGAAGTATTAACAGAGTGAAGGCCAACATAGAGTCCTTACAGTCCCTCATGAAGTTGGAGAACAAGGACCTGCTCTCTTGGATCTATGGTGAAGGAGCGTTTATTCTCAACTTATGCAATAATTACATTGAAGAAAACTTTTTACTTTTTCAACAAAAATTGCAGTCTTTGGGTGTTCTGGAGGCTGACATCACCCGCCACATTTATGAGAATCCCAGCATCCTTCTCCTGTCACCTAAGGTCTTCGTCTACAAGATCGAGGTGCTCCTAGATTGTGGTGTTGAGGCTAGTAAATTACTTGATAATACTTTGCTGTCAGACGTGAGTTTAAGCCGCCTGAGAACCAGGCTTACATTGTTGAAACAACTTGGTTATGACCTCAGAAGCAATGGAACTGGCATTTTATTACTGAGTCAGCCAGGTTTTTTGAGCAGGCTGACGAGGTGGTCCAAGAATGCCAAAACAAAGCAAATTTGAGTTGGATCTCCTACAGGTAAAGGAAGTAATGTTCACACACATTTTTGGTTATAAAATTGCAGTGAACCTTTTTGGGGAAAAAAATACACTTTAATGAATAAAAAAAAAAAACAGTAAAGTTAGCCCAATTTTTTTGTGTATTGTGAAGGATGTTATGATGCTGAGTAAATATAACTAACATTAGAGCTGCACGATTAATTGTTAAAAAATCAAAATCTCGATTCAACCCCCCTTCCCCATCTTAACAAAGCATTTTTTTCGATTCGGTGCAGAGAGTTCTCTGCTCAAAAGACAGCTGTAAAAAAAAAACAAAAAAAAAAAACAAAACAGGCAGCCTGCCAAGTTTTACAACATTCCTCAGCGCTGAGATATATAACTATAAACAATGTATTTCTCGGTTCTTTTGGATCACAGGGATGAACTTCGGTCTATAATTGAGGTTAGTTTAACTAAGGGATCCTCAAACTACGGCCCTCCAGCTGTTGCAGAACTACACATCCCATGAGGCATTGTAAAACTCTGACATTCACAGACATGACTAGGCATGATGGGAATTGTAGTTCCTGAACACCTGGAGGGCCGCAGTTTGAAGACCCCTGGTTTAACTACTTAACCTCCCTGATGGTATTCCTGAGTGTGGCTCGGGGTTAAATTTCAGCACCATTAGCGGTAACCCCGAGCCACACTCGGGATTACATTGCAGGATCCTGGTGCAGCATTACTTACCTTGTCCCCGGGATCCTGCGATGTCCCCCCGCTGTGTCTGCGGGCTCTGTCCTCCGCCCGAAGCCTCTCTGTGCCAGGCTCCGTTCCCTGCGAGCGTCGCAAATTAAAAAAAATGTAAAAACCATAACACATACAGTACTGTAATCCCACAGATCACAGTACTGTATGAAATCATTTCACATCCCTTTTGTCCCCAGTGCTTTGGCCCATGCCCTGCATGCAGTTTTATGTTATATATACTGTTCTTTCTGCCTGGAAACTGGAGATTGTCCATAGCAACCAAAAAGTGTCCCTTTACGTCAAAAGTGGCTTTAGACCAGCTAGAAAACAGCGATAATAAATTAGAACACTTGCAGAATTGAGCGATGCTGAATCGTGGGGAAATTTATTTTATTATTATATTATTATTTTTTTTAAAATTATTTATATTTATTATATTATAATTTATGTTTTTGTGTTTCAAACTTCATCATACCCGGGATATCTACCAGACTCTTGGTGGACAGATTTAAGTGTGTTATTGTTAAGAATTACAGGCCTACAATATAAAACGCCAAATTTCTATGCAAAATAATTGTACCGCTTTCAGCACCTAAAATCCGAAATAATCATACCGCCAGAGAGGGTAAAGACTAAACCTTTTTCTGACACTTGTTGCTTACAAGTTAAAATCAGCATATTTTGCTAGAAAATTACTTGGAACCCCCAAACATTATATTTATTTATTATTATTATTATTTTTTTTTTTTTTAGCAGAGACCTTGGGGAATAAAATGGTGGTTGTTGCAAAATTTTATGTCACATGGTATTTGCGCAGCGGTGTTTTAAACACTTTAAAAAAAAATTACTTTAATTTAAAAAAAAATAAACAGTAAAGTTAGGCATTTTTTTTTTTTGGTATAATGTGAAAGATGATGTTATGCCGCAAACATCGTGAGAGAATCGTGATCTTTATTATAAGCAAAAAAATAGTGATTCTCATTTTAGCCAGAATCGTGCAGCGCTACCTAACATGTTATGCTTTAAAATTACGCACGCTCATGGAATAAAAACCCTATAGGTGACACTTTAACATTTTTTACGGGTTACCTGTTTAGAGTCACAGAGTAGGTCCTGCGCTAGAATTATTGCTCTCGCTCTTACATTCGTGGCGATAGCTCACATGTGTGGTTTGAACACCGTTTACATTTACGGAGGCGACTTCCGCAAGCGTTCACTTCTGTGCGTGAGCATGGAGAAATGGGGCGCTTTGCATTTTTTTTTTTTTTTAAACACTGTCCCTTTTTTTAATTTCTTTTATTTCTATTATAAGGAATGTAAACATCCCTTGTAATAGAAATAAGTATGTCAGGTCCTCTTTGTGAGAAAAATCTAAGCGTGCTATCCAATTAAAAATAAAATTACAATCTATACAAACAGATCGCACACATATAAAGTGTCGATGTATATATGATATTGTGTCTAGAAAGTTGATAAACAGTCCAACATGCTCATAAAAAAAAAACAACGCCCTTGGATCTCAGATCATAGAGATCAGATGCGCTCCTGCCAATAGATTCAATGCGAAAAATCCTCTCCTCGTGATCTACTGCCCCTCCTCAATAGGACCGGACTATAAAGGTAAAGGCTCTTCTCTTGGATATCGACTATCTGTCTGCGGATATTCCTAGATAAATAGATTAATCAAAGGAAAAGGCTTTATAGTGTAGAACTCCATACATAAATGTATTCAAAAATATATGTAACACTCACATTTAAAAAAAAAAAGGTTAATATCACAATGGTAACACAGCCGTGCATCTTGCCAGACAAGCTGCTACGTGGTGACGTCTAAGGAATGCTGCTCCACCCGACGCGTTTCCCCCGTAAGAGGCATCAGCTGGCAGGTTAGGTATCTATTTACTTGGCAGAACATCATTCACATTATGCAAAAAAAAAATCAGGCTAACTTTTGTGTTTTTTTTTAAACTTCTTTTTCCCAAAAAAAGGCGAAAAATTGTTGCGCAAATACCGTGTGACATAAGTTGTAACGTCCGCCATTTTATTTCCTAATGTCTCTGCTATAAAAAAAACATATATAATGTTTGGGGGCTCTGAGTAATTTTCTAACAAAAAAATGATGATTTTTACATGTAGGAGAGGAGTGCCGGAATTGGCCTGAGCTGGAAGTGGTTAATAATTTATTCTGGCCATTGAAATGAACTACTGCTCAAGTGATAAATGCGTTTAGCAGAGTCGAGCGTTTTTTTCTGCCAAAACTCTGCTGCTCCTGGAAGCACGGGCAGTATGTTTGTTTTTTGTTTTTTTTCCTGCCACTTAACGCTGCTAAAAGCCTGTGTGTGCATGGACACCTAGACTAACATTGCAGGGAGTTTAGAGGCAGGAAAAGAAAACGCCAGATGCCCCTAGGAGCAGCTGCAAAAACGTTCAGTGTGCATTAGAGCTGCACAATTATTTGTCAAGAATCGTTATCGCGATCTTTACTAAAGTGTTTCACAATTCTTTCTATGCAAAGAATTCTCTCTGCTCTTCTGAAGCCACAGTCCTCAAAAGAAAGGAAGAGAAAAACTGGGCAGTCTGCCAGGAATCAAAACATTCTTTATCAGTTGAACTTAAGTATAAACATTGTAACAATTTGTCAATGGAATAGACTTCCTGTGTAAGTGAAAAAAGTTTAACCACTTAAACACTATAAACCCTTTTCTGACATTTGTTGGTTTCAAGTTAAAATCATTTTTTTTTTTTTTGTTAGAATTACTTAGAACCCCCAAACATTATATATATTATTTTAGTAGACACCCTAGAGAATAAAATGGTGGTTGTTGCAATATTTTATGTCACACTGTATTTGCGCAGTTGTCTTTCAAATGCAATTTTTTTTGAAAAAATTACTTTAATGAATTAAAAATAAAAACAAAAACTAACCAGTAAAAGTTAGCCCATTTTTGTTTTGTTTTTTGTATAATGTGAGAGAGAGTCGTGTGTGTTTTTTTTTTTTTTTTTTTTTTCTAAGCAAAAAAAAATCGTAATTCTCATTTTGGCCAGAACCGTGCAGCTCTAGTGTGCATGAGACCTTAGATGTCAACTGGTAACACTGGTTTCTCAAAATGGAGCTTGAACATGCCACACACAATGTCCATTTTCTGGTAGTGTGAGCTAGTGATGGGCTCGGGTGTGTTCGGATCGAACCCGCCAGGATGCCATCACTGCACACCGCCAATCATAGATCGTGAGGCATTTACCAACCAGCAGCTGCTCATACACACTCTGCCTTTGATTGGCGGTGGGCAGTGCCAGCTTTCTGGCGCGTTTTTGCTCTGAACACGCCCAAGCCCATCGCTAGTGTGAACATAGATGCAGTTCATCCCACAGTGCAGTGCCCAGTGCTTCAGGGTCAGGTCTGGGCATTGGTAGATGTGATGTACAGGATGGCTTGTCTATGCTGTGACCTTCTGAAATGTGTCTCCGGCCTTTCTTATCGAATGTGACTTTTCTGATCAGTCGGTCAAGACTAAGCAGAGCAATAAAGCTTAATTCCGATTGGCTGTCGATTTATTTACATTAGTAAATTAACCTGTTTGTATTTTGGGAATCTTTATGAAAATGATTGCTGATAACAATAAGAAGGGATGGCCCTGCCCTGAGATATTGTGGTTGTTATAGAAGATGCTGATAATAAAAAAATAAAGATATATTGTGGTGCATACTGCAAAATAATTTTTATAATTTAAAGTGTTTGTTACCCCAACATTTCATATTCCTGATCTGTGGCTGCTGTACCATGTACTTGTATGAGAAAGTCTCCTGTTCTCTTTGTGTTGCTTCCTTTGTGTGAAATCCCTGGTGTTCCTGCCAATCCCTCTGCTTTCCTATTAAAAACTGACCACAATAAGCAGGAGAACACACCGTGGTCAGTTCTCTAGCTGTGCTGGGAACTCGGTGTGCGCTCCTCCAATGATCAGACTTGTCCTGACACACCCCCCCTACACAGCCATTCACTGGGAAGATCTGTGTACTGCTGCTTCTCCTCAACCAGCTCTTATGCAGCTGAGAACAGAAGAAATGTGATCACTTCTAAAGAAAAAGGGGGGAAAAAAGGTATTTTATAGTGTATGTGTGTGTGTGTGTGTGTTGTTGTGTGTGTGTTTTTTTTTTTTTTTTTTTTTTTTTTTTTTTTTATATCTATACAAAAATGTTAGCCTTTCATTTCTATTTTAAACTGAATGGCTTGTTTTACAAGGTGATCGTTTACAATTACTTTAACTGTGAAAGTAGAATCCTTGTATTATTATTATTTTATTTTTTTTTTTTTGGTCACAGCTTAACCACTTGCCGACTGCCGCACACATATATACATCGGCAGAATGGCATAGGCTGGCAAATGGGCGTAACTTGTATGTGCCTTTTGAATTTGCCGGCGCACGCACGCAGGTCCCGCAAACTTGATGTTCGCCGATGGCCCGCGATTGTGGTGAGGAGAGGCTGAACGGGGAGAGGCCTATGTAAACAAAGCATTTCCCCGTTCTGCCTAGCAACAAGACAGGGATCTACTGCTCCCTGTCATCGGGAGCAGTGACCTCTGTCATGTTGTAGTGAGCCCACCCCCCCACAGTTAGAATCACTCCCTAGGACACACTTAATCCCTCGATCGCCCCCTAGTGTTTAACCCCTTCCCTGCCAGTGTCATTTATACAGTAATCAGTGACTATTTGTAGCACTGATCGCTGTATAAATGACAATGATCCCAAAATAGTGTCCGATGTGTCCACCATAATGTCACAGTCACAGTAAAAATCGCAGATCACGGCCATTACTAGTAAAAAAAATAAATAATAAAAATGCCATAAATCTATCCCCTATTTTGTAGACGCTATAACTTTTGCGCAAATTAATCAATATACACTTATTGCGATATTTTTGGTTAAAAATTTTTTTTTTAAAAAATAAATCCGCAGAGGTGATCAAATGCCACCAAAAGAAAGCTCTATTTGTGGGAAAAAAAAGGACGTCAATTTTGTTTGGGTACAACGTCGCACGACCGCGCAATTGTCAGCTAAAGCAACGCAGTACAGAATCTCAAAAAATGCTCTGGTCAGGAAGGGGGTAAATCCTTCCGGGGCTGAAGTGGTTGAAGAGGAACTGCAGTCTGCTCACATAATTTGTAATAAAAACATCTTTGCCATTCTGAAGCTTCCCTCCAACCACTTTGCGTATTATTTTATATATATATATATATATATATATATATATTGTGATTCTGTACTTGCCAATTATGCTGCAGAAATCTCCCCCCACTGAGTCTGGCTGCATCCATTTTAACTGTGGGAAGCTAAAGCTGCTGCCTGTTCACTTCCTGGATTTACACAGCGGCATACCTCCAGCTCTGCAGCTCTCATTGGCCCTCTTATGACTCATCTCCCCCTTCCCTTCCTGGCAAACTTTCATGAGAGCTGTGCATGATGTCATAAGCCTAGGCTAATGACCAGTCAAGAAACATAAAGTGGGCTGTATAAGGCATTTACTGGTAGAAAAAAAATGTTTTACTATCCAAAGTTAAAACAACAACAACAAGGGCAGAAGATTTAAGCACTTCGGCCCTGGAAGATTTGGCTGCTCAATGACCAGGCCATTTTTTGCGATTCAGAACTGCGCCGATTTAACTTACAATTGCGCGGTCGTGCGACACTGTGCCCAAACAAACTTGACATCCTTTTTTTCCCCCCACAAATAGAGCTTTCTTTTGGTGGTATTTGATCACCTCTTCGGGTTTTATTTTTTGCGCTATAAACAGAAGAGCGACAATTTTGAAAAAAAAAAACCACTATCTTTTTTACTTTTTGCTATAATATCCCACATTTTTTTTCAAAAAAACTTTTTTCCCCTCAGTTTAGGCCGATATTGCGATTTATTATTTATTTTTTTCTACAAAAATAAAAATACATAAGGGTATATTGGTTTGCGCAGAAATTATAGCGTCTACAAAATTATGGCATGTATGGCTTTTTTATTATTATTTTCTACTAGTAATGGCGGCGACCTGCAATTTTTATTGGGACTGCGATATTGCGGCAGAAGAATTGGACACTTTTGACACATTTTTGGGACCAGTGACATTTATATAGCGATCAGTGCTAAAAAAAATGCACTGATTACTGTATAAATGTCACTGGCAGGGAAGGGGTTAACAGGGGTGATAAAGGGGTTAGCTGTGTTCCCTATGTGTGTTCCAACTGTGGGGGGGGGGGGGGGGGGGTGGGACTGACTAGGGGAAGAGAGAGATTGCTGTTCATACTTTGTACACGATGTCTCCTCTCCCCTGAAAGAACCGGGATTTGTGTGTTTACACACACAGATCCTGGTTCTCGCTCTGTCACGAGTGATCACGGGTACCCGGCGGTCATCGCGCCCGCTGGGCACTCGCATCGCCCCCGGGCACACACTGCGGGTGCGCGCCCCTAGTGGCCAGAAGGCGAAGAGACGTAAGGTAGCGTCGTTTCGCCCAGCCGTGCCATTCTGCCCGCAGTAAAACTGCGGCGGCTGGTCGGCAAGCAGTTAATAGATGGAAAGTTGAGAAAAAAATGACTGAAGGTCCGCTTTAAATCTTGCACTACAGATTAAAGCGATATTAAACCCAAAACTAAAAATGTTATATATTGCAGCTTACCAATCATTCGATGTGGTAGCTGCATTAGTTATATATTTTTAGGCTTTTTTTTTTTTTTTTTTTTTTTCCCCCCCCTTCCTGTTTTCATCAGGTGATCTGGCCAATAACATGCCTCCTGTATTAGAGTGCCCCCTACTCTGGATGAAGGAGAACAGAGGGCACTATTAACTGGCACATTTGCAGGAGAGCTTTTTCTTTTTAAAAACCACACGCTTACTACTGGCCAGATCACTGGGTGAAAATAAGTCAAAGAAAGCCTAAAAAAAAAATGATAAACCAATGCAGTCATCACATCTAAGAACTGGTAAGCTGCAATAGAAATGTTTGTTACTACCACTTTAATACTAATTTCAGCCTTATTTTTATTTTTATTTTTTAATTTTTACTAATTGATTTGTCCATTTTGAAATGTTTGTTTCCCTTATTCTTTGCCCGCCATAACCAGTTTTGTTCAACACCTTTTGCATGTGAAAAAAAATTGCACTAATATTTATTGTATTTAAACTTTATGTTCATAGATGGCTAATGCTAATCCAATCAGATGCAGGCATTGTTCAGAGAGTTTGACAGCCAGCAGGGTTGGCTGTCAAAATACAATAGCTGCAGTCATAGATTCATCCATCCATGCTGTGTAGTGTGGGTGGATAAATGGGTTACATCTCATTCACAATGGTTTTCTGTGTGCCTCTCTCACACCGCAATGTTGTGTTAAAATGCAACATTATAAGGCCCCTTTCACAGTGGGGCGGTTTGCAGGCGTTATTGTGCTAAAAATAGCGCCTGCAAACCGACCCTAAACAGCCTCCGCTATTTGTTCAGTGTGAAAGCCCGAGGGCTTTCACACTGAAGCGGTGCGCTGGCAGGAGAAGAAAAAATCTCCTGCAAGCCGCATCTTTGGAGCGGTGAAGGAGCGGTGTATTCACCGCTCCTAAACCGCTCCTGCCCATTGAAATCAATGGGACAGCGCGGCAATACCGCGGCTATAGCCGCAGCTATAGCCGCGCTGTACGAGTGATTTTAACCCTTTTTCGGCCGCCAGCGGGGGGTTAAAACCGCACCGCTAGCGGCCGAATACCGCGGTAAAACAGCGCTAAAAATAGCGCTGTTTTACCGCCGACGCCCCCTACCGCCCCAGTGTGAAAGGGGCCTAAATAAAAAGAATTTTCCACAAAAAAAAATGCAACATGTTTGCAACGCAATGTACAATAATAAATGCAAATGCAACGCAGTGCAACTGAAATGAAAAGAAAAGGCTAAGAATATGTACACCCCTAGGGTGTGGTTTGGGTTTCTAGCAGGATCCTATGCAACTTTTTTTAACAACATTTTGGGGTTCTCTTTAAAAAAAAAAAAAACAAAATGAAAAAAATTCCTGCTTGAGTTAATGGAACTACAAATGGAAAAAGGTGTTTTTATTTTAATTTTTTTAATAAAAACCTTAGATTATATGGTATGGTGTATTGATGGTTTTAACAGTACCAGTAAGTGCCGGTTCACACTAGACGCGGCACGACTTGCAGGTCGCCTCACAACTAAGTATAAAAGATAAAGGCGCCTCTAATGCCCCGTACACACGGTCGGATTTTCCGATGGAAAATGTCCGATCAGAGCGTGTTGTCGGAAATTCCGACCGTGTGTGGGCTCCATCGGACATTTTCCATCGGATTTTCCGACACACAAAGTTGGAGAGCAGGAGATAAAATTTTCCGACAACAAAATCCGTTGTCGGAAATTCCGATCGTGTGTACACAAATCCGACGGACAAAGTGCCACGCATGCTCAGAATAAATAAAGAGATGAAAGCTATTGGCCACTGCCCCGTTTAAGGTCCCGACGTACGTGTTTTACGTCACCGCGTTTAGAACGATCGGATTTTCCGACAACTTTGTGCGGCCGTGTGTAGACAAAACAAGTTTGAGCCAACATCCGTCGGAAAAAATCCTAGGATTTTGTTGTCGGAATGTCCGATCAATGTCCGACCGTGTGTACGCCCTATAAGTGTAGCAATATGGTTACATTTAATGAAGGTACAACATTTAGCAACTCGCATGCAGGCATCCGGGGTAAAGCTGTTCACGTCAAGCCACGCTTTCAGATCTCTCTTCTGCAAGGTAGTCTTCCCGGTCACGATTGCAGACTGACAGCGGTGAGAGCCGGTGGTGCGGGGGATGGTCTATGTGGACAGCTTTACCCCTGAAGCCTGAATACTTAAATGTGCCTGTTTTATTCATCAGCCATGTGAGTTGCTAAATGTTGGACCTTCATTAAATGTAACCATATTGCTACACTTAGAGGCTCCTCTCTTCTCTTTTATACTCTGGAGCTCCTGCTGGATTTTGCTTCTAATCCCCTTGTGGAGGCTTCCATTTGTGGATGGACATTTTATGGTTATACAACCTGATCACATTGCTATAATCTTTTTATACGGACTATAAACTGAAGGATTTATGAATAAATGGTTGTGGAACAAATCATTTGAGTTTCCATTATTTCTTATGGGGAAATTTGCTTTGATATACAAGTGCTTTGGATTACAAGCAGGTTTCTGGAATGATTTATGCAATCCAAGATTTTACTTTACATCCATTTATGCATAATTGGCAACAAGCTATTCTATAACACCTTGACATTTCAAGTGAGACTAGACTTATGTTGGCTCCAGCAATGTGACCTCCTGGAGCTCCCCACCGGCTGCTGACATCTGTGAGCGGCCGGCTTCCTGGTTTTAAGAATCGGCCATTTTCATGGACAGGAGTTCCGTTGGCTTCGCCATTGACGAATTTCTACAATGAGCTGCACGTGTGTGGCTCCCTGTACAGGGACAAAGAGGCAGCTAGGTAATTTTAATTCAGAAGAGACAAAGCATGTCTCTTCTGCATTAAAAATCTTGCCTGTTCACCAATTTAAATTTCTTAACTAAAGTTCTTTTAACCCTTTACCGGCCGCCAACAGTCCACATACATGCAGCCTCCCTGGACTAAGCTTTTATCCGTAGGGTGGCTTGTATGCGTATATGTCTTTGTTCTGGGAGCGCAGGTCACCTGATCACTGTGATAGTCTCTGATTGGCTATCACAGTGATCAGTCACTGTGAAGCCTGCCCCTGCATTTCTCTCTCTGTGAATGGAGAGGAAAGATGCATTGTATCTTTCTCTCTGGTTGCAGAGAGAGATAAACCGTGTTAAAAAATAAATAATAATATAAAATAAAGAAAAAAGTGCCTAGATCAAGGTCAAGGTCAGAGTCAAAGGTCATGGTAACTATATTTTGGGCAGGATTTGAAAAACAAAGCAAAAAACAAAACCTTTTTAAATTGGTGTCAGTGTGTTTTAGGTAGGATAATAAAGCAAAATGCACACTATTGTTTCTGGGCTGTGCTACGGGTACAAACCACAAATAACATACACATATCACTGCATTTGTTGGAAGCAAGCAAATTTATCTTGTTGTTCTTTGGTGGTAGGTTATGATAGTAACAAGAAATATATAGCTAAATAGAAAAAAAAATTCTATATATATATATATATATATATATATATATATATATATAGAAAAAAAGTCCAAGAGGTTGCTGCACTTAAAAACTTCTTTGCTTTATTTCACAATATCTTCAGTACTGAAGATATTGTGAAATAAAGCAAAGAAGTTTTTAAGTGCAGCAACCTCTTGGCCTTTTTTTCCTATATACAAGGTCGGTGGGAAGACCTGATTGCTGGCACTAAACTGTAAGCAGAGTGCGGTTCTCCTCTACAAGTGAATAAATATATATATATATATATATATATATATATATATATATATATATATATATATATATATATATATATATATATATTTATTTTTACTATTTTGGGCCAGTTTTCCTTTGATGATGATAATAATAATGAAAAAAAAAAAAAATCAGGAGATATTTATTACAATTTTCCACCCAAAGAAAGCCAAATTTGTTTTGAAAAAAAAGAAGGTATAATCCACCTGGATGCACAAAGTAGTTGTGATGATATGTACAGTTTTACTAACACATGTCAAAGTTGCAAAGTTGTGCTTAGACATTAATATCTGTTTTACTCTTAGGCGTAAAGAGATTAACCTATAAAGTGAAAATATGAACTACTAAATAACCGCTTCCAGACCAGCTGCCGCAGTTATACTGTGGCAAGTTGGTTCCCCTGCGCAAGCCGTCGTAGCTGTACTTCGGCTCTTTAAGACGCCTCCGTCGGCGCGCGCACGCCCAAAGCTTGTCCCCGGAGCCAATGCGAGTGCCCGGCGGGTGCGATGACCGCCGGGCACCTGCGATTGCTTGTTACAGAACGGGGATGTGTGTGTGTGTGTGTATGTGAACAGACAAATCCCGGTTCTCTCAGGGGAGAGGAGACAGATAGTGTGTTCATGCTAAGTATGAACACTGATCTCTCTCCTCCCCTAGTCAGTCCCATCCCCCCTACAGTTAGAACACACACAGGGAACTCAGTAAACCCCTTGATCGCCCCCTAGTGTTAACCCCTTCCCTGTCAGTGCCATTTATACAGTAATCAGTGCATTTTTTATAGAACTGATCGCTGTGTAAATGTCACTGGTCCCAAAAATGTGTCCGATTTGTCCGCCGCAATATCGCAGTCCTGATAAAAATCGCTGATCGCCGCCATTACTAGTAAAAAATAATAATAATAAAAATGCCATAAATCTATCCCCTATTTTGTAGACGCTATAACTTTTGCGCAAACCAATCAATATAGGCTTATTGCGATTTTTTTTTTTTTTTTTTTTTTTTTTTAATCTACCAAAAATATGTAGAAGAATACATATCAGCCTAAACTGAGGAAAAAATTGTTTTTGTTTTTTTAAAATTGGGATATTTATTATAGCAAAAAGTAAAAGCTATTGTGTTTTTTTTTTTTTTCAAAATTGTTGCTCTTCTTTTGTTTATAGAAAAAAAAATAAAAACCGCAGAGGTGATCAAATACCACCAAAAGAAAGTTCTATTTGTGGGAAAAAAAGGACGTCAATTTTGTTTGGGTACAGAATTGCACGACCGCACAATTGTCAGTTATAGTGACGCAGTGCCGTATTGCAAAAAATGGCCTGGTCATTGAGCAGCCAAATCTTCCGGGGCTGAAGTGGTTAAATTATGAATGGTATTAAATAATGAAAAATAATTAGCAATTCAAATAGGGAACCCCTCAATATCAGAATTTATGATTCATACCAAAAAACCCTATAATAATGAGGTTTCTATGTAAGGGCCTATTCACATTATGTGCAGTTACCTGCATTTTTCCTCATGGTAAAATGCAGCTAGCGGCAATGGCACACAGAAAACCTCAGTTTTAGCCTTTAATAGGAAGCCTCCGTTAAATACTTAGAGGAAGTAAACTTCCATCTTTGAATTTTACCTATAGGTAAGCCTATAATAAGGCATAGGTAGTGTAAAAATCTCCTCCTAAACGTGCACCGTTTAGCAGATATTTACTGTACATGCAGCCAGTGACATTACTGGCGCCTGCGCTCTGAAGGAACGGCCACTCGTGCTGTTTCTTCAGAGCCCTGTGCCGAGACCGGCGGCTCTCATGTGCATGCGCAGGAATGACGTCGTCATGGCTCCGGGCAGTCGCAGAGCCCGGAGTCTGCAAACCCAAAAGAAAGACGGGTGAAGATGGAAATGGCCTCCAGCGGGGACATCGCATCACTGGAAGGCTTCGTTTTCAGGTAAGTTTCACATATTGCGCTAGTATGCCTTTGTTTTGCAGGTAAGAAAAAAAAGTCCAGCGGTTTACAACCGCTTTAACCATGAAAAAGGCCTTTTTGTTGGCCATCACTAGAGCCAGGAGAGTGGGTCATTTACAGGCCTTATCTATAAAGGATCTGTACCTGTCTGTCCTAGATAGAATTATCTTGACACCAGATCTGATGTACCTACGTACAGTAGTTCTCATGTTCACAAAAGTCAGGAAATCACCTTGCCGGGTGCTGCCGCCGCCATCTTTGGTGTGAGAATCAGAAAGTGAAGCCTTGCGGCTTCACTTCCTGGTTCCCTACTGCGCACGTGCGACCCCACTGGTCCCTGCTGTCTTCTGGGGGTGGGGGACAGAGAATCTATGCCCGGAAGTGGGAGCAACATACCTGTATTAGACAGGTATCTGCTCCCCCCCCCTCCCCCTGAAAGGTGCCAATTGTGACACCGGAGGGGGGGGGGGGAAATCTGAAAAGTGGAAGTTCCATTTTTGGGTGGAACTTCGCTTTAAGAAAGGAGATTTTATTGTTTAGATGTCTGTTACAGTATCTTTAGGAGTTCAAAAGATCCATCTCCTGATTCTCTTTAGTGGTCCTAGAAAGGGTTTGCAGGCATCCAAGAGTTTGGTGGCTGGATGGATTAGAGTTACCATCAGCTTCATCTACAAGGCAGATGGTGGTTGTTTTCCATCTTTGGTTAAGGCTCTTTCCACCCATTCTTTGGCTACATCTTGGACGGAAAGAGCAGGAGCATCTGTGGAACAGATTTGCAGCTCTGCCACGTGGTCGAGACAAGATACCTTCATCATGCATTACAATCTGGAGGTGCCCTCGCAAGAGGATCTGGTCTTCAGCAGAGAAGTTCTGCAAAGTGTCGTTCCACCCTAAGGTATGAGTTGGTGTACTTGAATATCCTCGCATGTGGCTGTCCTAGAGGTTGACTGGGGAAATTGCACATTAGTTTTGCCAGTAACTGTATTTTTTTGAAATCTCCCAGAACAGCAATCCTAGTTCCCACCACCCTATGTTTAGTTCCACGAGTGTTGTGTTTTCCCCTTGTGCACTGGTGGAGGTACTCTAACCACTTAAAGACCGGGTCAATTCTGACACTTCGCACATATAAAGTAAAATTCTGCATTTTTTTGCTAGAAAATTATTTAGAACCCCCAAATATAATATATATATATATATATATATTTAAGCAGAGGCCTTAGTGAATAAAATGGTGGGTGTTGCAGTTTTTTATCTCAAGTGATATTTGTGTAGCAGTTTTTCAAACGCAAATTTTTGGGAAAAAATACACTTTAATGAATTTTAGTGCACACAAACACAATATAATACCCAATTTTTTTGTGAAATATATAAAATGTTACACGTGACAAACTACGGTACACAGTCTCTTTAACCACTTCCCGCCCAAGGCCGTCATAGGATGTCCTGGACTTTAAGTGGTGATATCAGAATGATAGCTGCAGACCTCATTCAAATATCATTCTTTTCAGGTGGTTTCCTGCACTGTAAAAACAATCATAGTGGCTGTTCAGCCACGTGATTGTTTTTACAGGCGGCGGGAAGGGATATCCCCCCCTCCCGCTGCCTTCCGGTGCTTCTACCGGCTTGCCCATGCGATCGGTTAGCCGTAGAATGAATCGGTCGGCGGCAACCGTTTACCATAGAGCCGACCGCGGACCAGATGGTCCCAGGCCATCTCTATGACCTTCTATGACGTCACGTCCAGCCTCGGCAGATGTAAACAGTGCTGTTTTTTTACCCGGAAAGGCTGAGATTGCTTTTTTTTTGTTTTTTATCTCAGGCTTTCCAGGCTAGAGTAGAGATGTGGGGTCTTATAGACCCCACATTCTCTGTAAAGAGGACCTGTCATGCCCTATTCCTATTACAAGGGATGTTTACTTTCCTTGTTATAGGAATGAAAGGGATAAAAAAATGTAAAGAGAAAGTGTAAAAAAAAAAAAAACGTAAAGCAACCCGTCCCCGCGTGCTTGCATGCAGAAGCAAACGCATACGTACATCGCGCCTGCATATGTAATCTGTGTTCAAACCACACGTGAGGTATCGCCACGAATGATAGAGCGAGAGCAATAATTCTAACCCTAGACCTCTGTAACTCTAAACCTGTAAAAAAATGTAAACCGTCGCCTATAGAGATTTCTAAGTACTGAAGTTTGGTGTCCATCCAGCGTGCGCAATTTTAAAGCATGAAATGCTAGGTATCTATTTCCTCGGAATAACATCATCTATCACATTATACAAAAAAATTGGGCTAACTTAACTGTTTTTTTTTAAATCCCCCCCAAAAAAGCGTTTGAAAAATTGCTGCGCAAATACTGTGTGACATAGAAAGTTGCAACAACCGCCATTTTATTCCCTAGGGTCTCTGCTAATATATATATATATATATATATATATATATATATATGTGTGTGTGTGTGTGTGTGTGTGTGTGTGTGTGTGTGTGTATGTATGTATGTGTGTGTGTGTATATATATATATATATATATATATATATATATATAATGTTTGGGGGTTCTGAGTAATTTTATAGCAACACAAATTATGATTTTTACATGTATGTAGGAGAGGAGTGCCAGAATAGGCTTGGGCTGGAAGTGGTTAAAAAAATCATCCAATCAAGCAACGTTCTTGCTATTACAAGGGATGAACAACATCCTTTGTGATAGCATGGCCAGTGACAGGTACCCTTTACTGAGAGATATCTGGGGTCTGTTAGACCCCAGATATCCCCCCGCTGCCCTTAAAAGCATCATATCAAACCAAGATCGGTTCAGTAATGGCTTGTTTACATCCAGAGAAAATGAAATTGACAAAATACTTGTTGCTTCTGATTTCTTAGACCATAGAGATGATTGGGGGTGTTCCGCTCCTCGATCATCTCTATGGTCAGCTGGTGGGACTGCCGGCTGCAGTCCTAGGCTCCTCGGTGGGACAGGAGAGCCCAAGAAGGGTCTGGAAGGCGTCAGGAGGGGGGACCCCCTTCCGTTACGTGTATAGCCACCTAAACGCCCGCAACATACCAGTACCTCGCTGGGGCTTAAGTGATTGAACTCCAACGAAGGGATGAGAAGGTGGGAGGGACTTGTAATCTGTTTGGCCTGTGTCTCCTGTAGAGGAAGAACCAAACATCTCCTATGTGACTGTCCTGGAAGATTCCTAGAAATACTGTTACGGTTGAGACTTACGGGGAATATCTGAACAATGAAAACCGTATAAGGGCTGTATGTTAACAGTCAAGCTAAATGGACAGCTTGCTTTCTACTAACCGCTCTGGGGCTGCATGCAGCTCGCCTACTGATACTGTGGGTGGCTGTAGCCTGGAGTTGTGCTTTTTTTTCCCCTGCAAATAAAGGGGTTGATTTACTAAAACTGGAGAGTGCAAAATCTGGTGCAGCTCTACATCATAGCCAATCAGCTTCTAACCTCAGCTTGTTCAATTAAGCTTTGACAAAAAGAAAAAATGGAAGCCAATAGGTTGCCATGCACAGATGCACCAGATTTTGCACTCTCCAGCTTAAGTAAATCAACCCCAAAGTCTCTTATGTCCTGGGTTTTCTTTAAATTAGCGGCTTCTGAACCATTGGATGCAGAGACTGTCTGAGTTGCTTAACCAGTTCCCGACCGGCGCACGCCGATGTACGTCGGCAGAATGGCACGGCTGGGCAAATGGGCGTACCCGTACGTCCATTTGAATTCCCCGCCGTGCCATTGCGTGAGCGCCGCCGGCCGGGAGCTCCGTGAGTCGGGTCGCGGGTCCCGCGGGCTCGGATGCTCGCGATCGCCTCACGGAGCGCATGAACGGGGAGATGCCGTTGTAAACAGCATCTCCCCGTTCTGCCTAGTGACAAGTGTCACTCGATCTCTGCTCCCTGTCATCGGAGCAGAGATCAGTGACGTCACACATACAGCCCATCCCCCCTACAGTTAGTAATCACTCCCTAGGACACACTTAACCCCTCCCCGCCCCCTAGTGGTTAACCCCTTCACTGCCAGTGCCATTTACACAGTAATCAATTTTTAATTGCACTGATCGCTGTATAAATGACAATAGTCCCAAAAATGTGTCAAAAATGTCCGACATGTCCGCCATAACGTCGCAGTCACAATAAAAATCGCTGATCGCCGCCATTACTAGTAAAAAAAAAAATATTAATAAAAATGCCATAAAACTATCCCCTATTTAGTAAACGCTATAACGTTTGCGCAAACCAATTATTAAACGCTTATTGCGATTTTTTTTTTTTTTTTTTACCAAAAATATGTAGAAGAATATGAATCGGCCTAAACTGAGGAAAAAAAATGTTTTTTATATATTTTTGGGGGATATTTTTTTATAGCAAAATGTAAAAAATAATGCGTTTTTTTCAAAATTGTCGCTCTTATTTTGTTTATAGCGCAAAAAATAAAAATCGCAGAGGTGATCAAATACCACCAAAAGAAAGCTCCATTTATGGGAAAAAAAGGATGTCAATTTTGTTTGGGAGCCACGTCGCACAACCGCGCAATTGTCAGTTAAAGCGACGCAGTGCCGAATCGCAAAAAACGCTCTGGTCAGGAAGGGGGTAAAATCTTCCGGGGCTGAAGTGGTTAAGTCCCGGTTCACACTGGTGCGATGGCGGGAAACCCTGCGATTCAGGGCCGGTTCCCGAATCACACCTGAATCGCACACTGGTTCACAATGACATCTGTGAACCGTTGGGGGTTGTCAATATAAAGTTATTGAGACCCCCAGATCAGATCGCAGTGCGAACTGTGAAATGGTGCAGGAATCGATTTGCATAGGTGTGAATCCGGTTCCAGTGCGGACCAAAAATAAAAGGGTCCTGCACCATTTTGGTGTGAATGCGATGCGATTTCAGCCACACAGTTTGTATGGCTGAATTCACATTGGACAGACATAGCATGTGATCTACAGAGCAATGCGGTGTGAATCACATGCGATGTCTGTGAACCCAGCCTAACTGATGAGCTTATCCCTAAGGAGTCTTCTACAAGGAGGGGGCAGAGACAAGACCAGTCACCCGGCACTAGGTGAGAGGAGCAGTGATCGGTCTTTATTACAGGAAGCTCCCGCAGAGCAAAGTCTAACACTGGAATACTGCTCAGAGCTGGAAGAAATACACAAAGCACACCTCCATACAGTTGTTTGAGGTCAGTTCCTCCACACCAAAACTCATCAATCAATGATTTTATGGAGCACAAGGACATTGTCATGAACAAAAGAGAATCTTAACCACTGCAGCTCTGGAACATTTACCCCCCTTCATGACCAGGCTATTTTTTGTGATACGGCACTGCGTTATTTAAAATGACAACTGTGCGGTCATGCGATGCAGTACATGAATACAATTAATGTCCCTTTTTCCCCACAAATAAAGCTTTCTTTTGGTGGTATTTGATGAAAAAAATGTAAATACATCGAATTTCTTCATCAATTTAGGACATATGTATTCTACTACATGTTTTTGGTAAAAAAAAAATCCCAATAAGCGTATATTGATTGGTTTGCGCAAAAGTTATAGCGTCTACAAACTATGGGATATTTTGATGGATTTATTTATTTATTTTTTACTAGTAATGGCGGCGATCAGCGACTTATAGCGGGGCTGCAACATTGCGGCGGACAAATCAGACACTAAGTGACAGTTTTTTGGGGTCCAGTGACACCAATACAGTGATCAGTGCTAAAAAATATGCACTGTCACTGTAGTATGACACTGGCAAGGAAGGGGTTAACAGGGGCGATCAAAGGGTTAAATATGTCCCTAGGGAGTACTTACTCACTATGTGGGGGATGGTTGCACTGTGGGAAGACAGAGATCCATGTTCCTGCTTTGCAGAAACACAAGATCTCTGTCTTCCCATGTCACAGAACGGCGATCTCCCTTGTTTACATAGGCAGACTGACGTGCTGCCTCTGTCGGAGATAATTGGCGGGTCCCCAGTGGCGTGTGTGCCTTCCGCAGACGCCGGAAGAGCGAAATCACGTTCCTGTATATGGTTTTTGCGCACAGGCGCCTCCGCCCCGCAGTACATATTCGTAGGGTGGTTGGTAAGTGGTTAACCAAACTGTTATGGCAAGGTAGGAAACTCCCAATTGTCTGAAATGTCTTTGTATGGTGTAACATTAACAATACTCCTTACTGGAAACAGCAGAACTCAATAATTTGGAGTTTTAGCCATATATTTCTTTCTACCTAGTGAAGATCAGTCATAGTAAAAAGTAATTCTACATTTAACCACCAGAGGGCAGCATGAGCTTGGACGAAAACATAATTTCAAATAATATGCTCTATTTTGCTTCCACTGTGATTTGCTGGTGTGTATAGATTACATTAAAAAAATATATATATAGTTGTGCTCATAAGTTTACATAACCTGGCAAAATTTATGATTTCTTGGCCATTTTTCAGAGAATATGAATGATAACACAAAAACATTTTTCACTCATGGTTAGTATTTGGCTGAAGCTATTTATTAATAATCAACTGTGTTTACTCTTTTTAAATCATAATGACAACACAAACTACCTAAATGACCCTGATCAAAATTTACATACCCTGGTGATTTTGGCCTGATAAACATGCACACAAGTTGACACAAAGGGGTTTGAATGGCTATTAAAGGTAACCATCCTCACCTGTGATCTGTTTACTTGTAATTAGTGTGTGTGTGTATAAAAGGTCAATGAGTTTCTGGACTCCTGACAGACCCTTGCATCTTTCATCCAGTGCTGCACTGACATTTCTGGATTCTGAGTCATGGAGAAAGCAAAAGAATTGTCAAAGGATCTGCAGGAAAAGGTAGGTAAAGTGTATAAAACAGGAAAGGGATAAAAAAAAAAATATCCAAGGAATTGAGAATGCCAATCAGCAGTGTTCATACTCTAATCAAGAAGTGGAAAATTAGGGATTCTGTTAAGACTAAACCACGGTCAGGTAGACGAATTAAAATTTCAGCCACAACCTTTAAAAACAAGAAAAATTGCTTATTTCTGCCCTAGACCAGAAGTGACGTCATGATGTCACTCCGGTCCTCCTAGATCATAGAGGCGATCAGAGACAATCTGGTCTTTGTTCACCTTTTATAGGCAGCCGTGTGAACTGTCAGATCGGTTCCCGGGCTCGCCGGTAAAAATGGTAAGCCTGAGAAACACCGGGGATGGGGTGGCGAGCCCTCCCGCTGCTTCTGAAAGCAAACCACCAGCTAATGAGCCGCTCGGACTGCTTTTATGAGAAAGAAAATTCCTGAAGGAAATAACAATGCCACTCGCAAGCCACAATGTATACATACAGTACATATTGTGGTTGGCAAGTGGTTACTTATATGTTTTCGCCATATAAGTGATGACATCATGAGAGCACTGATGGCCACTGATAGGCAAGACTGATGGGTGACACTGATGAGCAGGCACTGAAAGGCAGCACTGATTGGTGTCATTGATGGGCACTTATTGGTGCCACCGATGGGCACAGACTGGCATCACTTGCTGGGCACTGTTGGGGCTGCACTGTAATCTAATCAGGGCACTGATGATCACCTGTACAGTCTCCCCTGCGAGGAGATGCCACTGATATTGTAAAGTACTTTTGAAATGACAGGAACCTGTTCAAGTTCATGTGAGATTTTATAGATTGGGTTTACGTCTTTACCCACTTGAGTCCCCGGATCTTTTTCTCCCTAAATCCTCTTTAGTCCTAGAACTTTTTTTTTTGCAAAATCTTAGTCTACCCTAATGTATTATACCTCCTTTATTTCAGGACAGATACACATTTATTTATCTATCTATCTCTATATATATATAGGAAATTATGTGATTGGCCCCAAATTTACTCTGCAGCAGGGCAATGACTCCAAACATACAGCCAATGTCATTAAAAACTTTCTTCAGTGTTAAGAAGAACAAGGAGTCCTGAAAGTGATCGTTTGGCCCCCACAGAGACCTGATCTCATCATTATGGAGTCTGTCTGGGATTACATGAAGAGACAGAAGGATTTGAGGCAGCCTACATCCACAGAAGATCTGTGGTTAGTTCTCCAAGTTGTACATAGAACAACCTACCTTCAAGCTCCTTCAAAAACTGTATGCAAGTCTACCTAGAAGAAGTGATGCTGATTAGAAGCCAAATATTGATTTGATTTAGATTTTAATCCTGTTCGCTCATGTTGCATTTTGTAAATTGATAAAAATGAACAGCTAAAGTGGTTGTAACCTTCAAAAATATGTCACTGCCAGCCCCTCTCTTTTAATCATAACACACAGTGTACATATTTGTGGAAAACAAACCCTCCAAATACCTTTTTTTTTTTTTTTTTTTTTCAGATCTCTTCTGGCCGGTCACGTGACTCCAGGCCGCTCTCCTACTCCAGTGCATGGGCAACAGTGGGAGGGGCCGAGATCTCCCTCTGACATCAGCTGGGGAGGATCATGTGACGGCTGTGCTGGCCGCTCAGGCCCTCGTGCTATAGCCCTTAGATGGGGGAGGAGAGCCGGGATTCATGTGAAAAACTGTGTTTAGAAGCTTTGTTTTCGACAAATATGTACACTGTGTGTTATAGCTGCATAAAAGTGAGGGTCTGGCAGTGATATTTTTTAAGATTTACTTTATTCTCAATAGCAGCAGGAGGTGGGGGGAGGGTGGCGATGGCTCACACACACAGGAGCTGACAGGTGGGGGGGGGGGGGGAGAACAGGGCTGCTGATGAGGATGGCGGAGGCACGTAAACTGACCACGTAATCAGGGCTCAGTAGCCATGATTACCATGGTCAGCACACAGAGTGGGACACAGGAACAGGCAGGATCAACCAGGTTTTTTACAGCATAGAGTGGGACAGGTTAGACAGCACAAGCACTGTGTGTTTAACCTGCTATAAGGGAACAGGATCTTATTTTCAATTTTTTTTAGGGTTACAACCACTTTAAAATGTACAAATGTGTGTGTATGAATGTGTATATGTGTGTGTGTATATATATATATATATATATATATATATATATATATATATATATATATATATATATATTATAGTGATACAGTATTGAGTCCCAAAAACTCCATTAAAACTTTCTAAACAAACGGCCAGTTTACTGTCAATCAAACTTCAAGAGGTCTGGACTGTGACCAGTGGGAGTAGAAAATATCTTGGTATCAGTGGGAGTTAAGAGTGTCCCCTCTTTGGTATTAGGGGGAGGAATAGTGTCCCATCTTTGGTCTCAGTGGGAGGAATAGTGCCCCATCATTGGTGTTAGTTGCAGGAGTTGTGCCCCATCATTGGTGTCAGTGGGAGGAATAATAACCCATCTTTGGTGTCAGTGGGAGCAATAGTGCCTCCTCATTGGTGTCAGTGGGAGAGGTCACATGGTTCTCCATACCCAGAAAAACCTGGTATTTGTATGGGCTCCTACATATGTGTAGCGTTCACCTACTTTCAAGTAGGTGAGCTTTCTGAGTTTTAAATGATAAAGTACGGTTTCAGATAAAATTGGGCAGGCTTGTATTGTGATTCCAGGCCTGGTTGTTTGTTTTGAGAACTGGGAGTGTCAGTGTAGTGCAGGGTGTGGCCACCTGTGCTTGGACCCAGAGATGCCTCCTCTTGCTTTCAGTGGAAATGGTTCTGGAAGAGAGGTTGGATTTGGGATCTGAGTGACAGGCAGCTCGTGTGTGAGTTCTGGCCAATCATTAATTTGTTTGGCAGGAGGCGGGACTCTCATAAAAGCTGGGGTCACATGCTGCTGGGGAGTCACGGAGAGGGAGAGCAGAGAGAGAGCCCCCTGCGGGGAGCCAAGCGGAGCCCCCCCCCCTATGGGGAAGGAGGGAGGGACCAGGCCACACGGAGGAGAGAAGTTAGTGACACATACCGCACAGCATGTAGTCGCTGGTGTTGCTGGACGCCGCTGTGGGGAAGGGAGTGTGCCAGACTGGAGAGAAGGGATGGAGAAACCATTTCGGAAGAAGTAGCAACTAAGCGGAGGACAACTGGGCCATCGATCGTTTATGAGTGGCACATGGACTGTTGATCAAGTGAGTGAAAGCCCAGGGGAAAGGTACTACCAGAGGCTGAGGGATGTCAGTGAGACAGGTGGTGATGGCCTGTGACTTTGGGTTCAACAATACCCCGGGATTCCAATCAGTCAGGCGGGAGGAATTATTCAGAGTAATCTCTTCCTTAGCTCAACTTGGAAGTACTGTACAGACAGAAAGTAGTGGTCAAAAGGCGGTGGTAGAGCTCCAAGCACAAGCAGAGATACAGATTGTTCTAAAAAGGTCTACGGGTGAAGAGGTTATTCAGAGTAATGCCCCGTACACACGGTCGGATTTTCCGATAGAAAATGTGTGATAGGACCTTGTTGTCGGAAATTCCGACCGTGTGTGGGCTCCATCACACATTTTCCATCGGATTTTCCGACACACAAAGTTTGAGAGCAGGATATAAAATTTTCCGACAACAAAATCCGTTGTCGGAATTTCCGATCGTGTGTACACAAATCCGATGGACAAAGTGCCACGCATGCTCAGAATAAATAAAGAGATGAAAGCTATTGGCTACTGCCCCGTTTATAGTCCAGACGTACGTGTTTTACGTCACCGCGTTCAGAACGATTGGATTTTCCGACAACTTTGTGTGACCGTGTGTATGCAAGACAAGTTTGAGCCAACATCCGTCGGAAAAAATCCTAGGATTTTGTTGTCGGAATGTCCGATCAATGTCCGACCGTGTGTACGGGGCATAACTCTTTACTACAACAGCCTATGTATTCTCTAGTAAATCTACCCAAATCTATATGCAGAGAGTTATTCAGAGAGGCTCTTTGCTATTCGTTTTAATTTTTCTCAAGGACCAGACTACTCCTGTCTTCCCAAAGAAAAGTTATTCAGAGTGACTTTTCATAGTCTGCATTTGTTCTGACTTTTCGTCTACAAAAGTCCAACAGACACCGACGGACCAAAGCCAGCTGACAATCCGATTGTGTGTGGGCTTCCCCGGACTTTTAGCAGACTTTTCCAGCTGCAAACCTGACGGACTTTAGATTTGAAACATGCTTCAAATCTTTACGTCGTAACTACGCCGGACCCAGAAATCCGCTCGTCTGTATGCTAGTCCGACGGACAAAAACCCATGCTAGGGCAGCTATTGGCTACTGGCTATCAACTTCCTTATTTTAGTCCGGTGTACGTCATCGCGTACGAATCCGTCTGACTTTTGTGTGATCGTGTGTAGGCAAGTCCGGTTGTTAGAAAGTCTGCCGCAAGTCCGCCAAAAGTCCATCGAAAGTCTGTCGGACGGGCTGTCGGACTTTTGTAGCCGAAAAGTCCGACCGTGTGTACGCGGCTTAAGTCTTTGCATGAGTAGGCAAAGGAAAGATTATAAAACAGCAAAAGAGCATTTCAGAAAACCCTTCTCCTATCCCAGTTCATGTTATACCAATAAAAGCAAGAGAAAACTAGAATATGGACTGTTTCTATTTCTATGGGCTGCGATGGGCTAGGTGGAAAAAACGGAAAATTTATATCAAATACTTACCGTAATTTTCCTTTCCTGATTGACTCCATGGCAGCATACGTATGGGTTAATCCCGCCTCTCATACCTCCATAGGACCCCACTCCCATAAATCTTTGCTCCTAGCCAGAGGCCGTGTTCCGTAACTTAGCCTACTCCAGCAAATGGGAGGGAACTCCTGCTGCCATGGAGTCAATCAGGAAAGGAAAATTACGGTAAGTATTTGATATAAATTTTCAGTTTTCCTGACAGACTCCATGGCAGCATACGTATGGGAAATGACTAGCCATACACTCCCGGGTGGGAAATTGCTGGTTTAAAGAAAAAAGGTTTATTTGGCACCGTCAACAGACAAGACATGCAAACCAAAATTAACCGAAGACAAGGAAGCCGGTTCTACACAATAATGCGTCATAAACGTGTTGATCGACGACCAAGAGGCCGCTTTGCAGATCACTTCCGGAGATACATGACGGGAAGCTGCCCATGACGTAGAAACGCTCCCGGTAGAATGAGCGGTCACTGCTTCTGGAAGAGCCAGACCCTTGGCTGCATAAGCCCCTTGTATAGCCTGAACGATCCAAGCTGCAATGACTCTGGAGGAAGCACGCAAACCCTTGTTCTTTCCTTGAAAATAAACAAACAAATAATCGGATCTTCGGAAAGAGGCAGTGACTTCAAGGTATTGCCTTAAAACTTCTCCCACATCCAAAGGGTGAATGCTAGAGTCCTCAGTTGTCCGGAAAATTGGCAGAACAATCTCCTGATTCTCATGGAATACCGATGTTACCTTAGGATTTGCTCCTAGCATAGGAATCAGGACCACCCGGTCAGGGAAGAAGGTAAGGAATGGTTCTTTACATCCTAGAGAACTGATTTCGGAGACCCTCTTGGCTGATGTTATAGCCACTAGGAATACAACTTTTAGAGAGAGATCTTTAATAGCTGCTTGATCCACAAGTCGTATTTCATTTTCAGAAAAGAAATCCAGGACAAGAGGAAGATCCCACTTGGAAAACCTCGGCTTTCTTTGAGGCCTGATCCTTATTGCTCCTCTGAAAAATTGTCTTATAAGGGGATGTCTGGCCCAGGATATACCTGTGAAGGCAGAGATTGCGGAAACCTGAACCCGTAGAGAACTTACTGATAAGGATAGATCCAGACCTTTTTGTAAGAAACCCAGAATATCCTGAATCCTTGGGTCAATACAGGAACCGTCAGTGGTGGCAACATAATCTGCGAATTTTGACCAAATTCTCTGATAAACTCTATTGGTACCTGGTATTCTGGCATTTAGTAGAGTTGAAATAGCTGCACTTGGGCATCCTAGGGCTTCCAACCTTTCCCTCTCAAGAACCAAGCCATCAGATGGAGCTGGGATGGGCATGGGTGAAGAGATGCCCCTTGTGATAGGAGATCTGATCTGGATGGGAGAGGAATTGGATTCCGGTAGCTGAGCTGTAATAAGAGGGGGAACCACGGCCTGTTGGGCCAATATGGAACAACTGCCACTATCTCGACTTCTTCCCACCTGAGCCTCGACAGAAAACGTAGAATGACCGGAACTGGAGGAAAGGCATAAGCCCTGTGGAATCTCCACTGGTCCGTCAGGGCATCCACTCCGAAGGCCTGGGGACAACGACACCTCGTATAGTATTTCCTTATTTTGTAGTTGCAAGGGGATGCAAACAGGTCTACTTCCGGTGTCACTCCCAGGGATAGAATCCAACTGAAGACTTCTGCGTGGAGAGACCACTCGTTGTTGTCCAGAGCAAACCTTGAGAGAAAGTCCGCCTGGACATTTTGAGCTCCGGGAAGATAGACAGCCGTCAGATTTGTCAGGTTCGTCTGAGCCCAGGACATGATTGGACCCACTTCCCTCAGTAAGGAGAGACTGCGTGTGCCCCCTTGTCTCTTGATATAGGACACCGCTGTCGTGTTGTCCAGCCGAAGGAGGACTGAGGCTCCTGAAGTTAAGTGGAGAAAGGCTCGTAGAGCATAGAAGGCAGCTCGAAGTTCCAGAACATTGGAGACTACACCTCGGGATGGAAAGTCCCACTTGCCTTGGGCTACCTCTGCTAGACAGAGAGTGCCCCAGCCTCTGCTGCTGGCATCCGTTGTCACTGTGATCCAGGAAATGGGTGCTATGGAATGACAGTTGAGGAGGTTCTTCCGCTGTAGCCACCAAGGGAGACTCTCCCGCATGGACGGGGTTATCCGGACCAGACGGTCTCGAGATCCCGGATCCCACTGCTGGAGAAAACCCTTCTGGAAGGGGCGCATCTTCCACTGTGCCCATTTCACCATGGGGGCTGTTGCTACCATGGTGCCGATTATCCTGAGACACTGAGAAGCTCTGAGTAAGGGCGATGACATTGCACGATGAATTCTGTCCCGAATTAACGGGATTTTCTCCAGAGGCAGAGAGATGGTGCTCTCTATCGTGTCGAACTGGGCTCCGAGGAATATCAAAGACTGAGTCGGGTCTAGATGACTTTTCTCCCTGTTTAACAGCCAACCGAACTCCGTCAGAGTAGAAATGACCTGATCTCGGTGCGATAACAGATGTTCTCTGCCCTGTGAAAGCAGGAGTAGATCGTCTAGATAGTGGTGTAATGGGATACCCTTGACCCTGATTAAAGCCACGACAGCCAGTAAGAGCTTCGAAAACACTCGAGGCGATGTTGTAAGCCCGAATGGGAGACATGTAAATTGGAGATGCCTCTGATCTACTGCAAAGCGAAGATACTTCTGGAAGTCCTTTGCAATCGGTACGTGAAAGTAGGCATCTTTCAGGTCTATGGAGACCATCCAGTCGCCTGGTTGGATTGTTTGGCGAATTGTTAGTAGTGATTCCATCTTGAACTTCTCCTTCTTGATGAAGGAGTTCAGGTGTGTTAGGTCGATGACTGGCCTCCAGGAGCCATTCTTTTTGAGGACCATAAAAAGGGGGGAATACACCCCTTGAAATCTCTCTTCCGAGGGTACCGGGATGGCCGCACCTTGAGCTATCAGTGAGTTTTTAACCAAATCTTCAGAGACACTTGCCAAAGCTGCACCCACATCATCCGACCAGGATTCCATGGCTTTAGACAAAGCTGCAAGGGCTAAGGCTGGTTTACAAGCCATACCTGCCGTGATATAGATACGTTTAAGATCCGTATCGATTTTCCTCTCTAGACCATCCTTGAATGAGACGGTATCCTCGAGAGGGAGAGTGACATGTCTCACCAACCTCATCAAAGCAGCATCAATGAGCGGAGCCGATTCTAGGTGCTTAACCTCTTCACTCCTGAATGGATATATTTTAGCCACTTTTGACATTAATGAGTTTTTCCTCTCGACTTTAACCCATTCCTCAGAAATGATTTCTCCGAGTTCCCCCAGGAAGGGAAAATTTGGGCGATCCTTTTTAAGATGTTTGAAGTATTTCCTCTGTTTAGAGGGTGCTTCTACTGGATCTTCCCATTTCAATGCATCCTTCACAGCCTTGACCAACCGTGGTACCAGGGAAAAATCAAAACCCACTCCAGGATCGTCCGTCTCAACCTCACTCTCCGAGGATTCACTCAAAGAGGGACTACGTCTGGAGGGACCAGGAGCCCCAAGGTCGTCCCTGCCGGGAGCCAATGTAGGAGCAGAGGGAGCAATAGTTGTGCGGATGGGATCCGTTCTGATCAGAGATTCCTGAACCACTTTCCGGACCAGGGCCTCTACCTGCTGGTCTTCTGCTCCCCTTTCTTTTGCAGCTCGGGAAAAACATAGCTCACAGAGGGATTTACCCTCTGGGACCTGAGCTTTACATCCCCAGCAGGCTCTCTTCTCAGAGCGACTGGAATGGCGGTAGGAATGACGCCCGGACGTGGACTTGGGCTCTTCGCTATGACGCCTAGAAGCTGAACTAGGGCGTCTGGAACTAGATGAAGATTGTTGGTGATGTGATCTGGAACGATCTGTATCTTCGCGTGCTGAGGACCTATGTTCAGACCTAGAAGGGCTGAGCAAGAAAAAGAAAGAAAAATAGAATCCATAGAAAAGCAACCCAAAAAGAAAAAATACAAGCAGAAGGAAAGGTAAATTTCCTACCTGCAGCGCAAGGGTTGGCCACTGGGGGGCGGTGACACGTCTATAGTAGAAACCTATAACGGTAGTGAAAATCCATAGTCAGCCTAGGAAACACTAACAGAGGACACAGGAGAGCTGGACAGCCAGCAGCATAGCTTCCTACCTTGGCAGATATAAATCACTGCACCGGGAGGCCGCCGTATCATCTGCAGATCATCCCAAGTAATAGCTGTGTTTTGACAGCTATTTAAACTTGGCGCCGATGATGGTGTCACCACGCCCCCCAGCGTCATCCAGCGGAACTCGCGCGCATGCGCGATCGCCGTTCTATCACCGGAACTGCGCGTGCGCGAACCAAGCCTCGTTTTCAGACGAGGCTGGCCGCTGCACAGAACCCGGAAGTACCCGGCGGACTGAGACGCAGATGCGCTCCAGCCGCCATAACAGGTGAACACAGGAAGGAAGACAAACAAAACACACACAGACACTGCTGCCATAAAAATATGCAAGGCAAAGGCTGTATACGATACCACTCAGCACGATCCTGGTCCATCCTGGTTGGGAACGACCATCCATTGCACGACCGGGCTTTCAGTAAGGGGGGCCTCCTGCTAATAGCAAGGACGTTTGGCCCAATGCCGCTTGCCTGCCAATGGCGAGGATAGAAGCTCTTCATGGCATCGCATGTATAGCCCATCTCCACCCTGCTAATAGCCGGGAATGCTGGACTCCAGAACCGCCATCAGGACAATCGTGCACGCCAGGACTGGACCGTAGATAACTCCATAAGGTAAGATACACCTTGGTCCTAGGAGGAGGACAAAAAAGGAACACGGCCTCTGGCTAGGAGCAAAGATTTATGGGAGTGGGGTCCTATGAGGTATGAGAGGCGGGATTAACCCATACGTATGCTGCCATGGAGTCTGTCAGGAAATGTGATTTACGTATAGAACACACAAATTGCAGCTCCTTCGGGGGTAGTGTGCTACATATGAATAGAGCAATTGGGGACCATGGAACAGGAAAAAATAAATTGGTCAAAGGGTCAGCTAATAAGAGGTTTGTTGTACTTGCTCTGTATAGACAAAGTAACAGAGTCTCTTTAATAAAATAAAAGAGATTAATTTGTATTATTGCCGATGTCAGGATTTTTTTTTTTTCCTTCAAACCCATGAATCCAACTATTTCAAGAATCGGTTTTATAGTGCACTCTTGCTGCCAATCATAAGAACACTTCCTCCAATGTATCTACCCAATTTCCACTGGCAGTTTATAAAACGGTCTTTGTTTATATAGATTTATGGAGTCAAGAAATTTTTATTCCATCAGAATAAACTCGAGGAACTATGCACATAAATTTCCAGGAGATGGAATTATATTTTTATATGCAACTAGAGCCCAAAAACAGCAGAGCCTGGCAGGAGACTTAGCGAAAGAAAGAAAGACGGCTTCTCTCTGGGATTATCTCACACATAATACATTTTTACATGATGTTTTTGTCATTTTTGTCTTTACTCTTACCCGTGTTATAGATGTGGAGAGACTGGGAGGAATTGAGTTGTTGTGGTGTTGGCAAGTTTGGAGTTTTCTCAGACTTTTATGGAGCTTTTTTCATGTTTTTTTTTTAATAAAAAGTTAAGGCTATTCATTTCCCCTGTCTTTTTATGGCTTAACTCATTATCACTGCAAAACCCATTTTTTCCTCAATGGAGAGCAAGCTTGCTAACCCAAAATACACTATATTACCAAAAGTATTGGGACGCCTGCCTTTACACACACATGAATTTTAATGGCATCTCAGGCTTAGGTGTCCGTTTTTGAAGCAGTGAAAAAGTTTCACTGCTCCATTCTCCGGCATTCACAGAGGTCATCGTTCTCCTCTGGATGCCAGTTTATGAAGCTTTGTAGATCGCTACTCCTTTGGAGGAGTGGAGTGATCTACAAACGCTTCAAACAGTGGAGAACGACTCCTGATACTGGAATCTCATGAGACTTTACGAGATTACAGCACCAGAAATTCACCGAAACACAGAGGTGTCCGTTTATTAAACTGCTCAGTACACGGACAGATGATGTGGTTAATGCTAATAAAATAAAGAGTCCCCCTATATTATATATATATATATATATATATACACATACACAGTATCTCACAAAAGTGAGTACACCCCTCACATTATTTTATTATAACTTTTCATGTGACAACACTGAGAAATGACACTTTGCTACAATGTAAAGTAGTGAGTGTACAGCTTGTATAACAGTGTAAATTTGCTGTCACCTTAAAATAACTCAACACACAGCCATTAATGTCTAAACCGCTGGCAACAAAAGTGAGTACACCCCTAAGTGAAAATGTCCAAATTGGACCCAAAGTTTCAATATTTTGTGTGGCCACCATTATTTTCCAGCACTGCCTAAACCCTCTTGGGCATGGAGTTCACCAGAGCTTCACAGGTTGCCACTGGAGTCCTCTTCCCCTCCTCCATGATGACATCACAGAGCTGGTGGATGTTAGAGACCTTGCGCTCCTCCACCTTCCATTTGAGGATGTCCCACAGATGCTCAATAGGGTTTAGGTCTGGAGACATGCTTGGCCAGTCCATCACCTTTACCCTCAGCTTCTTTAGCAAGGCAGTGGTCGTCTTGGATGTGTGTTTGGGGTCATTATCATGTTGAAATACTGCCCTGAAGGGAGGGGATCATGCTCTGCTTCAGTATATCACAGTACATGTTGGCATTCATGGTTCCCTCAATGAACTGTAGCTCCCCAGTGCCGGCAGCACTCATGCAGCCCCAGACCATGACACTCCCACCACCATGCTTGACTGTAGGCAAGACACACCTGTCTTTGTACTCCTCACATGGTTGCCACCACACACGCTCTACACCATTAGAACCAAATACGTTTTCTTAGTCTCATCAGACCACAGGATATGGTTCCAGTAATCCATGTTTTTAGTCCGCTTGATTTCAGCAAACTGTTTGCGGGCTTTCTTGTGCATCATCTTTACAAGAGACTTCCTTCCGGGATGACAGCCATGCAGAGCAATTTAACGCAGTGTGCAATGTATGGTCTGAGCACTGACAGGCTGACCCCCCACCCCTTTTACCTCTGTAGCAATGCTGGCAGCACTCATACGTCTATTTCCCAAAGAGAACCTCTGGATATGATACTGAGCACGTGCACTCAACTTCTTTGGTGGACCATGGCAAGGCCTGTTCTGAGTGAAACCTGTCCTGTTAAACTGCTGTATGGTCTTGGCCACTCTGCTGCAGCTCAGTTTCAGAGTCTTGGCAATCTTCTTATAGCCTAGGCCATCTTTATGTAGAGCAACAATTCTTTTTTCAGATCCTCAGAGAACTCTTTGCCATGAGGTGCCATATTGAACTTCCAGTGACCAGTATGAAAGAGTGAGAGCGATAACACCAAATTTAACACACCTGCTCCCCATTCACACCTGAGACCTTGTAACACTAATGAGTCAGATGACACCGGGGAGATAAAATGGCTAATTGGGCCCAATTTGGACATTTTCACTTAGGGGTGTACTCACTTTTGTTGCCAGCGGTTTACACATTAATGGCTGTGTGTTGAGTTATTTTAAGGTGACAGCAAATTTACACTGTTATACAAGCTGTACACTCACTACTTTACATTGTAGCAAAGTGTCATTTCTTCAGTGTTGTCACATGAAAAGATATAATAAAATATTTACAAAAAAGTGAGGGGTGTACTCACTTTTGTGAGATACTATATATATATATATATACAGTGCCACCTATCAGTGCCCATCAGTGTCACCTACCAGTGCCCATAACTGCCCATCAGTGCCCCCCATCAGTGCCACCCATCAGTGCCGCCCATCAGTGGCCATCAGTGCCGCCTTATCTGTGCCCATCAGTACCGCCTCATCTGTGCCCATCAGTGCCGCCTTAACTGTGCCTATCAGTGCCCACCAGTGCCGCCTCATCAGCGCATATCAATGAAGGAGAAAAATTACCTGTTTGCAAAATTTTATAACAAACTATGAAACATGATTAAATACCACCAAAAAGAAAGCTCTATTTGTAGGGAAAAAAATGATAAAAATTTCATTTGGGTACAGTGTTGTATGACCGCGCAATTGTCATTCAGTGCGACAGCGCTGAAAATTGGTCTGGGCAGGAGGGGGGTTTAAGTGCCCAGTAAGCAAGTGGTTAAACATATAATTTTTGTAATTTTTTTTTGTTCCATCTAGTGGTCAAATGCGGTACTGTCATGTTAAATCATATGTGTCCATGCACACTAATTTAGGTTAGAAGTATTTTTCAAGCTTCAGCTTTTAGGAGCAGCGTGTTTGGGAGTGAATTGTCCACTGGACACCGGTTTCCAGCATTTTTTTTAACCCCTCCCCCCCCCATGTTGAGGGCATGTGGCCTGGTATGGTTCAGGGGGGGGGGGGGGGGGGGCGTTCGCTCGTATCATCCCTTTCCTGGCCTGCCGGGCTGCATGCTCAGATAAGGGTCTGGTATGGATTGGGGGTAGGCCCCAAGCTGTTTTTTTCTCAATTGTTATTGCCGGCAATTGTTTTGCTTACGTTCAGCTGTTTACTGGTTGTTAAGGACGCCAGTGACCGCCTGCTTCTTAACCACATGACTTCCAGAGGATTTACCCCCCTTAATGACCAGGCCATTTCTTGTGATATGGCACTGCGATAATTTAACTGACAATTGGACGTTCATGCAACGCCAAATAAAATTTGTCCTTTTTTTTTCCCAGCAAATGGAGCTTTTTTTTGGTGGTATGTTATCACCTCTGCGTTTTTTATTTTTTTGCACTATAAACACAAAAAGAGCGACAATTTTGAAAAAAAAAACACAATAGCTTTTACTTTTTGCTATAATAAATATCCCAATTTAAATTTTATTTTTTGCACTATAAACAAAAAAAAAAACGACAATTTTGAAAACAAAAAAAACCAAAACCATATTTTTTTACTTTTCTGCTATAAAACACATCCAATAAAAAAATAGAAAAAAATCTAATTTTTTCATTAATTTAGGCCAATATGTAATCTGCGACATATTATTGGTAAAAATAAACGTATATTGATTGGTTTGTGCAAAAGTTATAGCGTCTACAAACTATATGATTTTTTTTTTTTTTTTTTTTTTTACTAGTAATGGAGGCGATCAGCGACTTGTAGCGGGACTACATTATTGCGACGGACATTCTGACACTAACTGACACTTTTTGGGAACCAGTGACACTAATACAGTGATCAGTGCTAAAAAAAAAATGCACTATCACTGTTCTAATGATACTGGCTGGGAAGGGGATAACATCAGGGGCGATCAAAGGGTTAACTGTCTGCCTAGATTGTGCTTTCTCACTGTGTGGGAGGTTCTTTGACTAAGGGAAGCCATTGATCCATGTTTCTGCTTTACAGGAACAAAGGATCAAAAACTTCCCTTCTGACATCACGGTGATCTGCCTTGTTTACAGACTGCCGCTCTGCCTGTGTAATAAATGATCGGCGGGGGCCGGCGGACATCGAGTCCGGGGTACCTGCAGATCAGCTCCTGCTGTGTGTGATCACAACAGGAGCGGGTCGCCGGCAGCATGCATGCGCGCCCTAGATCCGGGAAGTGTCAAATCATGTACTAGGTACGTGATCTGGCGCAGAGCAGTCACCCTGCCGCAGTATACGTGCGGTGGGCGGTCCGCAAGTGGTTAAAGAACATCAGCCAGCACCTCACACCCAATGGTGTTTAAAGCCTAATTGTAGTTAAAAGTTTTGGAGAATGGGTGGTCCACCTCCCCCATTTCTATATTGCTTTTCACTGAAGGAAACAGCTTCTATGAACGGAGGAGGGGGAAGAAAGGGCGGACCTATTTGGGACTCGGGACAAGTGCATGTGACAAGTCCAGAGGATGTATTACCCCCGCTGACCCAGAAGATTACCAATGTGGAGGGAAGGACAGAAGATTTCCACATAAGAGCAACCATTAGCACAAGAGACGCTTCTCACTAAAGGTAAGTACTGCCCCTTGTGCTTATTTTTTTTTCTTTTTTAATCACTTAAAGTGGGGTTCCACCCAAAAAACAAAACTACCTGGAAAAATTCTAAAAAAAACCCCAAAAAAACATTTGGATATTTTTTTTTTTTCACTTACCTCTAAATGCCTGTTGCTAGGTGGTCCCTCGTAGTCTGCCTCTTCCTTAGCCTGGGCTGGTGACATCACTTCCTCCTCGGCACAGGAAGGGCTCCGCTCTGCTCCCTCCCTCCTGTCAATCATCTGGGACCCATTACAGGTCCCAGGTGATTGAGCGGCCAATCACGGCGCCCGGCGCCGCTCATGCATGCGCAATGGGTGCCAGGCTGTGAAGCCACAGTCCGGCGCCCACAGTTGAAATGCCGGCGCCGACGAGCGGAGGGGGGGGACGAGCGGGGCTTTGTTCCCCCGCATCGCTGGACCCAGGGACAGGTAAGTGTCCAATTAAAAGTCAGCAGCTGCAGTATTTGTAGCTGCTGACTTTTAATTTTTTTTTTTTTTGACGGCCCCCCTGGGTGGAACTCCTCTTTAAGAACCGGAAGGATTTGCCCTCTTAATTTGTTTATTGGGATAACTTTATTGTTCATTCCATCTTCCCATCTTCTTTAGCGCTGCACTACATTATTTCATTTGCCCCCTTAATGACTAGGCCATTTTGTGCGATACGGCACTGCGTCACTTTAACTGACAATTGCGCGGTTGTGCGACGTTGCACCCAAACAAAATTGATGTCCTTTTTTTTCCACAAATGGAGCTTTCTTTTGGTGGTATTTGATCACCTCTGTGGTTTTTATTTCTTGCGCCATCAACAAAAAAAGAGCGACAATTTTTGAACAAAAAAAAACAAAACAATATTTTTTATTTTTGCTATAATAAATATCCCCCAAAATTAAAAAAACAAAAAAACAAAAACAAATTTCTTCATCAGTTTAGGCCGATGTGTATTCTTCTACATATTTTTGGTATACAAAAAAAAATCACAAAAAGCGTATATTGATTGGTTTGCGCAAAAGTTATCACGCCTACAAAATAGGGGATAGATTTATGGCATTTTTATTATTTATTTATTTTGGATTGGACACTTTTGACACTTTTTTGAGACCATTGACATTTATACAGCAATCAGAGCTAAAAATAGGCGCTGATTACTGTATAAATGATACTGGCAGGGAAGGAGTTAACACTAGGGGGGCGATCAAGGTATTGAGTGTTCCCTAGGGAGGTGTTTCTAACTGTGGGGGGAGTGTACTGATTAGAGGAGGAGAGAGATCGCTGTTCCTGATCACTAGGAACAGCAGATCTCTCTCTACTCCTGTCAGAACGAGGATCCGCCTTGTTTACATTGTCAGATCCCCATTCTGGCTCTGAGGAGCGATCGCGGGTGGGCGGCGGACATCGCGGCTGCCGAGAACGCACATCAGCTCCGGCGTTGCACGCGCCCCCCCTATCGATCTTAAAGTGGCTGACGTACACCTATGGCAATTCGCACAGCTGTGCCAACCTGCCGCAGTATAATGATGGCAGCTGGTCGGCAATCGGTTAAAGAATGGTCTAAACCAGGGATATTTAATTAGCGGACCTCCACCTGTTGCAGAAGTACCATGAGGCATAGCAAGACTCTGACAGCCACAAGTATGACACCCAGAGGCAGAGGCATGATGGGACTTGTAGTTTTGCAACAGCTGGAGGTCCGCTTATTGCATATCCCTGCTCTAAACCTATGCCGGCCATGGATGGGTAGATTTTTGAACGAAAATTCTTAGGAAAAGAATGTTCTGAGGAGTTTGTTCTTCTAATCATTAAGGGGGTCAAACTGGCGTTCGTTTTCGACAACAGTGAAAATTCGCAGAAGCAGGATGGAAAGTTTTTCTTGAACTAATTTCTAACAGTATATGCAGTTTTTGTTCGGTAAAGACCCTTCATTCCAAAATCAAATGTTAAATGCAAGCAGAAAAATGTAAAATTACATTCGAATTTTCATGCAAATTTTGTTAAAAAGGTTGTAACCTCAGAAAAAAAAACCCCTGTAAGACAAAGGCATAATGACCTAGTATACATCACACCGTATAACTTACTAATACAGCAGGAAGGCGGCACTAGATACATGATCCTGTACTTCCGGATCAGGGGCGTGCATGCGTGCCGCCGCCGACCCGTTCCTGCTGTGATTATACATAGCGGGAGCTAATCTGCGGGTGTCCGCCCGCACCCACCGATCATCCAACACAGAGGCAGAACGGCGATCTGCCTAGCCATGGATGAAAATCCGTACCCCGCATGTAGATTAGGGGGAATGGGCGCATGGATTGTGAGGGAGGGGGCGGCGCCCATGTGCCCCTACTAAGTGGCCGCTGCTGATGTGGGCGGATCCCGACCTTATGGTCACGATCCTTCCCGAGCCTGCACCAGCTCTGTGACATCAGCCGACAGCGGGCTTCAGCCCCCCGCTCTCTGCTAAAAACGGGTCATAGGAGTGCAGAACGAACTGCATTCCTGTGATCTACAGGGGGTACAGCCAAGCCAGCTATGGCTGCACTTCTCCTTTAATGACAGCAAATATTTTAATACAATGTGCCTTGTATGGAGGATAGTCGTACCCAGTCTGTACGGGTGGTCTGTGCCGCCAGGTGCTCACGCTGAATAATGTCCAACCCAACACCTAGACAACCTCCCGTCTTCTAGCCGGAGACTAGAGGCAAGCATGAGTCATTGGCTTCTGCAGCCATGCCAAGCAACCAAAGAACTGGGATCTGTACAGCCTTGGACGGTTCTGCTTCTTTTTTGCATAGGACATGCAGCCTTATGATCAATAATTTGCTATGATGAACAAATTAAGAACCTTGAGTTTGGCCAAAACAACACTTTTCCTTAAACCTTTATGGGTCCTGATGGTTTATTTATTAGCAAAAGCTAAAATCCCCTCCTCACATTGACATTATCAGGTATTAGTAGTCCCGTACCACACACACAGCAGCCTCTGTCTCTTCCAATACATACATTAATCTTGTGTGAGCTCGCACTATCCCTCCAACGTCTGTCCTAAAAGAGGATATTATACCCAGGCAGAAAAACATCTCTTGGCCCGCGTTCATGTGCTAATCCCCACGCTTCTCTGGCGGCTCTATTAGCCCCGTTACTTAAGCACAGGTATGTGTTTATTTTAGGAGCTGCTGGGCCCGCTACGATTGGCTGCCGAAAATATTGTCTTTTTTTGGGCCAGATAAAAGCATCTGGTTTTTGGGAAAGAGGGGGGCGAAAAACGTCTGTCAACGAGGACGTAAAATATGAACAGAACGCTGACTCTGGCCCCGCTTTTGAAAGCGATCGGTTTTGGAATAAAATGTTTATTTTGAGTCTATTACAGACGTATCTCCGCTTTGAAACCCGAACAGACGCAACTTTTTTTCGCCTCGCTCGCCGTCGTGTTTTAAAGACGGAAGTTGCCTGTGGAGTGTCAAATAGGTTTCTGGAAATTTTTCATGATATCTGTCTATTTAACTTGTTTTAGTGAAAAAAAATAAATAAAAATGTAAAAACAAAACAAAAAGGACTTGTAAAAAATAAATAAAATGTAAAAACAAAACAAAAAGGACTTGTAAAAAATAAATAAAGAATAAAACTTTTTGTTAATACAGTACTGCTTTTCAGGAATGGCTTTCATCACTTCGCGAATGCATCCTTACTCACTCGCCCTAAATAAATAGACACGGTTCTTTAGCTAAATAAATAGCTGGAAGATACACTATTACTTTTGTCGGCCCTCTACCACCTACAAGGCTCCGTACATATGGCGGGGCCAAGGTTTCCCCTAATACACAGTGGACTGTTGAGGACGGGGCTCTCAATGAACCTACCAGTATTAACAGATATTTTCCCTTTCAGCCCATACTGCAAGTGTCTAGGACTTAACAGGCCTGGTGAAGTACTATTACAATTTTTAAAGCATACAGATATAAAATACATTAATTAATATACCTCTGTATTTATTAACCCTTCATGACAAAGGTAAAACAAATTTTAACACCTGTTAGGAAAACTGTGCATATCATTACATCTACTTAGTGTATCGGGTGAATTACACTGCGTTTTTTTTTTCTGGACAAATTGAGCCTTCATTTGGTGGTAAAAGGTAATGAAGATCTCCTATTTTTTTTTTAATTATAAAATTAAAGCTGCTACAAAATAAAATAAATACATTATATATATATATATATATATATATATATATATATATATATATATATATATATATAGATAGATATATAGATATATCTATATCTATAGATCTATAGATAGATATATGTCTATATCTATATCTATATATCTATCTATCTATATATAATTTATTTATTTTATTTTGTATATATATATATATATATATATATATATATATATATATATATATATATATATACAAAATAAAATAAATAAATTAGATAGATAGATAGATAGATAGATAGATAGATAGGTGCATCTCATAAAATGAGAATATCATCAAAAAGTTTATTTTCAGTAATTGTATAGTGATATATTTAAAGGATTTCTTTCTTTTAATTTTGATGATTATGGTTTACAGCTAGTGAAGACCGAAAATTCTGTAATATAATATTATATAAGACCATTTTTTCAATTTTGGTCTCATCTGACCAGGGCACCTTCTCCCTCATGTTTGCTGTGTCCTCCACATGGCTTCTCGCAAACTGCAAACAGGACTTCTTATGGCTTTCTTCTTGCCACTCTTCCATAAAGGCCAGATTTGTAGAGAGCACGACATATGCCGCGTACAGACGATCGGAATTTCCGACAAACAAACTGTGGATTTATTTCCGACGGATGTTGGCTCAAACTTGTCTTGCATACACATAGAGCTGCACGATTCTGGCCAAAATGAGGATCATGATTTTTTTTGCTTAGGATAAAAAGATTACGATTCTCACGACGTAAATGCGTTCACATTATGCAAAAAAAAAAAGAAAAAAGGGCTAACTTTACTGGTTAGCTTTTTTTTGTTTTTTTTTTAATTCATTAAAGTAAAAAAAAATGCAAAAAAATTGCATTTGAAAGACCACTGCCCAAATACAGTGTGACATAAAATATTGCAACAACCACCATTTTATTCTCTAGGGTGTCTACTAAATAAAATATATATAATGTTTGGGGGTTCTAAGTAATTTTCTAGCAAAAAAAACAAAAAAACGATTTTAACTTGAAACCAACAAATGTCATAAAAAGGTTTGGTGTTTAAGTGGTTAAACTTTTTTCACTTACACACACAGTCTATTCCAGGAATATGCAATTAGCGGACCTCCAGCTGTTGCAAAACTACAAGTCCCATCATGCCTCTGCCTCTGGGATGTCACGCTTGTAGCAGAATCTTGCTAAGCCTCATGGAACTTGTAGTTCTGAAACAGCTGGAGGTCCGCTAATTACATATCCCTGGTCTATTCCATTGACAAATTGTTACAATGTTAATACTTAAGTTCAACTGATAAAGAATGTTGTGATTCTTGGCAGACTGCCCGTTTTTTTCCTTCCTTTCTTTCCCTTCTTTTCTTTTGATGACTGTGGCTTCAGAAGGGCAGAGAAAATTCTTTGCATAGAAAGAATTGTGAAACACTTTAGACAAGATCGCGATAACAATTCTTGACGATTAATTGTGCAGCTCTACATACACACAGAACACGCTGACGTACAATACGTACGACGAGCCGAGAAAAAGGAAGTTTAATAGCCAGTGCGGCTCTTCTGCTTGATTCTGAGCATGCGTGGAATTTTGTGCGTCGCAATTGTGTACACAGGCTCAGAATTTGCAACAACGGATTTTGTTGTCGGAAAATTTGAGATCCAGCTCTCAAACATCTGTTGTCAGAAATTCCGACAGCAAATGTCTGATGGAGCCTACACACGGTCGGAATTTCCGACAACAAACTCACATCCAACATTTGTTGTCCGAAATTCCGATCGTGTGTACGCGGCATAATAGTCCTGTGGACAGATTCTCCCACCTGAGCTGTGGATCTCTGCAGCTCCTCCAGAGTCACCATGGGCCTCTTGGCTGCTTCTCTGATTAATGCTTTCCTTGCCCGGCCTGTCAGTTTAGGTGGACGGCCATGTCTTGGTAGGTTTGTAGTTGTGCCATACTCTTTCCATTTTTGGATGATGGATTGAACAGTGCTCTGTGAGATGGTCAAAGGTTGGGGTATTTTTTTATAACCTAACCCTGCTTTAAACCTCTCCACAACTTTATCCCTGACCTGTCTGGTGTGTTTCTTGGCCCTCATGATGCTGTTTGTTCACTAAGGTTCTCTAACAAACCTCTGAGGGGTTAACAGAATAGCTGTATTTATACTGAGATTAAATTACACACAGATGGACTCTATTTACTAATTAGGTGACTTCTGAAGGCAATTGGTTCCACTTGAGTTTAGTTAGGGATATCACAGTAAAGGGGGCTGAATTCAAATGCACGCCACACTTTTCAGATACTTTTTCAAAGCACTAATGTATATACACTGAATATGATGTATGTTTAAAAAAATGTAGCTGTATATTCTAATTCTTATAACCTACCACCAAACAACCCAACATAAATTTTCCTGGTCCTGATGATTGCAGTGATACCACATATGTGTATGTTATTAGTTTGCACCCGTAGTAGGGCCCAGAAACAATAGTGCGCATTTTGCTTTTTTATCCTACCAAAAATACACTGATCCTGACCTTTGACTCTGATCTGGCCTTTGACCCCAACCTTCACCCTGACTTTAACCCTTTCACTGACCTAGATCAAACCCCGATCTAGCTATTTTTTTCTTTAGGCTGCATGCACACTAGCGTTTTTTAAGCACCTAGAAGCTGTTATTAGCATTTCTTCTGCTCCTAGAAGCTAAATAGTTTTATCCTATGTGTCCATGCACAGTACTTTAGGCTATTAGCATTTTTTGAGCTTCAACGTCTAGGAGCAGAAAAAAAATTGTTTTTGGAGAGTTCTTTGGAGCGTTTTTCCAGCAGAAAAGAAATGCGGAATGCTCCTAAATGCTCCTAACTGCTTCGAAATACTACTAGGATACAACTAACAGCTTTCTTTTTAGCTCAAATGCTAATAAAATGCTAATGCTCCAAATTTTGTATTTTTTACGCACTTTTTTGTTTACACTTTTCTCCTCTAGCAAGGAGAAAACGTTACAATGTATTATATAATGTATTCAGTATGTATACAATCTATCTTCAATCGGACACTGGCACTTTTGACATTTTGCAGGAACCAGCGACATTAATACAGTGATCAGTACTAAAAATATGCACCGTCACTGTACTAATGCCACTGGCTGGGAAGGGGTTAAACATCTAGGGTGATCAAAGGGTTTAATGTGTGCCTAGCTAGTGTTTTTGTGTACTATATGTGCTGCTTTTACTAAGGGAAGAGATGGATTTTATTCCAAAATCCATCCCTTCCCTCCTTTTAGAACGGAGATCTGCCTTGTTTACATAGGCAGAGCTCCGTTCTGAGTCTCTGCCTGACTATTGGCGAGTGCCGGTTGACATTCAGTGCCCGGAACCTGCAGATCCGCTTCTGTGTTGTGTATGTGCCCCCTGTCCTGTACGCGGAAGTGCAGAATCGTGTGTATATGTATATATATATATATATATATATATATATATATATATATATATATATATATATATATTATATATAAAATCTATACGTGATTCTGCTATGGGGCGGTCCGGAACTGGTTAAGCAGTAAGTAAACATGTTCTCCCTGAAGTTGATGTGTTAAATGCAGAAAAAATGGGAACCACAGTTCGTGGTGTATGGGGCTGAGTAGCCGCAGACTGGTCAGGGTGCCCATGCTGTCCACAGTCAAAAGTGACTACAATGGGAATGTAAGCATCAGAACTGGACCACAGAGCAATAGAGTGGGCAGGATCTACCAAAAGTGGTCAGAAGAAGGAAAACTGGCATTTGGCAGCCAAGGTTTATTGATGCACGTGGGGAGCCAAGGCTGGTCCGTGTAGTCCGATCCAATAGAAGAGCTATTGTAGCTCAAATTGCTGAAAAAGTTCATGCTGGATCTAATAGTAAGGTGTCAGAACACACAGAGCATAGCAGATTATTGTGTATGGGGCTATGTACCCTCAAACCAGCCAGGGTGCCCATGCTGACCCGTGTCCACAGCCAAAGGTGCCCACAATGGGCATAAAGTGAAAATCCTGAATGGTCTCACTCCCATAAAATCACCTTTTATTGATCCATGATAAAAAAGCAACAATCCATACAGCTAACGCGTTTCACACCTTCCCTGGTGCTTAGTCATAGGTAACAATGGGCACATGAATGGGCACATGAACATCAGAACTGGACCACGGAGCAATGGCCTGGTCTGATCAATCACATTTTCTTTTACATCATGTGGATGGCCGTGTGTGCTTGTCGCTTACCTGGGGAAGAGATGACGCCGGGATGCAGTATAGGAAGACAAGCGGGCGGAGGCAGTGTGATGCTTTGGGCAAAGTTCTGCTGGGAAAAACCTTAGCTCCTCCCAATAATGTGCTTGTTGCTTCACACATACCACCTACCTAAACATTATTGCTGACCAAGTACACCCCTTCATTGAAAAGGTATTCTCTGATATAAGTGGTGGCAGGATATTGCACCCTGCCACACTGAAAAAATTGTTCCAGAATGATTTGAGGAACAAAACAATGAGTTTGAGGTGTTGAGTTGGGCTTCAAACTCTCCAGATCTCAATCCAACATCTGTGGGATGTGCTGGAAAACAAGTTCGATCCATGGAGGCCCCACCTCACAACTTACAGGACTTAAAGTGTAAGTAAACCCCCCTATCGCTTTCAGCCAAGGAGGCTGCCATCTTTGCCTCTGTTTAATCTACAACTGCCATGATGCTGCACATGTGATCAGTTTAGACACCAGCCATTGGATGGTTTCACAGTTTGTTTGAGAGCACAACCAATGGAATTGTTACATTTCCGGCACGTGCCGGAAATGAAACTGTTTTATGGATGGGTTTACTTCCGCTTTAAAGGGGAAGTAGGGCCAAAGCTCTATTGGTCCTACTTCTTCTGTGGGTCACCTGAGTGCACTTCGTTCTGCAGTCCTGTGACCCGTTTTCAGCCAACAGAGGGCTAAAGTCCTCCGTCAGCTAATGTCATTCAGCTGGTTAAGGCTCTGGAAAGATCCAGACGTTACAGTCAGGATCCACCCAGATGCAGTTGGCTCAGCTTCTTCTCGAGCTGCTGGGAGACTGAGCCAACCCCCCTCCCCCTCCACAGCCCAGCCCTCCAGTGAGCGCTGGAGGGGCAGTGCAGAGAGCCGGTGACTGACAGTCACTGCTCTTTGCTCACTGAAGACCGAGAACTGAGTGATCTTTGGTGTTTGATCCCCCAGTTCTTGGTCTTAGAGGTGGCGGGGGACAGATGCTGCATCCACCTAGGTTGGTATGAAAACACCACACTTCTCTTTCAAAGTATCTGTCACTGGCTTTGTGTCAGATATCACAGCATACCTTTACAGGTTTAGTGGAGTTCATGTCTCAATGGGTCAGGGCTGTTTTGGCAGCAAGAAGGGGGGCCTACTCAATATTAGGTGGGTGATCATAAAGTTATGGCTGATCGGTGAATGTGTTATATACACTATATTACCAAAAGTATTGGGACACCTGCCTTTACACACACATGAACTTTAATGGCATCCCAGTCTTAGTCCGTAGGGCGCAAAATTGAGTTGGCCCATCCTTTGCAGCTATAACAGCTTCAACTCTTCTGGGAAGGCTGTTCACAAGGTTTAGGAGTGTGTCTATGGGAATGATTGACCATTCTTCCAGAAGAGCATTTATGAGGTCAGGCAATGATGTTGGATGAGAAGGCCTGGCTCGCAGTCTCTGCTCTAATTCATCCCAAAGGTGTTCTATCGGGTTGAGGTCAGGACTCTGTGCAGGCCAGTCAAGTTCCTCCACCCCAAACTCACTCATCCATGTGTTTATGGACCTTGCTTTGTACACTGGTGCGCAGTCATGCTGGAACAGGAAGGGGCCGTCCCCAAACTGTTCCCACAAAGTTGGAAGAATGAAATTGTCCAAAATGTCTTGGTATTCTGACGCCTTAAGAGTTCCCTTCACTGGAACTAAGGGCCCAAGCCCAACCCCTGAAAAACAACCCCACACCATAATCCCCCTCCACCAAATGATTTGGACCCTTAACCCTTTTTTTGGTCGCTAGCGGACGTTTAGAGCACCCCGCTAGCAGGCAAAAACCTCTGCAAAAACGACGGTAAAGCGTAGCTAAAAATAGCGGCACTTTACCGCCGACGCCCCCAATGCCCCAGTGTGAAAGTAGCCTTAAAGTGATTGTCAACCCTTACATATACCCAGTGAAGTGACCGGCCTCAGATGATACAAGGAGATGAAACAAAACATGATTTGTACCTATTTATCTGCAACATTCTCTTCTCTACAGTCGTTCAAAGTCCAGAATTTAGAAAAATTTGTCTGAGCTGTCAGAAAAAAAGGAACGGAGAGCTGAAGTTACACACTGCAGAGCTCAGTGAGGAGAGCTCTGAGAGCTGATTGGAGGGAAGGGACACCCCCCCCCCCCCCCTTTCACACAGCACACAGGAACCAAGCTGAGGCTGTCACTCTTCTGGAGCTCCCTCGCCTGTCACCATTTTTCTCTTGGTGTCAGGAAAACTTGTCAGAAGTGATTCATGCCGATAGCAGAGGAATGAAGCAGCAGATAGAAATGACACTTGGTCTTAATCGTAACAAGTATTTCATGTCTGAGGTTTACAAACACTTTAAAGATTGTTTAGTCACCTGCTACCTTCCTACATATGGTGCTGCCATAGCATGGCACCTATGTGTTTAACCCAATCCACTTACAATTGAGAAGTTCCCAACTATGATCATAAACCCTTTTCAGATTTATTAGGATCTGTGTTTGTGTTTTATACCTAAACCTGAATAGTAGGAGATGAATTTACGCATTCTGTTCAAATCACTTGCAGGCTTATATTCAGCAGTCTGTAAACAATTTCATTTTTTTTTTAATCCTGAACATAACATATAATGAAAATATATACAAAAACATTTCATATTCCCCCTTAATCATTTCAAATATTCCTGACCTCCCTCCTTTATAATTTTCATCAAAGCTTCTCCAATTAATGTCACAACGCCAGGAAATAAAATAACAAATGAAGTCGGAGGTGATAGTTCTGATTCCACTAATTGGCTCATTAAACATCCCACGCTTGATCTTCTATACCACAAAACATTGCATGTGTTTTGACATGGCACGCCCGGGCACCGTTCTAAACAAATCTCTTCTTCTGGAAGGCAGAGAGGCATGACCTGATACATCTATAGGTTTTATATTCTGGACATAAATAAATGGAAGGCAGGACTTTTTCAGATATAAAAGTTAAAGGAATGGGAATTTAACCACTTCCATACCAGGTCTATTCTGGCACTTCTCTCCTACATGGAAAAATCATCATTTTTTTGCTAGAAAATTACTCAGAATCCCCAAACATTATATATGTTTTTTTTTTTTTTTAGCAGAGACCCTAGGGAATAAAACGGCGGTCATTCCAACTTTTTATGTCACGCTGTGTTTGCTCAACAATTTTTCAAACGTGCTTTTTTTTTGGAAAAAAAAAACAGTTTCATGAATTAAAAAATAACAAAACAGTAAAGTTAGCCACATTTTTTTGTATAATGTGAAAGATGATGTTACGCCGAGTAAATAGATACCTAACATGTCACGCTTTAAAATTGCGCACGCTTGTGGAATGGCGCCAAACCTTGGTACTTAAAAATCTCCATAGGCGATGCTTTAAATTTTTTTACAGGTTACCAGTTTAGAGTTACAGAGGAGGTCTAGTGCTAGAATTGTTTCTCTCACTCTAACGCACTTGGCGATACCTTACATGTGGGATTTGAACGCCGTTTACATATGGGGGCGCGACTTATATGTGCGTTTGCTTCTGTGTGAGAAATTTAAATTTATTTTTCACCTTTATTCCTATTACAAGGAATGTAAACATCCCTTGTAATAGAAATGGTGCATGAAGGGTCCTTTTTATGGAGCGATGTGGGGTCTATAAGACTCCTCCAGGCTGGAAAGATTGAGATCCAAAAAAAAAAAAAAATTAATGATCTTTCTTTCCAGCCAAGTTCTTGGCTTTGTTTTCTTCCTCCGGCCGGACGTGACTTCATAACGTGAAAGTCTTATGCCCCGTACACACGGTCGGATTTTCCGACGGAAAATGTGTGATAGGACCTTGTTGTCGGAAATTTCGACCATGTGTAGGCTCCATCACACATTTTCCATTGGATGAATGCCCCTTACATTGGTGATCAGTGGGATGATTGCCCCTTACATTGGTGATCAGTGGGATGATTGCCCCTTACATTGGTGATCAGTGGGCTGGATGCCCCTTACATTGGTGGTCAGTGGGATGGATACCCCTTACATTGGTGGTCAGTGGGATAAATGCCCTTTACATTGGTGGTCAGTGGGATGAATGCCCCTTACACTTGTGGTCAGTGGGATGGATGCCCCTTACATTGGTGGTCAGTGGGATAAATGCCCTTTACCTTGGTGGTCAGTGGGAAGAATGCCCCTTACATTGGCGGTCAGTGGGATGAATGCCCCTTACACTGGTGGTCAGTGGGATAAATGCCCTTTACCTTGGCGGTCAGTGGGATGAATGCCCCTTACATTGGCGGTCAGTGGGATGAATGCCCCTTACATTGGCGGTCAGTGGGATGAATGCCCTTTACCTTGGTGGTCAGTGGGAAGAATGCCCCTTACATTGGCGGTCAGTGGGATGAATGCCCCTTACACTGGTGGTCAGTGGGATGAAGATGCACAGGTACCGTATACTTACGTGTGTCTTCGCGAACTTGAGGTGTGAAGCCTTCCCAGTCAGCATACAGAATTTTGCAAATCTCATCTCCGTCTCTGCTCTTCCAGGCATTGTTCTTATATTCAGGAATACGGCAGGCCCATATATATGGCCTGGCATGGAAAAGTCTTATGAGCCCCTCATTGTCAATGCCAGAGTTCCGAGGTCTGGGGGCCATGATCTCAGATGTATGCAGATGGGCAAAGGGACATCAGACTGGAAACAGAAAGTGTGGAGGGGAGGGGAATAATCTACATAAAAAATAAGATATCGCACATATCTGAACCAATAATGAGAATCCAGACCGGTTTACATTTCATGTCTACGGAGGCTAAAGTCGCAACGCTGTAAATTTGAACAGGAACCTTTTCCTTGTCGCATCGCATTTGCATAGGAATTGCAACGCATAGATGTGAACGACTGTCATTGGAAACAATGTATTTTGGGATGACATGCGAATCTAGGCTTTTTGTAACGCATCGAATTCGCACTAGATTCGCATAAGTGTGAACCGGGACTTACAGTGGCTTGCGAAAGTATTCGGCCCCCTTGAACTTTTCAACCTTTTGCCACATTTCAGGCTTCAAACATAAAGATATAAAATTTTTATTTTTTGTGAAGAATCACCAACAAGTGGGACACAATTGTGAAGTGGAACGAAATCTTTTGGATTTTTGAAAATTTTTTAACTAATAAAAAAATGAAAAGTGGGGCGTGCAAAATTATTCGGCCCCCTTGCGTTAATACTTTGTAGGGTCACCCTTTGCTGCGATTACAGCTGCAAGTCGCTTGGGGTATGTCTCTATCAGTTTTGCACATCGAGAGACTGAAATTCTTGCCCATTCTTCCTTGCAAAACAGCTCGAGCTCAGTGAGGTTGGATGGAGAGCGTTTGTGAACAGCAGTTTTCAGCTCTTTCCACAGATTCTCGATTGGATTCAGGTCTGGACTTTGACTTGGCCATTCTAACACCTGGATACGTTTATTTGTGAACCATTCCTTTGTAGATTTTGCTGTATGTTTGGGATCATTGTCTTGTTGGAAGATAAATCTCCATCCCAGTTTCAGGTCTTTTGCAGACTCCAACAGGTTTTCATCCAGAATGGTCCTGTATTTGGCTGCATCCATCTTCCCCTCAATTTTAACCATCTTCCCTGTCCCTGCTGAAGAAAAGCAGGCCCAAACCATGATGCTGCCACCACCATGTTTGACAGTGGGGATGGTGTGTTAAGTGTGATGAGCTGTGTTGCTTTTACGCCAAACATATCGTTTTGCATTGTGGCCAAAAAGTTCAATTTTGGTTTCATCGGACCAGAGCACCTTCTTCCACATGTTTGGTGTGTCTCCCAGGTGGCTTGTGGCAAACTTTAGACGAGACTTTTTATGGATATCTTTGAGAAATGGCTTTCTTCTTGCCACTCTTCCATAAAGGGCAGATTTGTGCAGTGTACGACTGATTGTTGTTCTATGGACAGACTCTCCCACCTCAGCTGTAGTTCTCTGCAGTTCATCCAGAGTGATCATGGGCCTCTTGGCTGCATCTCTGATCAGTCTTCTCCTTGTCTGAGCTGAAAGTTTAGAGGGACAGCCAGGTCTTGGTAGATTTTCAGTGGTCTGATACTCCTTCCATTTCAAAATGATCGCTTGCACAGTGCTCCTTGGGATGTTTAAAGCTTGGGAAATCTTTTTGTATCCAAATCCGGCTTTAAACTTCTCCACAACAGTATTACGGACCTGCCTGGTGTGTTCCTTGGTCTTCATGATGCTCTCTGCGCTTTCAACAGAACCCTGAGACTATCACAGAGCAGGTGCATTTATACAGAGACTTGATTACACACAGGTGGATTCTATTTATCACCATCAGTCGTTTAGGACAACATTGGATCATTCAGAGATCCTCGCTGAACTTCTGGAGTGAGTTTTCTGCACTGAAAGTAAAGGGGCCAAATAATTTTTCACGCACCACTTTTCAGTTTTTTAATTGCTAAAAAAGTTTAAAATATCCAATAGATTTTGTTCCACTTCACAATTGTGTCCCACTGGTTGGTGATTCTTCACCAAAAATTAAAATTTTATATCTTTATGTTTGAAGCCTGAAATGTGGCAAAAGGTTGAAAAGTTCAAGGGGGCCGAATACTTTCGCAAGCCACTGTATATGATATAAGCTTTAACTTGATAACGTCATTTCAGAAGTCATTTTTAGTACCCTTAAAATAGCGTTAACACTGCAGTTTTTAAACTTTTGAGTCCCCTGTAACATTGTTCTATTACCTGTTGATTTGACAGTACTTTTATTTTTCCACCTTCTGTAATAGGGTGACAACGTGGCTGTTCTGTATTAAAATCACAGCAGAGTTGTCACCCTGTGGACGAGGTAGTTTTAGATCAAGATGTAATTTTAAGTAGACATTAGCGGTATTAAACCCAAAAGCAAATATTTATTATATTGCAGCTTACCAATTCTTAGATGCGTTGACTGCATTCATTTTCTTTTTTAGACCTTCTTTAGACTTTTTTAGACTTCTTTTATTTCACCTTGTGATCTGGCCAGTAGTCTGTTGTTTTTCAAAAAGAACAAACTGTCCCATAGATGTAGAAGTTACATGAAGAGACAAACTATTTGCTACTGACAGGCAGGGCCGGACTTTCCATTGGGCTTGACGGGGCTCAAGCCCATGGGCCCCGGCCAATAGGGCACCCCGCCAGCCCCGTCAGTTCCAAAAGGCGCTGAGAGTGGGCGAAAGCCGCCGAGAGCCACTGAGAGAGGCTTAATTCCAAAAGGAAAACAACAAGTTTTCTGTAACTGATTATAAAGTGTAAGCTAAAGTTTGGCTTCATTTTGTTATGCCGCGTACACACGGTCGGACTTTCTATCCTACTTGGTCCGGCACACTTTCCGACGGACTTTGTCCGCCAGGTGCGCCGGACTTTAAAACGGACGGACTTTCCCACACACGCCGGGACTTTCCGGCGGGCTAAGTCCGCCCGTCTTTCCAACGGACTTTCGCCGGAGTTCCAGAATGAACGGACTTGCCCACACACGGACAAGTCCGTTCATTTTGAACGTGACTCAGGTGCGACGGGACTAGCAAAGGATGTCAATCTTGCCGTTTTTATCGGCGAGATTGACACCTTGCGAGCCCCGTTGCGGGGCATACCAAGCCCTTAGGTCTGGTATGGATTATAAAGGGAAGCCCCTACGCCGAAAAAACGGCGTGGGGTCCCCCCTAAAATCCATACCAGACCCCGATCCGAGAACGCAGCCTGGCCGGTCAGGAAAGGGGGTGGGGACGAGCGAGCGCCCCCCCTCCTCCTGAACCGTACCAGGCCGCATGCCCTCAACATGGGGGGTGGGTGCTTTGGGGGAGGGGGGCGCCCTGCGGGCCCCCCACCCCAAAGCACCTTGTCCCCATGTTGATGAGGACAAGGGCCTCTTCCCGACAACCCTGGCCGTTGGTTGTCGGGGTCTGCGGGCGGGGGGCTTATCGGAATCTGGGAGCCCCCTGGGTGATGTTGACCACGCCCCCTAAAACGTCACAGTCCCAGCATGCCCAGGGACTGTGACATCAAAAGGGGGCGGGGTCTCCGCCTATATAAGTCACAACGCAGCCCTCGGAGAGCAGTCCAGCCGGAGAGAGCGTCGTGTCAACATCTGGAGAAGAGAAGAGAAGAAGCCCAGCAGCCCAGAAGCCCAGAAGCTCAGAAGTCCGGACCTCTGCTGGCAAGAGAGCTACCTGAAGACAGCAGAGGAGCCGGCCGAAGAACTGGAACAACGGGAGAAGAGAGCGGAGAAGAACCAACCGGACGCCGGGAGAAGATGAAGCGGAGGGACCCCCGAAGCCGGAGGAAGATCCCCCCCCCCCGGAGCTGTTTAATAAAATATTTTAAAAACCTGTGTAGTGTGTTTTATTACTTACACTTTTTCCCTAGGTGAATGGGTAGGGGTACCATGTACCCCATACTCATTCACATAGGGTGGGGTGCCGGGATCTGGGGGCCCCCCTTATTAAAGGGGGCTCCCAGATTCCGATAAGCCCCCCGCCCGCAGACCCCGACAACCAACGGCCAGGGTTGTTGGGAAGAGGCCCTTGTCCTCATCAACATGGGGACAAGGTGCTTTGGGGTGGGGGGCCCGCAGGGCGCCCCCCTCCCCCAAAGCACCCACCCCCCATGTTGAGGGCATGCGGCCTGGTACGGTTCAGGAGGGGGGGGGGGGCGCTCGCTCGTCCCCACCCCCTTTCCTGACCGGCCAGGCTGCGTGCTCGGATCGGGGTCTGGTATGGATTTTAGGGGGGACCCCACGCCGTTTTTTCTGCGTAGGGGCTTCCCTTTATAATCCATACAAGAGCTAAGGGCCTGGTATGCTCCGCGCTCGCCGCAATAGGAAAATTTGTTTTTCCTATTGCAGCGAGCGCGAGATGCAATACCCTGCCCTCGTGTCTTATCTGGTCCGTCGGACCAGCATACACACGAGCGGGCTTTCCGTCGGACCAGCACACACACGAGCGGACTTTCCGCCCGAAACTGAGTCCGACGGAAAGATTTAAAACTTGTTTCAAATCTAGGTCCGGCGGGCTTTTGGGAAAAAGTCCGCCGGCGCCCACACACGGGCGGATTGTCCGGCACACTCTGGTCCGCCGGACCAAGTATGCCGGAAAGTCCGACCGTGTGTATGCGGCATAAGTGTATCTTATAAATCTGCTTTTACATGTAACAACCCCTTTTCTTCCAGACTGACAATGCTGCTGTCCAAAGGTGTCTCTGTTGCTACTTCATCCAGGATGGGGGCACTCTAATACACAAGGTGGGTTATTGGCCAGAACATCAGTAAAAAACAGAGGGGAAGCCTAAAAACAGAAATTGGTTTTGACATATTTGCTGAATATCTGAGAGTCATCCGCACCACATCCCTTGTTTAAACATTATATAACAAGAACCAAGAAATGTGATTTTAAAGGTGCCAAAACACAACCATACAAAAAATATCAAAAATATCAACATTTTATATAGAAACATCTAAAAATCAACATATTGTTGTCAGAAATAACCATACAATACGTAAGACAGATGCAACTGATTGGATCTCTACATGTTTCGCCAAACGATGACTTCCTCAGGAGAACTTTTATCAGGCACCTCTAATTCCTTATTTTCTGGAGCACTTCCGGCTTCGGCCACCTAGACAATGATGTAATTAGGTGCTTCCCATGGACATCTGGAATATCGGCGTCATGTATCCCAGGAGTCCACGGGAATCGCCTAATATCGAAATCTTGCACTATTTCCTGACCGGAAATGAAGCGAATGGGTGATCAAATACCACCAAAAAAAACCCCTATATTTGTGGGAAAAAAAGGACATAAATTTTGTTTGGGTACAACGTCGCACGACTGCGCAATTGGCGACGCAGTGCCATATCGCAAAAAATGGCCTAGTCATTAAGGGGGCAAATCCTTCCGATCCTTAAGTGGTTACGATGAAAAACCTCCTGTGATGCAGCTGCCCTCCAGATCCCCCCTTTTACTTACCTGAACCCGGTCTTTCCAACAATGGGGACAAGCACACCAGCTCCAGCCGGTGTCTCAGGACCTGATTGGACAAATTGATGGCTCTTCAACGAGGCACTCGAGAAGAGGAGGAGTCAGGAGCGCCACTGAGGGACTCGAGAAGAGGAGGATCGGGGCCACTCTTTGCAAAACCAACTGCACAGAGGAGGTAAGTATGACTTGTCCATTTAAAAACAAAAAACAAAAAAAACAAACCCTTAGATATCCTTTGACCACTTGCTGTCCGTTATATAGCAAAATGACATAAGCAAAGTGGTTTAGTTATCTTGATCGGACGTCATATGATGTAATCAGAATAACGAGTAGGCGCACGCCCGCAACTCCGATCTAGATAAAGTCTCTGACGGAGAATCTTTACCACGTGATCAGCTGTGTCCAATCACAGCTGATCACTGTGTGAACAGGAAAAGCCACGTATCGGCTTTTCCTCACACGCGTCTGTCAGACGTGAGTAGAGGAGAGCCGATCGGCTGCTCCTCTGACAGGGGGGGTCTGTGCTGATTGATTATCAGCACAGCCCCCCCTTCAGGATGCCCACTCAGGACCAGAAGGGATGCCACCAGGACCACCAGGGATGCCCACCACTTGTGACCACCAGGTATGCCTCCCACGGCCACCAGGGATGCCAATCAGTGCCCACAGTTGATGCCAATTAGTGCCCATCACTAATTCCTGCCAGTGCCTGCCAATCAGTGATGGCCATTAGTGCCACCTATCAGAGCCCATCCGTGCCCATCAGTGCCACCTATCAGTTCCGCCTATCTCTTCCCATCAATGCCCATCAGTGCCGCCTTTCAGTTCCCATCAGTGTCGCCTATGCATGCCCATCAGTGCCGCCTATCAATGCCCATCAGTGCTGCATATCAGTGCCACCTATCAGTGGCCATCAGTGCTGCATATTAGTGCCCATCACAAGTGCCCACCAGTGCCACATCATCGGTGACCATAAGTGCCACCTTATCAGTGCCCCTCAGTGCAGCCTCATCAGTGCCCATCAGTAGAAAACGTACTTATTTACAAAGTTTTGTAACAAACGAAACAGTCTTTTTTTTATTTGTTGAGCAGAAAATAAAAATCCCAGAGGTGATCAAATACCACCAAAAGAAATCTCTATTTGTGGGAACAAAATGATAAAAATTTTGTTTGGGTACAGTGTAGGATGATCTAAATGTTGCATATAAAATGGACCAAATTACAGCGCAGTATTAAAAAGGATTCGACTTAGGGGAATGGAAATGGTGAAAATGACATTTCCATGTTAAAAGCTCATAAAAGATTATTAAAAATAACGGTCTTCTAACACACTCAAGTAAAAAAAAAACAGACATGGCCTACTTTCCTTATATAGGCCCCCCAATGCAGCAGGACATGTAATGGGCACTGCCATGTGTTACATTACTGTACATTACCACAATGCAATAGTGTAAGCGGCCCGTGAACTATTCATATTTTTTTCTGAACTCTCGATGTCCTTGTGGTGTTTTTCTCTCCTGTTTGAGGGTTTACGTCTCGGACCACACCTCTACCGCCACCGCGACAAATGTACACTCTATACGGCCATCCATAAAACGCAGCAAAACAAGCTATTAGCATTTCCTGACACGGTAGGAGATAGACCTTATGTGACCTGGAATATTAGCAGCTTTGATAATGTATAAGTATGCAGCAGCAGGGCATTAATAGATATAGAGATGGCTCTGGTGAACTTCCACTACCCATCTGCAATTAAATATCACAACACAGCTTCAGCATTCATACAACGCTTGCTATAAAATCCCCATTCAGTGTAATTTATGAGCCGGCTTAGCACAACTTGTTAAGTTAAATAGAAATAAGGGACAGATTCAGGCAGGAGAATCACATTTGCATAAGCGGCAAACAGGAAATCTATTTTTTGTTGTATCTGTGCTGGACTATGACCATCTTTCTGTATTCATAAACAGGAACGTACCAGATCCATTTCCAGACAGAAATACATTGAACCTCATTAAGGAAGAACTCCGGTCAGGAATTAAACCGACAAATTAAAGAGGAACTGCAGTCTGCTCACATCATTTGGAATAAAAACATCTTTGCCATTCTGAAGCTTCCCTCCAACCACTTTGCATATTATTTTATATATACTGTGATTCTGTAGTCGCCAAATATGCTGCAGAAATCTCCCTCCACTGAGTCTGGCTGCATCCATTTTAACTGTGGGCAGCTGAAGCTGCTGCCTGTTCACTTCCTGGATCTACACAGAGGCACACCATCAGCTCTGCAGCTCTCATTGGCCCTCTTATGACTCATTCCCCCTCCCTTCCTGGCAAACGCTCATGAGAGTGAGAGCTGTGCATGATGTCATAAGCCTAGGCTAATAACCAGACAAGAAATAGGGAGTGGGCTGTGTAAGGTATTTACTGGCATAAAAAAATGTTTTACTATCCAAAGTTAAAACAACAAGGGCAGCAGATTTAATAGATGGAAAGTTGAAAAATAAATGACTGAAGGTCCACTTTAACTTACCCAATAACTATTTAGTGTAAAAGGTTTAAATGTCATTTGTCTAATAAACCTGCAGGTACTTTCGTCCTGTGCGAATTGGGCAAAACCAGAATGTTCTTTAGGCTATTTTCTCTTTTAAATGAATGTACTTTTATTATGGGCAGCAGTAAAATGCTGTATTATGGTCACTAGATGGAGCTGGAGAGCATAGGAAACACATATGTCTTTGTAACAAGAGATATATTGAAACAATTCTAGAGAATGCTAGAGGGAATTAACCAAAAAATGTAACCAGTGGTGGCTGCAGCAGTTTTCTTTTTTAGTGCTTTTGTAATTTTATTAAAACTTGGTAATTCTAAGATTAGTAAAATATATAAAGTGCTGTTTTTCGTAAGTTTTTTTATGCTAGTCTGAAATTGTCTGTAACTATACGCTGCCTGTTGCTAATAAAATTTTTTGAAAAGAAAATATATAAAGTGCGGCACTAATACTAACAAACAAAAATAATGTGATTTAAAAAAAAAGAACTAAAGCATAGGTTGCATAAAGTGCTTCTGTGCAAAAATATGAACAATCGCTCCGCAATTGTGCAAATTAATCTGTGTGCAAAAGAGAACTTAAAGTGTTACTAAACCCACAACAGTAAAGTCAGTCTGTATATGCAGTAAATCATGCTTGTTCTACCCACTGTGGAACCTAAGGGGTTAATCCTCTGCATTGTGTAAAACGGCTGTTTGATCCTCTCTCCTCTGATCCTCCCCTTCTTCCACTGTCCCAAGTCCATCTCCTGATATTACAGAGCCTATAGAATCACTCTGCACATGCTCAGTTTGGTGTGTATTGCTAGAGAGGTTTTTTTTCTTGGGAGGGTGCATGTAATCAGCACTGTCCAGACAGAGGGTCAGGGGTCCTGCAGCCTCATAGGACAATCAGGGGAGAATGAAAACTTCTCCTACAAGCTTTTACCAGACACTGATAGAAGTCACAAGACTGCTATATACTGCTGATGAGAAAAGGTATTTAGCAGTTTTTATATTTACTAAAATAATTACATTTCCATGTTCTGTGTACTGCGGGAGACCAGATATAGTGAATGCAGGGTCCTGCTTTTAGAACTTTAAAATGCCGAAGTGCCAAAAACAGTCCTGAAATAACGTAATAATTAAACAAGTCCATAAATCATGAATAAAGTGCTCCAACAAAATGTGAGTCTCCTGCAGCAGTAATGTGCGGAAATCTTCACAACACACCACTTTAAACATCAGGCATCTTATCAGAAGACAATGACCCTCTTTGCCAGGGTGGTCACTATGGGCATATAACCCAGTTCTCCTCCGAGATAATATAAAAACATCACCAGGGGGCATCCAACTGAAAGAAGAGGTACAGTAGGCTGTTAACTGGAGAGGCTCAGCTCCCTAATGCCGCGTACACACGAGCGGACTTTACTGCAGACTTTGTCCGGCGGACTTTTCGACGGACTTTACGACGGACTTTCCAAATGAACGGACTTGCCTACACACAATCCACCAAAGTCCGACGGATTCGAACGTGATGACGTACGACCGGACTAAAACAAGGAAGTTCATAGCCAGTAGCCAATAGCTGCTCTAGCCTCGGTTATTGTCCGTCGGACTAGCATACAGACGAGCGGACTTTTCGACCGGACTCGAGTTCGACGGATAGATTTAAAACATGTTTCAAATCTAAGTCCGTCCAACTTTTGATAAAACAAAGTCCACTGGAGCCCACACACGATCGAATTGTCCGATGAAATCCGGTACGCCGGACCAAGTATGCCGTAAAGTCCGATCGTGTGTACGCGGCATTAGCCTTAGGTAAATGTACAATCAGGCTGTATACTTCCACAAATCTCTTCCAGATATCTGTCCCTCAAACACATACGGGGAAGGCCCAAAAAAGGGACGTGCCCCCCAATACTGTAAAATCATATAAAACCATTTTATTAAGGTAAATAATGCACTTATTTTTAAAATGACAAATAACAGTGCTGTCTGTATTGATTCCCAAATCCAAATGGTGACGTGCGTGTGTCAGAGCTCCACTGTGCGCGTTTCATCAGAGGTGACGTCATCAAGGGGCAATCCTACCGATAACACACTTTATTTTCTTGGGTGGCTAAATGTAATCCTGCATTGTGTCTATGGAGGTAGTCATGTTTGCCAAGCAGGATGGACTCAAAACAACTTAAGCCTCTATTGCAGGGATATGCAATTAGCGGACCTCCAGCTGTTGCAGAACTACAAGTCCCATGAGGCATAGCAAGACTCTGACAGCCACAACCATGACACCCAGAGGCAGAGGCATGATGGGACCAGGGCCGTTTTTAAGGCAGGGCAAAAGGGGCAGCTGCCCTGGGCCCTGTCATTGTTGTGGGGCCCAAAGCAGCTGCCTCATACTTGCCAATTATGCTTGTTTAACTTCCCTCGTCCCTTGAAGTTTTAGCCCCATGCTGTATCCCAATATCTCAGTGTGAAGTGCTGCTACTAATGCTGCCCAGCTCTGCCCTATTGTTGTGTACAGAGGACTCACCTGCAGACTGTGTGTTTACATGTAAATTATTGTCATTCATATGTAAATAGCAGTGACATTCATATGTAAATAGTGGTGGCCAGTGGCATTGATATGTATATTATGCCACCCTGAGGTCATATTCATAGTAATCTCTAGCAACCAATCAACAAGCAGAAATCATGTGCTGTAACCTCTAGCAACTAATCAGTGAGCGGTAATGATACACTGTAACCTCTGGCAAATAAATGGCAATAGCTACCTGATCTGATTCAGTAAACTGATTTTGAGTCTAGCTGCTATTTATTGTATGTCTCAGAGCAGATGGAGAGCGAAACTGCATGGGGGGGCCCCAAGAAAAGTTTTGCCCAGGGTCCAATCAATATTAAAGATGGCCCTGGATGGGACTTGTAGTTTTGCAACAGCTGGAGGTCCGCTAATTGCATATCCCTGCAATAGAGGCTTAAGTTGTTCTGCTCTCTGCATAAAGGAGGAGGGGGATGATGGCATTGATAATGTATACAAAAAAATAACATTGTTTGTGCTTCCAATTAATTGAACAGGAAGTGACAAGGAAACAGCATTTCTGGCAAGATTAAAGAGGAAGTAAACCCTAATGGGTTTTACTTCCTCTTTTTTACCCTGCAAAGTAAAAGCATAATGGGCTAGTATGCATCGCATACTAGCCCATTATGTTGCACTTACCTGAAAACGAAGCCCGCGATATCCCGCATCCATCTTCACCCCTCTTCCTTCCGGGGCCGTGGACTCCAGTTCTGTGGCTGGCCGGAGTCAAGTGACGTCACTGCGTATGCACGTGGGAGCCGCCAGTCACGGCACGGACCCTTTAGAATCGGCGCAATCGTGCCGTTTCTTCAGTTCGCATATGGTAAATATCTCCTAAACTGTGTAGGTTTAGGAGATATTTCCAGTACCTACAGGTAAGCCTTATTATAGGCTTACCTGTAGCTAAAAAAGGTGTAACTAGGTTTACAACCACTTTAATGCCCTGTACACACGGTCGGACTTTCCGACGGAATATGTGCGATCGGAGCTTGTTGTCGGAAATTCCGACCGTGTGTGGGCTCCATCGGACTTTTTCCATCGGAATTTCCGACACACAAAGTTTGAGAGCAGACTATAACATTTTCCAACAACAAAATCCATTCGCGTAAATTCCGACCGCGTGTGGACAATTCTGACGCACAAAGTGCCACGCATGCTCAGAATAAATTAGGAGACGAAAGCTATTCTAGTACTATCCGTGTTGATGGGGGAATCGTGCAAATTTCTTTCCTGCAACCCGCAGCACCGTGTATGGCCAGCCTAACAGGTATTTTCAGTACCTTCTGAAAATTTCCTTAGCCGAATGCCGCGTACACACGAGCGGACTTTACGGCAGACTTTGCCCGGCAGACGGGATTTCGTCGGACAATTCGATCGTGTGTGGGCTCAAGAGGACTTTGTTTTCTCAAAAGTTGGACAGACTTAGATTTGAAACATGTTTCAAATCTATCCGAAGGACTGGAGTCCGGTCGCAAAGTCCGCTCATCTGTATGCTAGTCCGACGGACAAAAAGCCACGATAGGGCAGCTATTGGCTACTGGCTATGAACTTCCTTGTTTTAGTCCGGTGTACGTCATCACGTACGAATTCAACGGACTTTGGTGGATTGTGTGTAGGCAAGTCCGTTCATTCAGAAAGTCCGTCGTAAAGTCCATCGAAAAGTCCGCCGGGCAAAGTCTGCCGTAAAGTCCGACCGTGTGTACGCGGCATAAGAAAAAAAAGGTAATGCAGCCACCACATCCAAGGATAAATTGCATCATATTGCATTTTTTTATTGGGGGGTGGGGGTAGTTATTCTTTAAAGAAGAATAAAATTGTAACAAATGTTTCTTAATTTGGAGGGACTTGTCCTATTGAAACCAAATCTCTCTGTTTCTTTCTCATTTGTCCCTTTTTGGGGTCTATTTCTAAGATCTCTATAAGAAATGTTCTATAGAAATACAAAGTGTTCTACTATGCTAACCTTTACATTTTAAAGCCTAAATCCAGGTTTTGAGGTACTTTAAGTAATTTGATGGGATGAAGCTGGCCCTAAATGTGTGGGTGTGTTTTTTCTGTCTTTTTTTTTAGTCTTTTTTACATACTTTTTATTTAGGCTGTTTGAAATGGGCCCCCCGTGTAACCTCTTATTCTTCATGCCAAGTTCATAACACACCAGAAGCAGCTCCAATTCCTCATAGTGTCTCTGCCAAAAACAACCAATTTCAGCCTTTTGCTTCTACTAAATACACAAGATCATTGCCTAATCCAGTCTACAAAAAAATGTCACTTCTCGTCTATGGCAAGGCTGTATTAACCTTAATGCTAACTGTGGACCAGTGCCTAGGGCAGCAAGGTTAGAAGAGGCAGTACAAGGCCTCAGCATTTATACATTTTCCTTATTTTGTTTTCTTCTTCTGCTCAACCCAGCAACAGGACTGTAGGGGAAGGGTTGCAGGAGATGTTGAGAAGAGTCACAGAACTCTTTATAGTTCAGGAAACATGAAAATATCCAATTTTTTTTGGTGTGTGCAGTCAAAACCTAGGTCTGATCAGTGATGAGCTATGGTTCGGGCCCAACCCAGTTTGGCCTAAACGTACGGGAAGCTGTCACATGATAGCAGACGGCCTCTCAATCAGCCGCCCTGCAGCCACATATAACAAAGGGAATGCCAGCTGATGTCGAAATTCTAATATGGCCACATGATCATATTTGGACAAAGTCATTGTACTACATAATAGTATTCATTATTAGCAAGATGACAAAGGATGTTCTCAGGGCAGCACGTGGTCCAAATATGGCACTGGTCTACGGTTACATTTATTGGTTAAGACCTTTACAAAAAAATGAGGTCAACTTAAATTAGTTTTAACCACTTCTAGAACGCTGCACGCCGTTATACGTCCTAACTTTGAAGAGCAATATCTTTGTTATGGCAGCAGCTAGATGCCACAAACCTGGTATCCTCTTCTTCGGCGGGCGACCCGGTTTCCGATAATAGGGGTCTCTGCGGCAGATCCACCTCGAGATCATTATTTTTATCGGCAATGGAAGAGGGTCTCCCCCTCCCGCCGCTCTCCGGTGCCCTCCGCCGCTTCCCGGAGCCGTCGGTAGCGGCGGAGGCGATTAAATCCTTCTCGGTGTTAGGTATGGAGACGAGTGAGGGGAAGATGGCCCCCACCCATCTCCATACTATTGCAGGGCGGAAGCGACGTCAAAACGTAATTTCCGCCCATAGCTCTTAAAAGAACATTTTTTTTTGATTTTTTCAAATGACAAAATGTTTTTGTTTTGTTTTTTATTGCATTTTAGTGTAAACATGAGATCTGAGGTCTTTTTGACCCCAGATCTCATATTTAGGAGGTCCTGTCATGCTTTTTTTCTATTACTATTATTAAGGGATGTTTACATTCCTTGTAATAGGAATAAAAGTGACACAATTTTTTTTTAAAAAGAACAGTGTAAAAATAAAAAATAAAAGTTATAATAAATAAGAAATACATGAGTTGCGCCCGCTTATGAAAGTGGTGTTCAAACCACACATGTGAGGTATTGCCGCGATCGGTAGAGTGAGAGCAATAATTCTAGCTCTAGACCTCCTCTGTAACTCAAAACATGCAACCTGTAGAATTTTTTAAACGTCGCCTATGGAGATTTTTAAGGGTAAATGTTTGTTGCCCTTCCACGAACGGGCGCAATTTTGAAGCGTGACATGTTGGGTATCAATTTACTTGGCATAACATTATCTTTCACAATCTAAAAAAAGAATTGGGCTAACTTTACTATTGTCTTATTTTTTAATTCAAAAAAGTGTATTTTTTCCAAAAAAAGTGCGCTTGTAAGACTGCTGCAAAAATACAGTGTGACAGAAAGTGCTGCAACGACTGCCATTTTATTCTCTAGGGTGATAAAAAAAAGTTTGGGTGTTCTAAGAAATGTTCTAGCAAAAAAAACAGTTTTAAACAACAAATCTTAAAAAGAGGCTTGGTCCTTAAGTGGTTAATTAGCTTGTCAATTCGCTTGAAGGTTACAAATTTACAACCTACCCCACCCCTCGCATTTTTCTCACTCCCACCTATTTACAAAAAAAAAATCTCCTCCTACACCCTTTATTACTCAACTATATGGCACCTTTTCTGGGAGTGAAGGCCAGTAATCCACCGCTGCTGTTCGGGCCTACCAGTGCCAATTACTGTGACATCATCATGTAAAACAAGAGTGAATCCATAAAATTCTTCATATACATTACAATTTTGTATGGATCCACCTGTTGCGTTCCTCCAGCCCTGGTGCTCGCTTGTTTTGTCCCCATATGGGGTATTAGTTTGGCTCTCCCCACACTCAATCCCATCCAGTGAAGTACATATGTTCTGCTAGTAAGCTCCTGATGAAGTGGACCAAAGACCAAGAAACGTGTTGAGTCTTGCATAGAAATTCATATAAAATGCATACTGCTCAGACATACAACTGGATATAAGTTGGTATACTGTAATTTGATTGATGGTGTAAAAGATTCATGCACTGAAGAACATGTTTTTTTAATGCAAATATTTGTTGTCTTTTAGAAAAGTGTATTTTTGTAATAAAAAGTGTACTTTTTGTAATAATTCTACATAGACTTGTGTCATTAAAAACCCGCCATATCCTAAGGCCAAAAAACCCCTCTTTGTTTGCATTTCAAATAGGGTTGTGTCACTCAAAGGCCAACCAAATAATCTATCTGTGACGTCATGTTGCTGCTAAAGTCTTCAGGACCCTGACCCTACAGATGGACTCTATGTGTAGCACCCTCCTAGGTAGGTGGTAGGTAAATTTAGGTTGAGCTCCTCTGTAATCAGTGCAGCAGTGTATGATTGTTTGGGCTGTTCTGGGTTTCGCTGGCTGTGGGTTTTGTTGCTTCCCGCTGCTTTCTGGAGGATTATAGAATGTAGTGGGCTGGATGAAGCAAATCAGCAGCTGAATATTTATGTTGTCCCTGGAGGAGGGTACCAAGATGATGGCTGGGAGTGAGCATAAATAGTTTGAAGCCTGGAGCTGCCCCATATTTTCTAGGAGATGCTGTTGCCCTCCTACTCAGCTTGGCTGACATGTGCCAAGAAGCTCATCAAATTCCTAGTCATGCAAAAGCTGGAGGGCCTATTTTCTAAAAATCTCTGAAGCTAAAGAAGGGGGAATCACCTAGGATCCAATCTGGAGAGTCCACTAAGAAAGTGTCAGCTTAACACAGGAGTGAGGCATCCCAGTACCCAAGGACTTGTGAGTACCTGAGTGCAGGATCTGGGCGACTGTTGCTGCCGTTAACCCCTAGTGCACTAATACCAAGGCTTGCCTGGCCTGGAACATTGCTTATGGTGTTCCAGTGCTGTCCATTCCCTCGGCTATTGCTAAGGGGTCTGTTCTGAGAAGTAGCTGCAGAGTGAAGAGTGTCCTTTTATTACTGTTCAGTGTTCTGGAGTATCCCATATCCCTATGTCCTATCTACGTTATTGAGAAATAAATTCCGAAAAAGGCAACCCCTAGACCAGGTGTGTCAAACTCAATATCATTGTTGGCCACCTTAGCATTATAGTTGCCCTCAAAGGGCTGGCTGTATCTGTAAGATTAGATATCCAGAGCATCCCCCCCCCTACATCAGTTGTCAAGAGCCCCCCCCCCCCCCTCACCATCAGAAGTTAAGAGTCCCCTACCCTTACATCACAGTGTACCCCCCTTACCTTGTGCTTTGGGAAGAAGAAAGTGCAGGGTCTGGAGGAGGGTGAGAGAAGGTCTGGAGTCAGCTGCTGGAATCTACTGAATGCTGAGACCAGGGGAAGCAGAGACCAGGGGATGCTGTGGCTGCACAGAGAGGTGCAGGATCTGTAGGAGAAGCTCTGTCCTCCTCTCTGCTGTTGACTGCTGAGATGTGGGGAAGAGGGACAGAGACAAGCCTCTCCGTGGCTGCCCAGAGAAGCCGAGGATCTGGCAGAGGAGTTCTGTTCTCCTCTCTGCTGCCGACTGCTGATACAAGGTGGGGGCAGAAACAAGGGGGTTGCTGCAGCTGCAGGAGAGGTGTGAGGACCCCTTTGAAATGGCCTGGAGGGCCGGATCCAGCCCACGGGCCTTGTATTTAACACATATGCCCTAGACTATTCATTGAGCCAGAGTTGTTAATGCTGCTGTGTGCCTGGCTGCCATTGCACTAGTGAGAGAGGAACCTGGGACAAATCAGCAGCCCTTCCAAGGGTGAGAGCTACATATGGTTAATGTCTACTTCACTAGACAGGGATGTGGGCACCTGATGAAGGATACTCCCATCCTGCAATCAAGAAGCGAGAAGACTCAGGATTTGGCACATCAAATTACTGCAAATTCAGGTAAGTATTTAGGCCAGTTAGATTTATATTTTTAAATTACTGAGGTGATCAGTTATAAGGAGGCGGGGGAATTGCTTAGTGTAGAAGAGATGGTCCATGGTTGAACTTCAGCTTTAAATTGCAAAAAAGCAGAAAGAGAATCGGTATTCATAATGAGAAGTAATTGGCTCCAGCCCCTTTCCTGGGAATAGCTGTCAGTGTGCTCTGCGTTAAGCCGTCTGTAGTATTTGCAGTACAAGTTGGGGAAAAAAAAAGAAAGGAGAGCTGCAAATAAGGAGCCAAGGAAGTCCCAGCAAAGAGCCTGCCTTGCCGTTAGCGCTACCCAGTGAATCGCGCTCCTCTGGGAACGTCTTCCTCTACAAGACAGAAGTTGTGTAAAAAATAAAAGTGATTTGGCAGAGTAAACATTGTGGGGTTTTCATTGAGAAAAGATAAAAGGGAGAAGATACATTTGCAACACAAGAGATTACATGGTGGGAACGGAGCAGTAAAACTCCGTAGGCGACGGGAAAATTAAAATGTCATGATGAACCAGCCTGAGAATGAAGGCTGATTATCTTCTACAGAAGAAAGGGGATGCAGAGAATATATTGGTTTCCCTCTGTTCCGAGCTGCAGATCCCCAGAGACACCTCGAAATCAGGATAAAAAGACACAGGAGGGTAAACATGGCATTCGGGGAGTTAATTATCTCTGGCTTACAGGGTTCTGACTCACGAGCCACCACAAGTTAATTCCAGCACCTGTCTGACAATGGCAGCTGCCAGCATGAAGGTATTTAGCTTAATGGTAGGTGAAGCCGCAAGGCTTCACTACCGGTTTCCCTTAGCTGAGATGGCGGCGGCTGCACCCGAGAGCTGATTGAAAAATTACCTCGGGTGAAGACACTGCTGGATTTGTAGACAGGTAAGTGTCCTTATATTAAAAGTCAGCAGCTTGTGGCTTGCTATAAGTGGCTATGACTAGGGATGAGCTTAGGTTGGTCAAAACCTGGAAGTTAGCTGTTTTTTCTGGGCCAATGAGCTTCAGGCATGAGATTTCTTGCCCCGTAACTGCACATATAAAAGAATAGGGAGGATTTTTGTATAGCAGAATCTCTGACTTTTCCAGTCTAATGGGAGCCTTCAAGGCCAAATATAGCTGACATCCTTCAATAAGTGGTGGGTTGTGAGGCATAGTGGGTGCAAAGGTGGTAAAAGACATTAGGCGCCAGACACTTCTTGGATGTAAAAGAGGTTTTATTTCTTTGACACTCCTTTTTATATTTTGTAGGGGAAAGAGGGTTAGGGCCAGGACACCCTTAAGTAGTTGCAATTTCAAATGGCAGACTCCGAGACTTCAAAAAGGAGAAAAGCCGTACAGGGAAAGGCCCAAGCAAAGTGCCACTTCTGCACGTGCAGGATTGCTGTCTCCTATGGCAACAGTACTTAAACAGTTCCTAACTCAAAGTAACAGTTCTTTCAGCTGTACTACAACTTCTTTAGCCCCTTGAGCTCCTGGTCTCTCTCTGGAGCCTCTGATTCCCCAACTCTGAATCCCGTAAGCTCCTCAAGGATTTTGCGGTGGTATCCACCTGAAGCGTCACCCACGCTTCCCGGCTGGGTCCCTAGCTTGGCACTTCAGCTACCTTCAAGCTTCACCCTTGCTGACCGGCTCAGTCCCTAGCATGACACACAAGGCTGCTCTGCAAGCGTCACCTCCGCTGGTTTGGTCCCTGACTTGATCACCGCCTGAAGTTTCCCAATTTTCCACCTTGCCCGTTCGGTGAGAATACTGCTCCGGTACTTGATTCAGTTACTTACTGTGGTCCCTGGTAAAGGCAATTGGTCCCTTAATGGAGAAAGCTTCCCTTCTACCTCTGACCACTGACAGATTCTCCGGCCGGCAGAACCGTCACTTTTGTTGGGACTGCAAGCCACCGTACGCTGCCCTCTTAGTTCTGGATAGGCCCTCACACAGCCTGGCTGCCTGATGCCCCCGGGATAGGCCCAATCTCTGGCCTAGCAGCCTGGGGCGTACGACACACGTCCACCCAGACGGCGGTGCGGGTGGCACACAAGAACCTGGGTCACCTGACTTCACCCGAATATATAGGCTCTCCCAGCAGGCCAAGGATTCAACAAAATCCATGCCCATTGGCTGAAATACCCCATATACCCATAACCTGACCTTGAGTTGTTCTTCTCAATCTAATTCCTCCAAGTGCCCAGCCACCTGGTGGTAGAAGAGGAAAGTACAACCAGGCCAAACTTAGGGAGAAGTCAATGGATCCCTAGTAATTAACTACAGTAGCTACTCCTGACAAGGAATTTGGTGAGGAGTTCCCTGACTAAACCCCAGGGCGCTACACTTGTGACATTATTGACCTAATATGGCCATGGGCCCAGATCAGGTCTAGGAGGTCACAAGCATCCGAGCCCCCTTGTGTAAATCAGCTACAGGGTGCATAATCTCCCGTCCACTGCTCATTGTCCAATGACAGCTAACTTCTGGAATCAGGCAAATTTGGGTTTGGGCTGAACTCAAGCTCATCACTAGTCATGACTTGATGGTCAATAATCCAGTTACAATGGAGCTTGATTGGGCCATGGTGGGGTTAAATGTTCTCCAGGGTTTTTGTTTGAAAGATTGGAAAGGGTGCAGTCATAATCCCTTTTAGCACCTGATCCCTGTTGCTAGGTGCACCTAACATGGAAAAAATATATCTGATGCTAGGTCTTCTTTAATTAAATCCAAGAATCTTAGGAATAATCGTGCCCTTTTTTGGCTCTAAGGGAATGCGTCCTAAGAAAATGCCTTTCACTGCATCAGCATCTGCAGTTCTTCGACCAGCAGTTTCTCAGTGATGAAGTATTATCAGAGCCTAAGTAGTGCCATAATGATTTGCATTATGCAGTCTGGACTATGTGCTTAGAGTAAAGCCAGGCCCTTCTCCCTTGCCTGCTTGTTATATGATTACAGACAGATAGACAGCCGCACTGGGGATAATTCACGCTCAGCATGGCTGTACCAGCAAACAGCTTGCCTCGGGCAGTCCAGCAGCCTCCAATTCCCATCCATAGAAACCACCCCGGTAATCACACAGCCGCTCTGCATTAGTCAGTCTTTACATTAAGATCCAGCTAGCGAAGGGTCTTGTTCTGTCTAAAAATAAATCATTTTAAAGAAAGAGAAAAAAAAAGCTGTCTTGTTTCTGGAGGCTGACCGACAAAAACAGAATTACAATTGTCTAAAACACAAGAGTTCTTGAGGCTTAGGTTACCCAGCGTGAAAAGCCAAGGCACTTTTTAAAATGCAGAAACCCATTGTAGCCTAGCCAATCACAATTGGTTTTTTAGTGGTTTTTGGTCACTATCGAGAAACTTAGGCCCACCATACCCATTACAATCTTACTGTACAATCTTTATACAATCAACTTTACATTTACCAAAACGATGTTATATGAGGACCATAGGCCTATTGCATTAAAGCGGAGTTCCACTCATAAAATTAATTTTGCATTATTCAGCTGCATTAAATACAATTAACAACATTTGGAAATTTTTATTTTTTTTTACTCACCTTTTCATGTCTGTTGCTAGGGGGTCCCTCGTAATCTGCCTCTTCCTCTTCATGGCGCCTGACGTCATTTCCCTCGGTGCCCATGCTCGCTAGTGCTCCTGGGAGAAGTCTGTCACCATTTCCCAGGAGTCACCGGGCAGCGCTGAGGGCTTTGATACCATCACAATGAGGGCAGGCACTTCCGACGCTGCTGCCCGTTGTGATGGCAGCGTCAGAAGTGTACGGCGCATGCACGGGAACTGGCGGTGCATGCTGGTCGCTCAGCTGCACCAGAGCCCGGAAGATAGTGCTTGTGGGTTTTACATGCCCATAAGCAAGATGGCAATAGACAAGAACAAATAATAAAAGAGATCTTTTTCCAATTAAATCGGCAATTGAGCACCATTTAAACAGAGACACGTGAGTTCTAATAACAACTTTTTAAATATTAACTGCTTGCCGACCAGCCACCATCATTTTACTGTGGCAGGTCGGCACGATCCTGTGAACCGTCGTAGCTATATGTTGGCTCGCGGGATCGGGATAGCAGGCGCACGCACGCGCCCACTGCACAGCAGGGGTGCCAATGCTCGTGGCTGACGGTCGTGATGACCACCGGTAAACACACAAATCCGTGTTCTGTTCTGAGAGGAGTGACAGATCGTGTGTTCCTATTAGCTAGGAACCACGATCCGTCACTTCCTCTAAGTCAGTCCCCTCCCCCTTCAGGTAGAATCACCTCCCAGGGAACACAGTTAACCCCTTGATTGCCCCCTAGTGTTAACCCCTTCCCCTGTCACTGATAGTGAAATTTTTACAGTAATCAATGCAATTTTATAGCGCTGTATAAATGCCAATGGTCCCAAAAATGTGTCAAAATTGTCCGATGTGTCCGCCATAATGTTGCAGTCACGATAAAAAGATCGCCGCTATTACTAGTAAAAATAATAATAATAATAAAAATGCTATAAATCTATCCCCTATTTTGTAGACGCTATAACTTTATAGCTTATTGCGATTTTTTTTTTTACCAAAAATATGTAGACGAATACATATCGGCCTAAACTGAGAAAAAATTAGCTTTTTTTTAAAAAAATGGGGATATTTATTATAGCAAAAAGTACAAAATATTGTGTTTTTTTTCAAAATCGTCACTCTTTTTTTGTTTATAGCGCAAAAAATAAAAACCGCAGAGGCGATCAAATACCACCAATAGAAAGCTCTATTTGTGGGGGAAAAAAAGGCGTCAATTTTGTTTGGGTACAACGTCACACGACTGCGCAATTGTCAGTTAAAGCGACGCAGTGCCAAATCGCAAAAAATGGCCTGGTCATTCAGCAGCCAAATCTTTCGGGGCTGAAGTGGTTAAGATATTCATCCTAAAAAAAAATTATTTTTTCATAGTTGGAACACCGCTTTAAGGTTTGCATCTCAAAGCTCAAACACATGCGGGTGTATATATACCGACAGTGTCAGTACAGCAGTGGACAGTGTCAGTAGGGCAGAGATTGGTGTCAGTAGAGCAGTGAATGATGTCAGTAGTTTTTATTTTTATTATATTTTTACAATTGTTTTTAATTTTTTTTTTTTTTTTTAGGATCCATTAGGGGGCTTTGCTGAAATAGCAGGGGTTTAAACAGGGGGAATCTGCGCCACACAGGATGATTAGGTTGTGCCCAGGCACACTTGGCACACCCTGTTCGCAAGCCTATGATGAGGAACTACCTAAGATATCCAGTCAATCTAAAACCAACCAGGCAGGCCCTTGCACTGGGTACTTGTTAATAGATCTAAAGGAGATTGTGCAATCAGATTGTTTGGTGAGCTTTAGTAATCTAGTCTAGGCAAATGACATGGCTGAGCAGAGGGGCTTAACCCCCTGCCGCCATGCGTACACATATATACCGTCACACTGAAGGGGGTCTTCTTCCATGAGACCTCATATATGCGTGCATGTCTTAGTGCTGGGGGCAGGCTCCCACCGTGACCCCCGGGTCTCGTACTATCGCAGTGATCAATCACTGTAAAGCCCACCCCTGTGTATGGTTTCTCCTCTGAATTGTATCTTTCTTTCCTTGCTAGAGGAGAAAATGTAATAAATAAAAGTGTGCGTAAAAAAAAAAGAAAAAACAAAAGAAGAAAAAAATAGCTAGATTAAGGTTTCATATAGGTCAGCATCAGGGTTAGATTTAGGGTCATTGTTAGGGTTAAAGGTCAGAGTCAAAAGGTCAGGGTCAAAGGTCAGTGTCAGCATATTTCTAGTTAGTATTTTAAAAGAAAAGCATTTTTTAAATTAGTATCAGTGTCAATTGGTATCTGGTCCGTACTAAATCTACAATCAACAAATAACATATATCTGTGTGGTATCGCTGCAATCCTCAGGAGCAGGACAATTTATTTTGGGCTGTTCTTTGGAGGTAGGTAATGGTAGTAGTAAGAAAAATATAGTTTAATTCAAATTATATATTTTTTTTTTACTATTTTGGGCTAGTTTTCCTTTGATAATAAAAAATAAGGAGATACTGTATCTGTTACTATTTACCACCAAATGAAAGCCCAATTTGTCCTGAAAGAAGAAAGGTGTAATCCACCTGTAGTTGTGATGATATGTACAGTTTTACTAACACATGTCAAAGTTATGTTCAGCTGTTAGGATTAGTTTTACCCTTGTCATGAAGATGTTAATGTGAATTTAATTTTTACACAAAATACCCGATTTTGTGGAAGTCTAAAACGTTCACTGAGTTGCTTAGCCGAAATTTGCTTAAAAAAATAGATCTCCTTTTTTTCTTTATAGGGTAGTTTATCTAAAGTAGTGTTTTGTAATTTTTCTTTGCATGGTTTTTGCCTGTCCAGGCAAAGTGAGTATTTAAAGCTCCTATTCTTGCTGCCCACACCCCCCTTCTAACTAATCACAAGTAGGGATGAGTTTTAGGTTTGGGTTGAACATAAGTTAGACCTGAATCCAGCCTGTTCACATATTTGGCCAGTTCACCCACCCAAACCCCCAGCTAGCTTGTAGGCAGGTGCAATCTACTTTCACCACTGTAGGTGGGGCTTGTCTGCAGCGGCAATGCAGGTGGAGGAGGAAGTCGAGAGGAACCTAGATCCTCTATGGTTTCTTCAGTCACAGGGAGGCAGCTATCTGATTGGATGCTGGCACTTCATGTGACTCTGGTGGCCATTTTGGGTCAGGCAGAGTCTGGCTCCCGGGTTTGGTGTGCGTTTTGCCAGTGGCTAGAGTAGGGGCATGTCACTCGTTTGTCAGGTACAAAAACAGCAGTAAGAGGGTACCTGGGTCAGTGTGATAGTAAAAGCAAATAACACTTTATTCAGATACACTTACATAAAAGTATCTTGCAAGCTGCACACAGGGTGGATGTGGATCACCAATCAAGCAGTTAGCCATCACAAGGGATGAGAAGACCACTGTGGGGATAAGCTCAGAACCGCCATATGGAGGTATATAACCAGCAGCATCTCCAGCTCTCACACCTGCTCTCACAGAGCTAGCAAGAAACCAAATCAGGACGGGGCGGGCCACAACGCGTTTCGGAGGTGCTGTCTCCTTCTTTTGCCTGAAGGAGGAGGCAGAGCCTCGGAAAAGCACTGTGGCCCGCCCTGTCCCGATTTGGTCTCTTGCTAACTCTGTGAGAGCAGGTGTGAGAGCTGGAGATGCTGCTGGTTATATAACTCCATATGGCAGTTCTGAGCTTATCCCCACAGTGGTCTTCTCATCCCTTGTGGCGGCTGACTGCTTGATTGGTGATCCAGATCCACCCTGTGTGCAGCTTCCAAGACACTTTTATGTACGTGTATCTGAATAAAGTGTTGCTTTCTTTTACTATCACACTGACCCAGGCGCCCTCTTTCTGCTGTTTTTGTTTGTCTGAGGGAACTCCCATATCCTGCTGAGGAGCTGCCGGTGACTGTGTGTGCAATCCCCATCCACCTGTGGATCCATGTGTCCTGTGGACTTCTCCATGATATCCCTTACTACTATGGACTATATAGACAAATTCTTATTCATTCATTTTGGGTATATCTTGTTGTCCCCACCCCCACCCCCCCTCCCTCTTATTAATCCCTTACGGTCCCCCTCTAGCTGCCAGTGAGCGCTGACTCACACACTACCTGACAGTTCTGTGTGATATATTGCTCGTTAGTCAGGGACAGTGCTTAGCATCAGGGAAAAGTTCTGGAGGAGAAGGTAAAGTGTTGGGATACGCCATCCTTCCTGGAAACCTTCTGGTTTGGGTGCAGAGTAGACCAGCCAGGCCGCATTCCACTCCTCGAGACAGATGCTGTTGGCACCTTTGGTCCACCACTTTACTGCCACTTTGCTGCTACAACTTGTGATTGCTCCCAGTCAGGTTGCCTTCTCGTTGGGCCTGTTTGTTTTTGCTGGACTTCTGTTATAATATATTCCTGTTATTGCACCTGAACTCTGTGTGTTTTCTGCTGCCGCATCACGCTGCACCTTCCTACAAGTTTAAAAAAAAAAAACATCAACTGGAAGTTTGCCATTTTGCAGCACACCTTCCACAAAAAGACAGATCCCTGGCTGGCTCTTTTTTATAAACAAAGCAGTGGGTGGGCGGGGGGACGGGGGACGGTGGGGGGTGGGGGATCCTGAGTAACCATGTTTAGTCAATGACGTCACCCAGCATCCCTGCCTGGTTTATATGCAACTGCCAGCTGGGAATCTGTCATTTTGTGGCAGTAGTGTGATGGTGAACATTGTTGGGTGGCAGCTGGCAGGTCATCATGTCCACAGGTCAGCATTGTCTGGTGGCAGGTTATTGCGATATACCAGGATCTATATCACTGGATAATGCCATTGACGTTGGATTTACATTGTGGGGCTTCGTTTATTTATTTTTTTCTAAAATGACTTTTTAGGGTGTGGTTGTATTTATTTACCTTTTCATTTTTTTGTAAATGAGTAACAAGGTGTGTTTGTACCCCATACATAGAAGATATTGTTTATTTATTGATTAATTTTTTGCAAAAGGACTTCTCATGGTGTGGCTGAATTTATTTACTTTTTACAGTGGAACCTTGGTTAACGAGTAATGTGGTTAACGAGCGTTTTGAAAGACGAGCAACTTTTTCAAAAAAATCCTGACTCGGTTTGCGAGTGTTGTCTCGCAAAACTAGCAGAATTCAAGCTAATGGGGTGTGCAGTACTGCATTTGGCCAGAGGTGCGGAGGGCGCCGGTGACACTCAGAACGTTTCGGAGCTGTTTGGAGCCGTTCGCAAATACTCGGAATCACTCGGAAATACTCGGGAATACTCGAAAATACTCTGTTCCCGATCCTTTCCAAGGGTTTCCGAGTTCAGCCAAGCAGTCTCCGAGTATTTCCGAAGCTCTCTGGAACCCCCCACCTCTGGCCACATGCGGTATTACATGCAATAGAAGTCAATGCGTAACAAATTATCTTCATTTCCATTGATTTCTTCGCTTTGATATGCGAGTGCTTTGGATTACAAGCATTGTCCTGGAATAGATTATGCTCATAATTCAAGGTTCCACTGTATATTGCTTTGTAAATCAGTAACACGTACCTTTATACTCTTGAGGGCATTTACACCAGATGCAATTGGATGCATTTTTGATAGCATTCCAGTTGCACAGACAGTCAAAAATCCAGGGTATTCTATGGGCATAGTTCACACTATTGCAGGTCAGTGCAGTGGAAAAAAGTACAGCAAGCTGCAAATGTACAGAAACAAGCAACCAAATGCATGTAAATGCATTAAAATATACTGCAATGCAGTGCAGTGCACATAAAAGCTCAAAGAAGAAAGAAAACAGAAGTGAACCCAAAGGAAATGCAAGCTTAGAAAAAAATGCACTACAAATGAGTGTAAAAACCTGTTTCAAATGCATGTCACTGCCCATGCAAAAAACACACATCAAATGCACAGTTTCTGGTGTGAATGGACCCTGAACCAGGAACTATTGTAATTGGGGCTTCCAGATTCCAGTCCAACTCCCCCCACCCGGAAACCTTCACTTTCCAAAAATGTAACATAAAAATCTTAAAGTGTTTGTTACCCTAAAAACAAAAAAATGGATCCTGTTCCCTTAAAGCATGTTACACATCACAGTGCTTGTGCGGTGTAATTTGGCCCCCTGTATCACCTAAAATACCTGGCTGATGTAAACTGACCACAGAATATCATGGCTTTTGAGCCCTGACACCATGGTCAGTTTATGCACCTCCGTCATCCGCAGCTCTCCTCTCTGCTCTCCCCATCCTCTCCCTCCCTGCCTGTCAGCTCGTGAGAGTGCCACTCGCACTGCTATAAAACTCGTACGATCATACAATCCCCTCTGTTAAATAGGGACATGTGCCCCACAGTATGTTTTATAAAAAAGATGCTGAATTCTACCTTCTTTCAGAGTGTCTCCCGGCACTCACTTGACTCCTTGGCTCTCTCCTCCCCTCCTCCTGGCTGACATCAGCGGGAGTGCTCGGCCCCGCTCGCTGTAGTTTTCACCAGGGAGAAGAGAGAGCCGAGGAGTCACGTGAGTGCCAGGACACGTTCTGAAAGAAGGTAGAAATTGGCATCTTTTTTATAAAACACATATTGTGTGGCACGTGTTCTTATTTAACAGAGGTGATTGTATGATAGTAGGATAGTGGCTTTACAATCACTTCATACCATTTCAGGGCGGAAGCAACGTCAAAATTCTGCCCATAGCTCCTAAAGAGACATTTTTTTTAAAATGACATTTCATTTTTTTTTTATTTATTTATTGCATTTTAGTGTAAATATGAGATCTGTGGTCTTTTTGACCCCAGATCTCATATTTAAGAGGTCCTGTCATGCTGTTTTCTATTACAAGGGATGTTTACATTCCTTGTAATAGGAATAAAAGTGGCACAAATCTTCTTTTAAAAAAAGAACAGTGTAAAAATAAAAAATAGAAGGTAAAATAAATAAGAATTTTTTTTTTTTAAATATTTAACGCGCACCGTCACGCCGAGCTCGCGTGCAGAAGTGAACGCATACAGTGTTCAAACCACACATGTGAGGTATCGCTGCGATCGGTAGAGCGAGAGCAATAATTCTAGCTTTAGACCTCCTCTGTAACTCAGAACATGCAACCTGTAGATTTTTTTAAAATTTTGCCTATGGAGATTTTTAAGGGTAAAAGTTTGTCGCCATTCCAGGAGCGCATGCAATTTTGAAGTGTGACATGTTGGGTATCAATTTACTTGGCGTAACATTGTCTTTCACAATATAAAAAAAATGGGCTAACTTTACTGTTGTCTTGTTTTTTAATTCAAAAAAGTGCGCTTGTAAGCCCGCTGCGCAAATACAGTGTGACAGAAAGTTTTGCAACGACCACCATTTTATTCTCTAGGGTGTTAGAAAAAAATATATAATGTTTGGGGGTTCTAAGTAATTTTCTAGCAAAAAAAAATGTTTTTAACTTGTAAACACCAAATCTCAGAAAGAGGCTCGGTCCTTAAGTGGTTAAATCGCATATAATTCTTTGCAGTGCAGTTTGTGCCAATTTTTTTGTATTGATACAAATCACAATGCAAAGAATTGGTACTCGGTATCGGCAAGTACTTAAAGGATATGTAAACGTTCAGTTTTTGCTTTTTTTTAAACATATGTCATACTTACCTCCTTTGTGCAGTTGGTTTTGCACAGAGTAGCCCTGATCCTCCTCTTCTGGGGTCCCTCAGCGGCGCTCTACCTCTTCTCGAGTGCCCCGTCAGTATAGAATGCATTGAGGTGCAAAACCGCAAGGGTTTACAAGCCCTTTAAAGTGATTGCACTCTCGTTTTTTTTTTCTCTAAAAATAACAAACATGTTATACTTACCTGCTCTGTTGCAGTTGTTGCACAGGGCAGCCCAGATCCTCCTCTTCTCGGGTCCCTCTTTGGCTCTCTAGGCCCCTCCCTCTTGTTGACTGCCCCCCACAGAAAGCAGCTTGCTATGGGGGGGCACCCGTGCCAAGTCACAGCTCTGTGTGTCCATTCAGACACAGAGCCCCCTCTCCTGATTGGCTAACTGACTTTAATTGACAGCAGCGGTCTCACCCAATCAGGAGGAGAGTCCCAGACAGCAGAGGCACTCGTGGACATCGCTGGAGAGAGATGGGGCTCAGATAAATATTAGGGGGTGCTGGGGCGGCTGCTGCACACAGAAGGTTTTTTTTATCTTTATGCATAGAATGCATAAAGCTGCATGGCGAGGGGTGCCGATGACCGCCGGCCACGAGCGATCGTGAGCAGGAGACACAGAACAGGGACGAGTGTGTGTAAACACACAAATCCCTGTTCTGTTCTTACAGGAATGACAGATTGTGTGTTCCTATTAGCTAGGAACCACAATCTGTCACTTCCTCTAGTCAGTCCCCTCCCCCTTCAGTTAGAATCACCTCCCAGGGAATATAGTTAACCCCTTGATCGCCCCCTAGTGTTAACCCCTTCACTGCCAGTGGCATTTATACAGTATATCAATGCATTTTTATAGCACTGATCACTGTATAAATGCCAATGGTCCCAAAAATGTGTCAAAATTGTCAGATGTGGCAGTTCGCCGCCATTACTAGTAAAAAAAAAAAAAAAAATAATAAAAATGCTTTAAATCTATCCCCTATTTTGTAGATGCTATAACTTTTGAGCAAACCAATCAATATACGCTTATTGCGATTTTTTTTTTTTTTTAACCAAAACTATGTAGAAGAATACATATCGGCCTAAACTGAGAAAAAATTCGCTTTTTTTTTTAAAGCGCAAAAAATAACCGCAGAGGCGATCAAATACCACCAAAAGAAAGCTCTATTTGTGGGGAAAAAAGGACGTCAATTTTGTTTGGGTGCAACGTCGCACGACTGCGCAATTGTGAGTTAAAGCGACGCAGTGCCGTATCGCAAAAAATAGCCTGGTCATTGAGCAGCCAATTCTTCCAGGGCTGAGGTGGTTAAGAAAGCAAAAAAAAAAAAAAAAAAAAAGCACACACCTTTCAGGCACCGGCTGCAAATTGCAACCGCAGCGCGTTTTGAACCTGGTGACGAAAACGTGCGCAGAATGCGGGGTTCTGACGTGAACTGGCCCTGAGTGAACATTATACGATGCCCCTGGTTTAGGCTCTGTTCACATCTAGGCGTCGCTATTTTACAGGCATTTTTCAGGCGTTTTTTCTTGGTTTTTTTGCAGCGTTTTTGTACAGGTGTTTTGAAGTTGACAAGTTACCAATGTAAAGCAGTTTAAATGCCTGTAATCTGCCAAAAAAAGGAGCTCATGTACTTTTTTGAGCGACGGGCGTTTTGCTTAAGGCGACAGAACGCTCAGATGTGAATAGGGGCCATTGAAATGAATGGGATTTGTCTTGTTGGGCATTTTTAGAGTTGAGGCTTAGAGCAGAAAATCGCACAAAAAACGCCTAGATGTGAACGGAGCCTTAGGGTAAAAAAAAAGATGCTTGTATATCATATGAAAACAACTGAAAAGGTAACTCACACATTTTGTAATTAGGTAATTGTTGCTCCCCAGATAAGCCAATAGATGTCACTGTTAAACCAGCTCTATACCCAGCAGTTCTAGCCACCATAAATGATGTTTTCAGTCATAATTACACATGACATTGCGAGAATGAGCCTACTACAAATATTACTTTTATAACACAATATCTATGTACTATGAGCTTTTTCTGGTCATTTTTAAACAATCCCATCTAGAACTGTATAAAGCAATGATCCTTCCACAAATTTCAGATTTCTGCAATTATTTAATAATAATGACTTTATTTACGCTAAAATAATAAAAAGAAAAAAAAAGTAACAGATTTTCAGTTAGCACATGTTCAATTTATTATTACAGTGTTTTTGATTTGACTTTGATATGTTTGCATGCTTGCACGTCAATGTTTTTGTTATCGGATGAAATATAGAGATTTGTAGATTACCCACTAGAGGGAGCTCTATATTCCTCAACTCAATGTGTGAAATATAAACAGCTGTTGATAAATCAGCCACACAGGGAGTGCATTGGTTTAAATGAGTCAGCTGCATTATAGAATTATGAAAAGGAGCTGTAAGGCACAACATTGTGTAGCACTACGAAGCAGGAGCCTAAGTATGTATTAAAGGAGTTGTAAAATCTTGATGTTTTTCACCTCAATGCATTCCATGCATTAAAGCAGAGTTACGCCTGCAAAAAAAAAAAAATTAAAAGTCAGCAGCTACAAATACTGCAGCTGCTGACTTTTAAAATAAGGACGCTTACCTGTCCAGGGCGCCTGCAATGTCCTCACCCGAAGCCGACCCGTCCCTCGGCTCCGGTTGGAGGTGCCGGCATCTTCAGTAAGGGAATCAGGAAGTGAAGCTTTGCGGCTTCACAGCCTGTTTCCTACTGCGCATGCGCGAGTCGCATTCTGAATGGTCCCTGCTGTCTTCTGGGACCCGTGTGTCTCCCAGAAGACAGCGGGGGGAGGGGGGGACAGAGGAGGGGCTGGACATGGTGTAGTTCGCCACAGATTCTGCGGCACTCTTTCGCCGGAAGTGGGAGGAAATACCTGTATTAGACAGGTATCTGCTCCCCCCTGAAAGGTGCTAAATGTGACACCGGAGGGGGGGAGGAACTGGATCAGTGGAATTTCCATTTCTGGGTGGAACTTCGCTTTAAGGTGGTGTGCTGCAGCTGCCCCCCGGAGCCCCCCTTTTACTTACCTGAACCCAATTTTTCCAGTGACGAGAATGAGCACAGCAGCTCCAGCCGTTGTCTCGGGTCCTCATTGGATAGATTGATAGCAGTAGGAGCCATTGGCTCCTGCTGCTGTCATTCAAATCCAGTGACATGGGAGCTAAGGCCGAGTCCTGCTGTCTGTGTCAATGGACGCAGCAGCAGGACTCGGGATGCCCGCACAAGTGCCCCCATGGAATGCGGCTCTCCCTGGGGGCCCCCGATGCGGAGGAGGAGCAAGGAGCGCCAGTAGGGGGACCCCCAGAAGAGAAGGATCGGAGCCACACTGTACAAAACCCTTGGACAGAGGAGGTATGCATAACATGTTTATTTTTTATTTTATTTTTTAAATGAACCGTTACAATCACTTTAAAATGGATGTAAACCCCATTCATGAAATCTGGCCTGGGCACATATATCTGTAGTGTTTACTTATCTCTCTCCAAAACCCTAAGTCCCGTGTCTTTCTGCTGCTCCATTCCTCTGTTATCTGTATGATAACTTCTGACAAGTTTTCCTAAACAGGAGATAAAAGCAGCTGGAAATTTGTGTCAGGGAGGGTGCTTAGAGACAGATAAGCAGAGAGCTGGTCTATTCACAGCACAGCTCTGCAAGTTTCTTCATTCCTCTGCCTATGCGGAGGGGGGTTTTGTGCCTTTCCACCAATCAGCTCACACGCAGCATATGCCAAGACTCCACACCCACTGCTGAAACAGGAAGAAAAATGTCTAACACAATGTGCACTTTCTAAAGAGTCTAGAAAGTCTAGAAAGCTGAAGACAGTAGATATAACATATAAACATGTAACACTTATGTAGTGGGATTTGTTTCATCTCTGTGTATCATCTGAGGCTGTTCACTTCACTGGGTATATGTGAGGGTTTACATCCACTTTAGGTAAAATATTTCATGTACACTCAGAGATAAGATCATTTCATCAAGCTGACCACTTTTATATATGTTCCACAAAAAAAACATTGGGAAGGCTCTTTGGAATGTGTGAAAAAAAAACATTTCCATTTGTTACCACAGCAGAGGGACTTCTTGTTCCTATTGGATCATAGGTGTTGTGATGTCACTGCGCTTGTAGTCCATTGATAACCTTCCTGCCCTGTATTTGAACATTAGTATGGACCTACAACTGGAGGAATAGTCTGCAGAAGCCAAAACATTGCACTCATAATTCACTGATTGCAGTTGCAATGTTTTGCAGGCTGCAATGCAAATCAAGTAATAAATGTACACTTTCTATTAATCAATACAGGCACATTTATACATTTTTTGCAAAAAGTGGTATCAGCCTCTAAGTGTATATTGTTCTCTTCTAAACCGGAAGTCCAATTTTCTGGTAAGTAACTTCTTTCGGTTTTGGGTGCAGGACATGTTTTGCTTCTCTCAACATAGTGAGGAAAACATTTCTATTGAAGCCAGCATCTTCTTTGAAAGTTTGGTTCATGGACTGTATATTATCTTCCTGTGAGCTGCTGAATTTATATCTTGGGATTTAGCGTCAACTTTTTTTTTTTTTGGACAACTTGTTGAACATTTTAGATTTGATGGAAATGTAACAGGAGGTAATGTTACTGGCTCTGCAGGACTCTTTTTTTCCCACAAGATGGCAGCAGCAAGCGTGTTTTCTTTAGCTTGATTGACTTTGGGCTGCAGCACCCTGGGAGATGTAGTTTGGAGGATCATCAGAATCTTTGCCATAACTGGGAAATCAACTACAATACCTAGTGACATCTGAGAGCAGGTAATAATTACAAATACAATTGGAAAAGCCTGGGAAGTAGGTGAGCAGTTGGGGGAGGGCGCCAACTGGAGACTTGCAAAGAGGAAGAAGTGATGAATAGGTCACAGACCCACAGTTAAGCTGAACTTTGTTAGTGCTGTCAGTCCCTGCTTGCAAGAAGCCATTCGCTAGCTGCTGATATTGCTACTAAGTTATGCCCCATGCGGCCAGTTTGTCTACTTTGCCCATTCAACTGCTGCAACTGTGTACACACTGACAGCAAAGTGCTGCAGCAGTGCCCACCTTTCATCCTACTGTCATAGCAGTGCGCACCCTGTCATCAAAGTGCTGCAACTGTACCCGCCTCCATCTGAGTACTTAACTATACTCAGAGCTCCCCCTCTATTACTCAAACTGTTTCCGAGGTGCAGTACTGTACCACCCAGTCTACAGACATATTCTTCCTTCTTTGCGTGCCAACATCTTCAAGGGCCCCAACTTAGGCAGCAGAAGATTCACGTTAAGGACTATCGTTAGACAACTTTACCCTGCGGGCAGTCCTATGCTTAATTTTAAATCCTTAACCCTAGGCCTCAACCTAGCCTGCTTCGTCTGAGAGCTCTCAAGTTACATACAGTGCCTTGCAAAAGTATTCACCCCCCTTGGCATTTTTCGTGTTTTGTTGTCTCACAACCTGGAATTAACATGGATTGTTTGAGGATTTGCATCATTTAATTTACAGAACATGCCCACAACTTTGAAGATTTTTTTTTATTATTCTTTATTGTGAAGCAAACAACAAATAGGACAAAGTAACAGAAAAAGTCAATGTGCATAACTATTCACCCCCCTAAAGTCAATACTTTGTAGAGCCACCTTTTGCGGCTATCACAGCTCCAAGTCTCTTTGGATAAGTCTCTATGAGCTTGCCACATCTTACCACTGGGATTTTTGCCCATTCCTCCTTGCAAAACTGCTCCAGCTCCTTCAAGTTGGATGGTTTGCGCTTGTGAACAGCAATCTTTAAGTCTGACCACAGATTTTCTATTGGATTGAGGTCTGGGCTTTGACTAGGCCATTCCAACACATTTACATGTTTCCCCATAAACCACTCAAGTGTTGCTTTAGCAGTGTGTTTGGGGTCATTGTCCTGCTGGAAGGTGAACCTCCGTCCTAGCCTCAAATCACACACAGAGTGGTACAGGTTTTGCTCAAGAATATCCCTGTATTTAGCACCATCCATCTTTCCCTCAACTCTGACCAGTTTCCCAGTCCCGACTGCTGAAAAACATCCCCACAGCATGATGCTGCCACCACCATGTTTCACTGTGGGGATGGTGTTCTTTGGGTGATGTGATGTGTTGGGTTTGCGCCAGACATAGCATTTTCTTTGATAGCCAAAAAGTTCAATTTTAGTCTCATCAGACCAGAGCACCTTCCTCCATACATTTTAGGAGTCTCCCATATGCCTTTTGGCAAACTCAAAACGTGCCATTTTGTTCTTTGCTGAAAGTAATAATGAACGATGAATGCAGCGCTAGCAACTAAACAAAACAAATGAGGTGAAAAATATGTGTTGCCGCTGCTGTAAAAAAGTACTATTACTTGGCATAAATAAAACAAGTGAATACAGCGCTGGCAATAGAACAACACTATAAGATAGATATGATATTTGGTGAGAAAAATGCACTAAAGTATAATAATGTGATCATACATAACACCTATTGCATAAGTGCTAAACATAAATGAGTGACATAAAATAAAATAGATTAGCAAGAAAAAACATGATGCTGTTATGACCAGAGTGACAGTAAACGTACACACACATGTATGACATGAGCTGAAATGCTGTGCAATTTCCCAAGAACAGTCCAGCTGGTCAGCAATAATAGGATATCAACCCTTCAGCCTATGATAACAGACAGTCACCTGATATGCTGCAGTTCAAAAAGGCAAAGAGGATGGCCCTGGAGCGTGGTCAATGGGATAAATGCTTGGACATCATGTTCCACCCAAAAAGCAAAAGAAAATACTATGGTGAAGTACTGTGGGGAAAGATTCAAATGCGCATAACAGCGCTACTCACGAAATCGAGCTTGCAAACAGGCATTCAGAGAAACTTCCGTAATCACCGCTGTTAGCGTGCATTCCACGGGAGACAGGAAGCAGCGTCACTGGTTAGCAACATGAGCCGGATATTGCGTCCGGATAATGGCTTTCTTCTGGCCACTCTGCCATAAGGCTGGGTTCACACTGCTGCAGTGCGAATTTAGCGCGATTTTGATCCGATTGCGTTGCGAATTTGCATTGCGAATTCTTTGTGTGTTCTTGCAATTCTACTGCAAATTTTGCAATCTATGGAGCTGAATTCGCATCGCACACGGATCAAACTCGCACAGGACCTTTTTTTCCCGCAGGTTATATTCGCAACGCGTTGATGTGAACGGCACTAATGTTAATCTATGTAATTTAAATGACTTGCGAATTTGAGCGATCGCAACGGCTCAAATTCGCAATAGAATTCGCAGCATTGTGAACCTAGCCTTAAGCCCAACTCTACGGACCGTACGGCTTATTGTCGTCCTATGTACAGATACTCCAGTCTCTGCTGTAGAACTCTGCAGCTCCTCCAGGGTTACCTTAGGTCTCTGTTCTGCCTCTCTGATGCCCTCCTTGCCCGCTCCGTGAGTTTTGGTGTGCGGCTGTCTCTTGACAGGTTTTCTGTTGTGCCATGCTCTTTCCATTTGGTTATGATAGATTTGATGGTGCTCCTAGGTATCATCAAAGATTTGGATATTTTTTTTATAACCTCACCCTGACTTGCACTTCTCAACAACATTGTCCCTTACTTGTTTGGAGAGTTCCTTGGTCTTCATGGCAGTGTTTGGTTACTGGTGCCTCTTGCTTAGGTGTTGCAGCCTCTGGGGCCTTTCAAAAAGGTGTGCATATGTAATGACAGATCATGTGACACTTAGATTGCACACAGGTGGACATCATTTCACAAATGATGTGACTTCTGAAAGGAATTGGTTGCACCAGAGCTTTTTATGGGCTTCATAACAAAGGGGGTGAATACATATGAACATGGAAATTATCATTTTTTTATTTCTGAAAAATAGTTTTATGTATATATTTTTCTAATTTTACTTCACCGACTTAGGCTATTGTGTTCTGATCCATCACATATAATTCAGATTAAAAAAACATTGAACTAAAGGCTGTAATGTAACAAAATAGGTAAAAAGCCAAGGTCGGGGGGGGGGGGGTGAATACTTTTGCAAGGCACTGTAGTTGATCTCCATTGTTACGTTTGTTTAATCACTTGGGGCTAATTATCTCATATGGAGAGTTATTGTTTATGCCATTGGGGTTACAATATATTCTGGAATCTAAAATCCCTGCAAGGGACCAGGTGAAGCTGATTGTGCACTCGTTAATATGTTTATGCTGGTTGACTTTAACGTGCCAATACATTCTATTATTATTTCATAAAGTTTAAAGTTTGCCAAAATTATACTGGTGGTATCAGTAAGGTTGGGCTTCACTTAGGGCTGGGCAAGAGCAGAGGACCCAAAATTAACCAGCAGCTCCTACGGGGGTAGCGTTAGTTCTGTATTGAACTGTGTTGTAATTTTACTGTCCCCTTTTATATTGTAAAGCGCTGCACACTCTGTTGGTGCTATATAAATCTTGTAGAATAATAATAATAATTTGTAGCCCTCTTTGACAAATGCACTCCCCAAACAAAATATTGCGGTAGACCATAGCTAAATAAGAGAACCAGAACATTTGCCAAGTGGAAGAGTGGGATTGATAATAAATTGGGCAGTCCCTCCATTCACAAGAGGGCATCTATGAGCAGTGGGGGTTCCTTTCCTGGGAAATTAGCCAGTAACTTAATCAAAGTAATTGGGAGCAGAAGAACTACTGCAACCCACATATACAGTAACATTAACCAAAAGTATATAACTGCATACTAGTCTGGAAACACAACCTTTTTATTAGAAGATTTTAATTTTAATTTTTTTAATTTTAACAGTACACACATCCAATGTACAAATAGATATTATCAGCAAACAGCCCAACAGGAGTCCTGGTGGAATTGTGCACGTATACCCGGCTATATATAGTTTTCCTAAGGGATACCTTCAGATTGAATGTTGCAGCAAAGTTCAGTTGCAGGGGTACCTGAGGAAGACAAGACCAGCAATGATGGAGAGATCCTCCAGCCATTGTCCAACCAGCCTGGAATGCAGCTTCTCACCAGCAGATACTGTGGTGTGACACTGGAGCAAAAAGTAAGTTTATCTACTTCTTAGTTTCTAATCTGTCATGCAACCAGACCTCTAACTACCACAAATGGCTGTCGGGTGCCTAACCTGCCTGTAGCCTATGCTGGTTATTGAGCCTTGAGCTAAAACTAGCTGTAGAATGCCAGACCAGAAGGGACAGGGTTAAAAGGAGCTGCATATAAACTCTATTGCAACAAATAGGTTCACCTACTAATATACCGTGTCCACTACACACATACAGTAGCACAGACTTGGCTATCTGGTATAATGCATGTACGATAATAACAATAGAACAGACTTGTCTGTCACTAGGTTTTTGATCAAGAAGTTATGACCATCTACAGTTAAACAGTTAGAATACAGTAACAATTAACTAATAGTCTCTGCTTCTGGCCTAGATAAAATACAGCAGCAGCTCCTGTATATGGACACATAATCTCCAAAAACCTCTCTATCTACTTCCTTCCTTTGGGGTTTTTTAAACCAGCCTCCCAGAGACAGGAAGTGCATATTTAATTAGCTCTGTAAAATTAAGAGCACAGATATTTATAAATACAGACAGTAGGGGGCAGCACATCCCTACATATGTATATGTGTATGTATGTGTACATCTCTGTACAAAGTCATCTTTTACCAGATCCAGGAGTCAGGCATAATTTTTGCTGCTGTCTGGTCTGAATGCATGTATTAAAGCACCCAAGTGTAACTTTCAATGTATGAAAGGTAACCAAGTAACAAAATGGCAAAGAGACATTAGGACTACAGGCAAAAAAAAGACAAGCAAGGTAGGAAAATAATTTTCTTTGTGATTTCATTTCTAGGCTTATTGGATCCAGAGTTAAAATCCAGTGCCACATTTAGAGTCAGAAGTGCATTTTTTTTCTCCTTTGAGACATAATTAGCCAGAAATGTCTCCGGTGAAGACGTACCTACAGGGGTAGCGAGGGTCGAAATTGTGACCCGGCCCCATGCAGGAACCATTGTGGATAGTTTTCCCCCCATTTCCACACTCAATCCTGAAGGATCCTATTGTGTGCTTGCAACTGCAGGTGAGGAGAAGAGGCGGGAAGCTGGCAGCACTGCGGGGGGGCGGGTGGGCACACAGCCTCATTGGCTCACTGACTTTGATTGAAAGCAGCGGGAGTCAATGGTGCCGCGCTGCTCTCTCAGCCAATGAGGAGGTGAGTCTCGGGCAGCCGAGAAACTCCTACAATATCGCTGGATCTCTATGGACCTCAGGTAAGTGTTAGGGGGGCTGCTGCACACATAAGGCTTTTTATCTTAATACATATGCAATAAGATAAAAAACCTTCTGCCTTTACAATCACTTTAATAATAACGAAAAGCAAAGCAACCTGGCCACGGCCAGTGTACAACCCTGTCAAGCTGTAATGTTAGCATTGGGCCGGGTGGCCAGGGAGGTGGTAAAACCATGGCTCAGCCACCTGTTTTTATTTTATTCTATTCTATATATTCTTTTTTGTAGACGCTATAACTTTTGCACAAACCAATCAATATACGCTTATTGCGATTTTTTTTTTTACTAAAAATATGTAGAAGAATACATATCGGCCTAAACTCAGAAAAAAATTTGCCTTTTTTTTTAAAAGAAAATGGGGATATTTATTATAGCAAAAAGTACAAAATATTGGGGGTTATTTACTAAAGGCAAATCTACTTTGCACTACAAGTGCAAACTACAAGTGCAAAGTGCACTTGGAAGTGCAGTCGCTGTAGATCTGAGGGGGACATGCAAGGAAAATAAAAAAACAGCATTTTAGCTTGCCCTTATTTGTATAATAAAACTAGCAGAGCTTCCCCTCATTTCAGATCTACCCCCCAGATTTACAGTGACTGCACTTCCAAGTGCACTTTCAGTGCAATTTCTGTGCACTTTGCACTTGTAGTTTGCACTTGTATTGCAAAGTGGATTTACCTTTCGTAAATAACCCCCATTGTGCTTTTTTCAAAATTGTTGCTCTTTTTTTGTTTATAGCGCAAAAAATAAAAACCGCAGAGGCGATCAAATACCACCAATAGAAAGCTCTATTTGTGGGGAAAAAAAAGGCGTCAATTTTGTTTGGGTACAACGTCGCACGACCGCGCAATTGTCAGTTAAAGCGACGCAGTACTGAATCGCGAAAAATGGCCTGGTCATTCAGCAGCCAAATCTTCCGGGGCTGAAGTGGTTAAACATATATAGAATACACCCGATTATTTTGACTTCCAAGTGTGCATACTTTTGACCCTGGTAGATTTTAAATGCTGATCATTTACATTTTGCCCATGCTAACATCCTCACAGATACGGATCGGCTGACCTCACAGGCGAGCCGCCGTTTCATAACGAAGAAAATAATTTTTGCGTCCAAGTTCACATTGTTTAATTTGGGTGTCACAATGAACAAGTAATGTTCCAGAGATTATTTACTTCAGCTGTCAGGATGGAGAAATAAGCCACGCCGGGCTTTTGGAAAAGGCTTCACGAAGATGGAATGAAGCTAGGAGTGATTTAAAGCAGAACAGCACTCAGACAGAGCTTCATTAGCATGGGAGACACTGGGCCGTTGTGTGCCGTTGTAGGGAACTGCGGCTGTGAAATGCAACACGTGGTGAGGCAATCGTCATCCACTACAGAAAATGACTTTCCAGAGCTGATATGACCTCATAGGAGCATGACAGGCCTTATTAATCATGTATAACGCTTCAGATTCTCAAATGTTTTTGCTGAATTTTTTTTTTTTTTTTTTTTTAGAGTCTAACCAAATAGGGATCAGGAAAGCAAATCAGATTGAGGTTTGAACCATAATTGTGAATCAGTTTGCCCAAAAATGGATCCTCTCCACGGACTCCAATTCCAGGTAAAACAAACAAGTCCTTTCAATAACGTCCCAAAGCTGTTTCCAAAGTGTTCAAGGAATGTAGTCAGCAAGTGCACTAGGCAAAGTGCATCAGAAGAAAGATAGCACCATCACCCGATCACACTGTCTCTTACCATCACGTGTAGACCTCCACACAAGGAAGGTCAGACAAGCAGTACAAAAACCTAGTCCTGAACAGGGATCCAATGGGGAAGTTTTACCACTCTCCTCTTTTTCATACATCTCTAATCAGCTGATGGTCTCATCTAGAATCTCCCATATGTTACAGGGAAAAGCGAAAAGATGCGTAACAGTAGTATTTTTAATAAAAGGTTTATTGATAAAAAATATTGCACTCAGTCACTTTAATACAAGTTAACAATCCGCATGTCATGCATAAGCAAACGTTTCTAACCGACAAAATGGCTGCCATGTCCCGATGTGCGATGATGTCACATATCACGACTACTTACGCGTTTCGTCACCTAATGTGCTAAATACAATTGCAGAAAACATTTCTATATCCAGTGTAATACAAAAAGTATTTGAATCAGAAAAGTGCTGGTGACTCAGATGCTCTTGAATAAAAGTCCTTTATTTGGTTACATGGGTACACGAGTACAGGCTACGCTGGCGCATTTCGGCTAAGAAGCCTTCATCAAAGCATCATATTGGCAGTGGAGCTGGGGTATCATTTTGCTTCTCTAATACAAAAAGTATGTTTGCATCCAAAATACCAAAACCATAAATCAAATGAACAAAGTCTTGTGATGTATGTGATCCACCACAGTGCTCTTCAGTGTTCCACTTGTTAATTAAAAGTGAACAACCATCACCAGGTGAATTCACCGCTTACCTCACAGCAAGTAATCAAAGCTTTTCAATATCTCCCAACTGCACATTATATGAATTTTAGTGTGGTGGAATCACTAATTAGTGTACAACGGCAACTAAAGAGATTTACACATAGCAGTGTGTCATTGTGGTCACTAATCATTTTGATTATATTTTTTGTTATTAGGAACACATGATTGGAGGTAGCTCTGATTGTACACATATTATTAGTTTGGAAGCGTTTCGTCATAAAGGACGTCGTCAGGGGTGTTGATGACCAAACATGTAGGGAGAAGTCATGACCTGTGATGTGATCTTTCCTATGATGTACTTTGCCTAGTGCATTTGCTGATCACATTCCGCAAGCACTTTGGAAACAGCTTTGGGGCGTTATTGAAAGGACTTGTTTGTCCTACCTGGAATTCGATGTCATAATCTGATTATTGTTTTAGCGCTGCACCTATTATATTATATATTTATATTTGTTTATGTATATTGTTATCTTCCAATGATATTGTGCCAGCAACTATTTTAGCATTAATTTGTAATTTTTTTATATTGTTTTTGGAAATTCATGTATTTTACTACATAGTGCAGCTGGTCATTTTATTTACTACAATGGACTGATTTACCCAGAAAATTGGAAAAGGGTTCACCATCTGCAATTCTGCAGTTATACTCCCAATGAAGTGAATCTTACCATCTTCCTATAGATGAATTCCAGGTATGAATATTTTTTATATACAGTAATGTGCAAAAGGTTGTAATCCCAGACAGACTTGGTGATGTTGAGATCGAGGGGCAAACTATCACGTCCAGGATTCTAATCAGCCAGTGGTCTTCTCTAGAATCTCCCAGAAGTTACAGGGAAAAGCGAAAGATGCATAACATAGTGTAGTAGTTTTAGTAAAAGGTTTATTGATAAAAAATATTGCACTCACTTCAATATAAGGTAACAATCTGCATGTCATGTATAACCAAACGTTTTCAACCGACAAAATGGCTGCCATGTCCCGATGCTGTCCTGATGATGTCACATATCACAACTCCTTACATGTTTCGTCATCAATGACGTCGTCAGGGGTGTGGATGACGAAACGCATAGGGAGGAGTCATGACCTGTGATGTGATCTTTTCTATGATGCACTTTGCCTAGTGCACTTGGTGACCACATTCCTCTAGCTCTTTGGAAACAGCTTTGGGAGGTTATTGAAAGGACTTGTTTGTCTTACCTGGAATTGGATGTCACAATCTGATTATTGTTTTAGTGCTGCACCTTGATTATATTTGTTTATGTATATTGTTATCTTCCAGTGATATTGTGCCAGTAGCTAACGTCATATAACGTCTTTCAGGATATCAAGCCGCTGGGGGCGCGCATTGCGGCGATGGTTGTTGCGGCGTGTCAGTCTGACACACCGCAACTCCGATTTAGGTAAAGAGTCTCTGATGGGGACTCTTTACCACGTGATCAGCCGTGTCCAATCATGGCTGATCACGATGTAAACAGGAAGAGCTGTTGATCGGCTTTTCCTCACTCGCGTCTGACAAGCGCGAGTAGAGAAGAGACGATCGGCTGCTCTCCTGACAGGGGGGTCTGTGCAGATTGTTTATCAGTGCAGCTCCCCCTCGGATGCCCACCCAGGACCACCAGGATGCTGCCAGGACCACCAGGGATGGCCACCACACTGGACCACCAGGTATGCTACCCTAGACCACCAGGGAAATGCCAATCAGTGCCCAGGCAGCTGCCAATCAGTGCCAAATAAAAATGCCTGCCAGTGCCACCAGTGATGCCTATCAGTTAAATCTATCAGTGCCAGCCATCAGTGCCCATCAGTGCCACTTTTCAGGGCCCATCAGTGCCGCCTATCAGTGCCCATCAGTACCCAGCAGTGCTGTCTATCAGTGCCACCCATAAGTACCCATCAGTGCAGCCTTTCAGTGCCCATCAATGTTGCCTATCAGTTCCCATCAGTGCCGCCTATTAATGCCCATCAGTGCCACCTATCAGTGCCCATCGGTGCCGCCTATCAGTGCCCATCATCAATGCCCATCAGTGCCACCTCATCAGTGCCGCCTCATTGGTGCTGCCTTATCAGTGCCCATCAGTGCAGCTTATCAGTGCCCATCAGTGAAGGAGAAAGTTTACATATTTACAAAATTTTATAACAAAACCAAAGAAAAACTTTTTTTCTTCAAAATTTTCGGTCTTTTTTTTTTTATTCGTTTAGCAAAAGATAAAAACCGCAGAGTTGATCAAATACGATCAAAGCTCTATTTGTGGGAAATTATAAAAGTTTGGGTACAGTGTATCAGCATGACCGCGCAATTGTCATTTAAAAAGTGACAGCACTGAAAGCTGAAAATTGGCCTGGGCAGAAAGGTGCGAAAGTGCCTGGTATTGAAGTGGTTAAAAAAGTGAGACAGTCATAAAGTGATTCCAGAGGCTACCTTCAGATGTCATCATTTTTACAGTCACGATATAACAGGACTCCTTGTTCTTCTCTATGCTGAAGATAGTTCTTAATGAAATTGAATTATTATTATTATTAATATACAGGATTTATATTAGCGCAGTGCTTTACAATATAAAGGGAGACAGTACAGTTACATAGTTATTCTGGCTGAAAAAAGACCATCTACAAATCAACAAATAAAACGAAAAAAATCTTTTTATCCAGGCCTTTCCTAAAACAATCTACTGAGCTGGCCATAGCTGAGCTCCTCCATGCCTCTTATCAGTTTGGTTGCCCTTCTCTGCATTTTCTCCAGTTCCCTAATATCCTTTTTATGAACTGGTGCCCATACAGTGCTATTCAGTTGCAATACAATAAAATATAAGATTAACCACTTGCCGACCGTATAACTTAGATACACAGCAGCAAAGTGGCACAGCTTCCCCAAATCACATATCTTGTATCCGATACGTCTGGGTGTGGGACACGCATGTGTGCTGCTTGCGGCCCGCTCCTACTGTGATTATACACAGCGGGAGCTGTTCGGCGGGTACCGCAGACTCGATGTCTGCTGCCACACGCTGATCCTTCGGTACAGAGGGAGAACAGCGATCTGCCTATGTAAACAACGCAGATCACCGTTCTGTCAGTACAGAAGGCATGGATCCTGTATCTCTGCAAAGCAGGGGCACCGATCCATGCCATCCCCTAGTACAAGCACCTCCCCCACAGTAAGAAAACACCAACTAGGCACACATTTAACCCTTTGATTGCCCCTGATGTTATCCCCTTCCCAGCCAGTGTTAGTACAGTGACAGTCCACATTTTTAGCACTGATCACTGTATTAGTGTCCCTGGTCCCCAAAAAGTGTCAGTTAGTGTCCGATTTGTCTGCCGCAATATCGCAGTCCTGCTATAAGTCGCTGATCGCTGCCATTACTAGTAAAAAATAAATAAATAAATGAATAAATATAAATATATATATATATATATATATCCCATAGTTTGTAGACGCTATAACTTTTGGGCGAACCAACCAATATACGCTTATTGGGTTTTTATTTAAATATGTAGCAGAATACATATTGGCCCAAATTGATGAAGAAATTAGATTTTTTAATTTTTTTTATTGGATGTGTTTTTTAGCAGAAAGTAAGAAATATTGTTTTCTTTTTTTTTTTCAAAATTGACGGTCTTTTTTTGTTTATAGCGCAAAAAAATAAAAACCTCAGAGGTGATCAAATACCACCAAAAGAAAGTTATATTTGTGGGAAAAAAGGACACCAATTGTATTTGGGTACAGCATCGCAATTGTCAGTTAAAGTAATGCAGCACTGTATCGCAAAAAATGGCCTGGTCATGAAGGGGGGAGTAAATCCTTTTGTTATTTTGCATTGCAAAACTCAATAAAAATCTTTGTAAAGCGAAAGTGTCTTTTTGGCTTTTATTCCATTTTAGAATTTTAGCATTTATCAGTTGCGCAAACTAAACTAAATTTTGGTCAGAGCACCCCTTTAAAGCCAACTAAAGTTGATTAAGTCTATTACTGGTGACAACACAGCAGTGTTAATTTTGGACTGCAAAACATTTCATCACAGGTAAACATAGACAAATATGGGACAGTGGCGGCTGGTGCTCAAAATTTTTTTTTTGGGGGGGGGGGGGGGGGGTGGGGGGTGGCGCAAAAAAAAAATCATCAATTGTAGCCACTATGCTATCAAACGCTGCCACTGTGCCATCAAACACTGCCACTGTGCCATCAAACGCTGCCACTGTGCCATCAAACGCTGCCACTGTGCCCATCAAAAGCTGCCACTGTGCCATCAAACGCTGCCAGTGTGCCCCTTTAAATGCTGCCATTCTGCCCATCAAATGCTGCCAGTGTAGCGCACTCTCTGCGCCCCCAGCCCACCCTTTTTTGAAGCCTATTAGAGCCTCTGGCTCTAATCAGGTGTTTTCAAATAATACACCCCCTCCTGCCCCCGCCACAGGAATCCATGCATCTGGCGTCCTGAAAGGGGCCGGGCGCATGGATAGGGAGGCGGCAGCAGGGATGGGGGGGTGGCGTCCGTGCGCCCACAATGCACGGGCTGCCACTGATACGGGAGCTGTTTTACCTGCCAAATGATTTGTATTTATGTCTATCCAGTCCTGAGATTTAAACAGCTCTGCCATGGAGAACAGCCAGGCACATAACGCCACTTTTCCTGTGACAGTTATGGAATACAGTTGTGTGTCATCTTCTCATCCCACTGCTGACTGACTAGTGAAGTGGTCATCTTCTTCCTCACTCCGCTCTCTACTTCTATAAACATGTTCCTTATCAACACATGCACACCTGATTGGCTCACAGATCTATCACTCCCTTGCCCAGTCTCAGTGCTGCTGTAAAGAGGATTACAGTAGTTACATTAGTATATTAAAAACACATTTAATGATTTATTAATAAATTCATAGCTGCATTAAATCGTGTCTTTTATGTCTGCTTGAAATTCACCTATAAAACTGCAGGGCGCGGCAAGTAGGTATACTGGCCATTAAAAAAACACAACTTGGAAAATAAAAATTGTGATAACAGGGTGAAAAAATATACATCATAAAATTTGCAGAATGGAAAGTCGAGTATAAAAATGTGAAAGAGGCTGTAGATGGCGGGCACTTCACATGTGTGTTATTCTTTGCATTTTTCACACTTTAGCTTCAATTTGATGTATGTTTTAGAGCTGCTGTTTTCCTTCCTGTGAAATGTGCCTTTAAGTTCAGGTGATTTAGGGCCCCCCGGATAAAGGCCGGTCTTGTTGGCCCTCTTACGCAGGCTGCAGTTGTGTGAAGTAATGCGCTGTGTTAATTCTTTCATGGCGTGCAGCACTTTATTTTGCGTTATGCCTCATTAAAGACTAGCTCCATGGGTAAGTGCTTACAATTTACCCTCATTATTTATTACCTGAATGGCTGCTGTGTATTAGAGGACTGACAGAACCCAAATACAATGAAACCGAGAAACCAGGCAAAGTCCTTCTTTACACCTTTTATGGGCTCAGCAGAACAAATGTTATCTATCTATTATCTCTATATCATTGTTGGTATATGTAGATTTACCACAATGTACAGCATTTTTCTTTCTTTCTCTTTCTTTTTTTCTTTCTTTCTCTCTCTCTCTCTCTCTCTCTCTCTCTCTCTCACCCTCCTTGCTACTCAGTAGAGTCCAGTAAGCCCCTCTCTCTGGCGGATCCCCCACACACCGGCTTGACCCCGTGCAGCTTGGGGCACATGGGACGGAGCACCTCTCTATCCCAATCTATATCCCTATACTTTCTTTCTTTTTTTTTCTCTCTCTCTCTCTTTCTTTCTCTCTCTTTTTGGGGTACCCTTCTTGCTACTCAGTAGACTCCAGTAAGTCACTCCTTCTGGCAGATCCCCCACACCGACTCGACCCCTTGCATGTTGGGGCACATGGGATGGAGCACCTCTTTATACCATCTATATCCCCATATCCCTATTCTTTTTTTGCTCTTTCTTTCTCTTTCTTTTCGGCAGACCCTCCTCGCTACTCAGTAGACTCCAGTAGGCCACTCTTTCTGGCAGAACCCCCACACACTGATTCGACCCCTTGCAGCTTGGGGCAAATGGGACGGAGCACCTCCTATATACCAATCTATATCCCCATATCCCTATTCTTTCTTTTGCTCTTTCTTTCTCTCTCTTTTTAATGTACCCACCTCGCTACTCAGTAGACTCCAGGAGGCCACTCTCTGTGGCAGATCCCCCACACATCGACTCGACCCCTTGCAGCCTGGGGCACAAGGGACGGAGCACCTCTCTATCCCCATCTATATCCCCATATCCCTATTATTTCTTTCGCTCTCTCTCTCTTTTTTAGGGTACCCTCCTCGCTACTCAGTAGACTCCAGTAGGCCACTCTTTCTGGCAGAACCCCCACATACTGACTTGACCCCTTGCTGCTTGGTGCACATTGGTACATGGGGCGGAGCACCTCTCTACCCCTATCTATATCCCCATATCCCTATTCTTTCTTTCTCTCTCTCTCTTTTTCGGGCACCCTTCTTGCTACTCAGTAGACTCCACAAGGCTACCCTCTTTGGCAGAACCCCCACACACTGACTCGACCCCTTGCAGCTCGGGGTACATGGGACGGAGCACCCCCTTATACCCATCTATATCCCCACATCCATTTTCTTTCTTTTGCTCTTTCTTTCTCTCTCTTTTTGGGGTACCCTCCTCGCTACTCAGTAGACTCCAGTAGGCCACTCTCTGTGGCAGATCCCCCACACCGACTCGACCCCTTGCAGCTTGGGGCACATGGGACAGAGCACCTTTCTATCCCCATCTATATTCCCATATCCCTATTCAGGTAAATGTGTCCCGGGCGCCAACTTTGAGGAGGCGCCACCCGCTCCTGGGAGCCAAATTGAGAGATCAGATGACTGTCAGGTCAGCATTTGGGAATTATTAAGCACAGGATGTATGTGTGAAACGCGTCTGCGTGATCACAGTTTGGTGTCTTTGGTGTTATCTTTGTGAAAAAAAAAAAAGGCAATCGGAAGTTCTGGATGTGCAGCCATTTCTTTCTTCTTTCCAAGTTTCCCACGGAGGCGGGCCGGGGCTAGCACTCTGCAAGATACTCCAATCAGCCTTATTTTTATACACCTGGAGCAGTGGTTATTTTTCCCAGCTTAGCTTACTCTAGGGATATCGTGGCTGCGGCCGCCGGCTGGTTGTATCGGGCAGAGTCTGTCACACACAGACTCACTGACCGCTGGAGCTGAGTGCTTCAGACAGTGCTGTCTGCCTGCACCTAAAGCAGTGGTTCTCAACCTTCCTAGTGCCGTGACCCCTTGAAAAAATTTCCCAAGTTGTGGGGATCCCTAACAGTAAAATTATTTTCGTAGCGTGGGTTGTCAGCACCTAATGCAAGACAAGTAATTTGCGCCCCTAACCCACGGACATTTAGCGCTCCCTGAGTCCCTTCCACTTGTACAGTATTAAAACCCCTTATGGTACATTTTAGGATGTACAACTCTTTCTCTTTGTTCTCCTTTCTTTCCCTTTTATCCCACTATCCTAATTTCTTGTTTTTTTTCCCCATCCCTCTCTCTAGTCATCTTTCTTGTTCTTTCTCTTATGCTGTGGACTTTTCGACAGCAAAGGTCCGACAGAACGAATCTGCCGAACAATTCGATTGTGTGTGGGCTTCATCGGACCTTTGCTGTCGAAAAATCAGACGGACTTTAGATTTAGAACATGTTTCAAATCTTTCCGACGGACTCGTGTCTGTTCGAAAAATCCGTTCGTCTGTATGCTAGTCCGACAGACAAAAAACAACGCAAGGGCAACCATTGGCTACTGGCTATAAACTTCCCTATTCTAGTCCCTTCGTACGTCATCACGTTCAAACCAACGGACTTTCGAACAGACTTTAGTCCATTCGTGTGTGGGCAAGTCCGGTCGTTCGAAAGTCCGTAGTAACTCCATTGAAAGTCCGTCGGACCTTTGATGCTGAAAAGTCTGCTCGTGTGTACGCGGCATTATTCTTTCTCTCCATTTTTCTTTGTTCCTCCCCCTCTTTTCCTCTCCCTTCCATGTATTCTCTATTTTTATTCCTTCTCTTACTCCTTGGTGAAGGGGGAGGGGGGCGTTGGGGAATGGGATGAGTGGCAGTGCTGGGGGGAGTTCTGATCAACCAGCTTGGGTGCTCTTGATCAAGGTCATCTGCTGTGTCTCCAGCTTCACTGTGTCTCCGACTTTGTGGCGTCTCGTAGCAGTGACACCTATGCCAAAATCAAGAGATAGGGTCTCCCCCAGCCCCTCCCACTTCACATTCCTCACCATTCAGCTGACCTCTAGTCTCTGTCCCCCAGCCATGCTGTGAACTAAATGGGCGGCCGCGAAAAGGCTAAGTGGACGACCGTGGGCTCCAGGATCAGCCTTGCTGGGCGGCCACAAAAAGACTGCGAGAGAGATGCGGGCTTCAGGAACAGCCCAGGATTTGATGACCCCTGGCAAATCATCATTCGACCCCCGAGAGGGTCCTAACCCCAGGTTGAAAACCACTGACCTAAAGAGAGCCGCCTAATGAACCGGGCGGGCAGCTGCTTGATCTGTGACAGGCGCCTGCACTGCCACTGATCGCAGGACAGGGGGAGCTGGGATCCAACCAGACCTGCTGGCTGCTGAACTTGCGATGCAGGAAGGAGGCAGCAGTACCCGGAGATGCCTGTACCGGAGAGAGACCAAGCGGATCCAGCGTCTGGAGGAGGAGGCGGGGACATGTCGGGGGGAACCAAAAACAAATATTGGATATGCTGGTAAGAGAAACCCCCGTGTACTTCACTGAATACCATGGAGCGTTATCAGGGGGCCAGCTGTTCCTTCCTTATTCCTGCAGCCTGTACCCTTATGACATGCATGTGCAGCATCAAGGGGTGGGCTGCAAAAATCTGAAAGATAGCCAGGTCTTGATGACACCAGAGAAGAACATGGCAGCATGGGACCAGGTGTGCAGCAGTGGAGTGGTGGATCCCTACAGAACAACCCTGTATTCACCGGGTATGTGAGTATGTTTTTTGGTGGATTAGCAAGTCAAAAATGTAAGGTGTGTGTGTGTGTGTGTGTGTGTGTGTGTGTGTGTGTGGGGGGGGGGGGGTAATCATGGTGGGGGGAGTAAAGTTCCTCTTTAATTTGGGATGGTTTTCAGTTTTTTGTTTTTTTAACCTGTGGACATCTTTTATTTTGTCTTTCAGTCCCGGCTGTGGTTTTTCCCTTCAGACACATTGTTCTGGACGGGACCTAGAACCTAGTGGTGATTAGAGTTGCCACCTCATCCCTTCAAACCCGAACACCTTTGAATTACACGGGTTCTGAGGCTAATTAAATGCAGATAAGGCACCAAGTGAGTTTAATTACCACCTTAATCAGCCACAGAACCTGTGTAATTCATATGTGTTTGGTTTTAAAGGGATGAGATGGCAACCATAGCGGTGATCCCTGTAGTAACGGTACCACAGTGATTTCCAGCTTCCGCAAGGGACCAGGTTAAGAACATGCATAGTTACAATGGTCCAAGCTGGAGCAATGTAACTATGCAATAATATGCCATATCTAAACTTCAACTGTAAGGAGTCTTTAACTTCTATATGAATAACATTTTTGCAGTATAGGCTCGCTTGAAAACATTTTCCTCTACTATGAAAAGACAAAACAAGGTCTGTATATCACCATCTCTTTTTTTCAGTGAAAAAGATTTTTCTTTCCGTCTCCCTAAATGATCTCGGCTGGGTCAGATCCTTCTAAATCAGTGCTTCTCCACTCCTATCCTCAGGACCCACTAACAGGCCAGATTTCAAGTATTACTTTGGGGAGATGCAGACTAGAATACTGCAGCAAATGATATCACCTGTGATGCATTTCAGTTATCTTGCACACCTGGCCTGTTAGTGGGTCCCGAGGACAGGAGTTGAGAACTAGTGTTCTAAATGGTTTCAGTTCATGGACTACACACAGCTGGAGCTGCATTTAGTAATGCTGGAGGGCACAATTTACAGCTTGCGTGGGTGTCATGCAACCTCCTGACATGTCACAAGGACGGAGCGTGTGCCGCCTTTGGTAACTTTACTGTTGGCTGTGACCTTTAGCTCTCATCTCATGGTAAAGCTAACTAGCGTGGCCACTGGGTTGTTTTAAAGTAAAACGTACATGGCTATAGATATTAAAGCCCAATTGGACTTTCAGTTTAAATTGTCTAAATACATTCCAGGTACATCAAAAAATGTGTTCAACACCTCACAATTTTTTTTTTCTTTATAAACCAACCACAGCTTTAGTAGGAAAACAAAAAAAAGTGCAATCATATTTCTTACCATATTTCCTCTTTAGAAAGGGTCATTCTTCATGGCATGCTGTAGAGTAGGACCCTTGCTCTCTGTAGGAAAGCAGTGGTCTCTCTGCAGAAGTCTGACATGGCTCACTGTGAGTCAGAGTCGGGGCTCTTCAGTTAGCAGGGAGCATGAGCTTTGCTGATTGCAGAGCTATAGATCTGACTCACTTGGATTTGTGTGGGACCTCTGCAGGGAGACCACTGCCTACAGGAATTTTCCCTGAAGCATGTTGGCAAAAGTTAGGCTTTTATGCTTTTTCTTAAGAACACAAACTGTAATGCCGCGTACACACGGGCGGACTTTTCGACCGGACTGGTCCGACAAACTTTCCAGCGGACTTTCGACAGACTTTTGACGGACTTTCTAATGAACGGACTTGCCTACACACGATCACACCAAAGTCCGACGGATTCGTACGTGATGACGTACACCGGACTAAAATAAGGGAGTTGATAGCCAGTAGCCAATAGCTGCCCTTGCGTCATTTTTCGTCCGTCGGACTAGCATACAGACAGAGGCATATCTAGTGAAAATGGCGCTTATGGCAAGCACTGAAACTGCACCCCTGTCAAAAAAAAAAAAAAAAAAAAACAGCTAACAAAACTACAAGTCAAGCTCTTTAATCTTTCTATTAACAAATTATGGATTAGTACTACATAAACTGCCCAATGGATCAGTTCGCCCCTGGTCATTAAACATTCTACATTCAGTGAAAGTTCATGTACTGCAAAGTTTGCACTGCATGAACTTTCGCTGGATGTGGACTGTTTAAGGAGCTTGTTGCACAAATCACTTTATTAAACTTTATGATATCTATTTATTTAATCCATAATGAGCACTATTTTATTGTGTGTATATGCCAAGCAGAAGCAGCCAATCAAATATGGTGCTCAATATGGATTAAATTAATATGCGTAGCCATAAATATCAGAAATAAAAGTGTAATAAAGTGATTTGTGCAACAGCAGGTACTACTTTTAAATAGACTGCAAATGTGACTACAGCTGATGACCAGACTGCGAATGTGACTATAAGAGATGACCAGACTGCGAATGTGACTATAAGAGATGACTAGACTGCGAATACAGGAGATGACCAGACTGCGAATGCGACATACTACAGGAGATGACCAGACTGCGAATACAGGAGATGACCAGACTGCGAATGCGACATACTACAGGAGATGACCAGATTGCGAATGTGACTATAAGAGATGACCAGACTGCGATAGTGACTACAGGAGATGACCAGACTGCGAATACAGGAGATGACCAGACTGCGAATGCGACATACTACAGGAGATGACCAGACTGCGAATGCGACATACTACAGGAGATGACCAGACTGCGAATGTGACTACAGCAGATGACCAGACTGCGAATGCGACATACTACAGGAGATGACCAGACTGCGAATGTGACTACAGCAGATGACCAGACTGCGAATGCGACATACTACAGGAGATGACCAGACTGCGAATGCGACATACTACAGGAGATGACCAGACTGCGAATGCAACTACAAGAGATGACCAGACTGCGAATGTGTCTACAGCAGATGACCAGACTGCGAATGCGACTACAGGAGATGACCAGAGACTGCGAATGCGACTACAGGAGATGACCAGAGACTGCGAATGCGACTACAGGAGATGACCAGAGACTGCGAATGCGACTACAGGAGATGACCAGAGACTGCGAATGCGACTACAGGAGATGACCAGAGACTGCGAATGCGACTACAGGAGATGACCAGAGACTGCGAATGCGACTACAGGAGATGACCAGAGACTGCGAATGCGACTACAGGAGATGACCAGGGACTGCGAATGCGACTACAGGAGATGACCAGAGACTGCGAATGCGACTACAGGAGATGACCAGAGACTGCGAATGCGACTACAGGAGATGACCAGAGACTGCGAATGCGACTACAGGAGATGACCAGAGACTGCGAATGCGACTACAGGAGATGACCAGAGACTGCGAGTGCGACTACAGGAGATGACCAGAGACTGCGAATGCGACTACAGGAGATGACCAGAGACTGCGAATGCGACTACAGGAGATGACCAGAGACTGCGAATGCGACTACAGCAGATGACCAGAGACTGCGAATGCGACTACAGCAGATGACCAGACTGCGAATGCGACTACAGCAGATGACCAGACTGCGAATGCGACTACAGGAGATGACCAGACTGCGAATGCGACATACTACAGGAGACGACCAGACTGCGAATGCGACTACAGCAGACGACCAGACTGCGAATGCGAATACAGCAGACGACCAGACTGCGAATGCGACTACAGCAGACGACCAGACTGCGAATGCGACTACAGTAGACGACCAGACTGCGAATGCGACTACAGCAGACGACCAGACTGCGAATGCGACTACAGCAGACGACCAGACTGCGAATGCGACTACTGCAGACGACCAGACTGCGAATGCGACTACTGCAGACGACCAGACTGCGAATGCAACTACTGCAGACGACCAGACTGCGAATGCGACTACTGCAGACGACCAGACTGCGAATGCGACTACTGCAGACGACCAGACTGCGAATGTGACATACTACAGCAGATGACCAAGTAGCCAGTTTTAAAATTTAAGCTTTCAGCGATGCACAGCTATACAGGGGGATAAAGAACATTGTCAGGGAGGGTTTAATAACACTGAGTCTATAGGTAGAAAGACCTACCTGACCAGCCGGGCTCACCTCTCAGAGGTCCGGGGGTGGAGCTTTCCGTGATAGGGGCGGGGCTTACAGCGATAGGGGGCGGGAATATTCTTGGTCCAGGAGAGGCGATGTCAGTGCTCCGAGCACATACAGAATACATGGGGCGGGGCAGGGCAGGGTCAGAGTGTCCCCTCCCTGCTGACAGAGCCTCCCTCAGCCTAAACCGAGCCCCACAGCCATCTGATAGAACACCAGCGCCGCGATCCTGCAGGCTGGCCGCGGCGCCGGGGGCTGTATTAGTCTGGGAGGACAGGTGGGGGTTTTTTATTCATGCAGAGGGCGGCTTTTTGCCGCCCCTTCCCCCCATGTCGCCCATGGCACTTGCCATGGCTGCCATACCTTAGATACGCCACTGCATACAGACAAACGGATTTTTCGACCGGACTCGAGTCCGTCGGAAAGATTTGAAACATGTTCTATTTCTAAAGTCTGTCTGATTTTTCGACAGCAAAGGTCCGATGAAGCCCACACACGATTGAATTGTCCAGCAGATTCATTCTGTCGGACCTTTGCTGCCCTAGCGTGGGTTTTCGTTCGTCGGACTAGCATACAGACGAGCAGATTTTTGGGTCCGGCGGAGTTACGACGTAAAGATTTGAAGCATGTTCCAAATCTAAAGTCCGTCAGGTTTGCGACTGGAAAAGTCCGCTGAAGGTCCGGTGAAGCCCACACACGATCAGATTGTCCGCCGGATTTGGTCCGTCGGCCTCCGTCAGACCAGTCTGGTCGAAAAGTCCGACTGTGTGTACGCCCCATAAGACTTTGCTTTAATAAAATATATTTTGCTCTTTTTAACTGTAAGTTCAATTAGACAATAAAGTGGACCAATCAGGGCCGGGACAAGGAGTGGGCAGAAGGGGCAGCTGCCCTGGGTGCAGCATGTATTATTGGGATGGGGGCGTTGCAAGTTCTTTCTACTATAAGGTTGACAGGAGTAGTGAGAGCGGCATCACTACTTCTGTCAGCCCAGCGCTGGAAGCAGCAAAGAGAGGAGGAGAGAGCCAGAAGGAGGTCCAGGCTGTGCTCTCTCTCCTCCTCCTCCTCATAAGCTCGCACATAATGAAGGAGGGCACAGTTTGGCATATTTGCCCTGGGCACTGGGACTGGCACTGGGACCAATCCCCAGGTTTTCTACTTTTTAGCATAGAAGATTGGCTCCGCAGGAGGTTTTCAGTTCACCATATATGTCGGTAATACAATTGTGATACTCCTGAATAGGAAAATGCAGAACCCTCCCAGAGAAGGTATGCCACTTACCAGCAGCATTTTACTTCTTTTGGTCTTATGAAGGCTCAGGTTAAAGTATCAGATGGCTCATAATACATGACCAAGGGCTCTCAGAGCACCATGAATTATCTAAAGAGGCAGCACAACAGATACTGCTTGCATTGAGACTTAGTATATCTGACTGAAACAATGTATCAAAAAATCCACCCCCCACACACAAGCCCAAATCACAAATGGGTATGGAAAACGGTGGTACAGTGAAAAGCAGGGGAAGCCAAAACAGCTTGGATCAAATGCGCAAGATCCATTACTACCAATTGTATGTGCAACCAAAGCCAACCTTTCACAAAGGACCCCTAAATTCGGCCTCATCGCTTGGTCACCTTTTTACTCATTTATTCGTGTGTAGGCTTAAGCTGAACTCTGAACAACAATAGTTTTTTTTCAGCAAACAGATATGTACAAAACCACTTTGTATTTCCTTTTATTAGGTTGTATTACTGTTGATGTAAACCCAAAACTGAATGACCTTTAGTATGCTAAAGCACTGCATATCATTAACTATTGCCTATGGTGAGTGTTGTAATTTTTAATGTCACAAAGTATTTGCATGGTGATTTTTAAAACTCAAATTTTTGGGGAAAAAAAATACACTAATACATTTTAATGAACACAAGCACAGTAGAATTCACAATTATGGGTAAAATATAAAAGATGATGCTACCCCAAGTAAATAGATACCAAACATGACATGCTTTAAAATTGGGCATGCCTGTGGAATGGTAACAAACTATGGTACATTAAATTATCCATAAGCAATGCTTTAAAAGGATTTACAGGTTACTAGTTTAGAATTACATAGGAGTTCTGATGCTAGAATTAATGCTCTCGCTCTGACTTTCGCGGCGATACCTCACATGTGATCACATTTACATATGCGTACGGTACCTACGTGCGTGTTTGCATTTAGACGTGAGCACAGGGTGACCGGGGCACTTTACATTTTTTAAAAATTATTATTTATTTTATTTTAACACTGTACTTTACATTTTTTTTAAATTAACTTTATTGCCGTCACAAGGAATGAACAGCATCCCTTGTGATAGCATGGACTGCGATAGGTCCTCTATTTGGAGAGATCTGGGGTCTGTCAGATGTCTCCTCTGACCTTCAAAGCATCTGATCAAACCAAGAATGGTTTGATCAGATGCTTTGACAAGCCGGTAACAGCTTGTTTACAACAAACCGAAACTGCAAGTGACACAAACTTCTGATCTCACAGAGGGTCGAACAACGTCAGTTCTTCTCTCTCTGTTGAGTGCACTGGATGCTGCCAGTTGGATCAGTCATGGGCTGCCCGATGGGATGGGAGAGCCCGGGAAAGGTGGCAGCAGGCCAGGTTCCCGGGCCGCAGCCCTGTGGTTGGGGACTCCCGCCCTTAGGGACAAAGTATATGTAGTACTTTGTCATATATTCCTATGTGAAGCTGTGAAGTCAGACAGGGCACCCCTCCTCCTTCCATGGGTGTCCAACAACATATCTAGCAAGGAGATGGCTGCTTTGAGAGATGGCACTTTTCTCTGTGTCCAGGTCCTTGCCCACTTGCCTGGAACATTTTAGCTGATTAGCGCCCTCTGTCTGTCAAAGCAGATGTCTCCTTTCTATCTGCATTGTCGAATGGCTGTGGAAGGAGGAGGGGGCACCATGGCCAACCTTGCAGCTAGCCTTAGACTGCACATACAGTAGGAAGACAGGACAAAGTACTACAAGTACTGAGAAACAGAACACATTCATAAAAATTGAAGTGACACTTCTGCTTAAATCAGATTCTGGGGACTGGGTTTGCCAGTGATTGTAAAGCTTCATTTTTTTTTTATTTAAAAAAATACACATGGCATACTTACCAGCTCTGTGCAATGGTTTAGCACAGAGCAGACCCGATCCTCCTTTTCCTGGGGTCGCCCCACTGGTGCTCCTGGCTCTTCCACTTGTCGAGTGCCCACCATAGAAAGCCATCTATAGACACAAACTGCAGAGCTCAGCCCTGCCACCCACTTCCTTGTCATAGGATTTGATTGACAGCAGTCAATGGGCAATGGCTCCCCTGCTGTCATTCTGCCCAGTGAGGAGGGACAGAGCAGGGAGAGTCACTGCTCTCCTGCACAACACTGGATCGAGATCGGGCTTAGGTAAGTATAAGGGGAGGTTGGGTGGATCCTCTATAACAGACGTTAATTTAGACATGTAATTTGACCTAAGCACTAATATCTGTAGTGTTTACTTATCTCTCTCCAAAGCTTTAAGTGCTGTTTCTCTCTGGTGCTTTGTTCCTCTGTTATCAGCAGAGTCACTTCTGACAAATTCTCCGACAGATGAAAAATTTCTAACAGATCTGCACTTTTCAAAGAGTGTAGAAAAGGGAAGACAGCAGATATGCAAGTGCAACTTATGTAGGAGGATTGGTTTCATCTCTGTGTATCATCTGAGGCCAGTCACTTCACTGGGTATATGGGAAAGTTTACATCTTCTTTAAAGTCTACTATGTGAAGGTTTACATCCACTGTCGCAAAAAATGGTCTGGTCAGGAAGGGGGGGGGGGGGTAAATCTTCCGGAGGTCAAGTGGTTAAATTGTTTGTAAATCCTTACATATACCCAGTAATATGACTAGCCTCAGGGGATACAAAGAAATGAAACAAATCCTCCTACATAATTTGTACCTGTTTATCAGAGGACTTTTCTTCTCTACATCCGTTCACAGTCCAGAGTTTTTTAAACTTCTCAGCTGTAAGAAAAAAGGGGGTGGAGAACTGACATTACACTCTGCAGAGCTCAGTTAGGAGAGCACTGAGAGCCGATTGGAGGGAAGAGACACATCCCCCTTCACACAAAGCACAGATACAGAGCTGAGGCTGTCAATCAGCTGTAGCTCCCTCCCCTGTTACCATTTTTCTCTTGGTTATACCTCTTTGGTACCGCAATAGTCCTAACACCTTCTTCCTCTGGAAGAGATAGGACCCAATTGGAGGGGTCCTACTGTGAAGGAATGTGATGTAGATAATAATAATAATAATCTGAAAATGTCTATTTTCTTATGTGTATACATATTTTTCTCCTTACTCATTATATAAGTATACAGATTATCTCTGTTCCTATATTTTTCTCAAAATGGCGGGTACCCCCTACATCCCACACATCAGCTGTAAGAAAAAAGGGGGTGGAGAACTGACATTACACTCTGCAGAGCTCAGTTAGGAGAGCACTGAGAGCCGATTGGAGGGAAGAGACACATCCCCCTTCACACAAAGCACAGATACAGAGCTGAGGCTGTCAATCAGCTGTAGCTCCCTCCCCTGTTACCATTTTTCTCTTGGTTATACCTCTTTGGTACCGCAATAGTCCTAACACCTTCTTCCTCTGGAAGAGATAGGACCCAATTGGAGGGGTCCTACTGTGAAGGAATGTGATGTAGATAATAATAATAATAATCTGAAAATGTCTATTTTCTTATGTGTATACATATTTTTCTCCTTACTCATTATATAAGTATACAGATTATCTCTGTTCCTATATTTTTCTCAAAATGGCGGGTACCCCCTACATCCCACACATCAGAAGAACGCGGAACTGAAGATAAAACCAAGGACAGCCAAACCTCGTTCTTCTCTATCTTAACCAATGAGATGTACCTATTAGACTAACATAGCAATGACGTATTTTTGTGTATAAAACATTAGCACCGCCTTGAATAAATTGGAAGTGTAAAAAGTAACGGTGCTGAGCGTGTCTCAGTGTGTTTCCTTTTATATGCATGCATAGCCACACTTTCCAATTAGAGACAGCAGCAGATAACCTTGGGCTCGATTGGAGCTCTTAATCATTTCCATAACAGCTGGTGCCGAAACCCGGGAGCTTCAGGCTACAGTCGAAGTCATACCGCGATAAGGATTCGAGCGTTAACTGATTGATAAGAGGGGGGGGGTTTGCGCAGCCCTAACAGTAGCACGGTAAGTCTTCTTTATATTCTTACCACTGTACGACTTTCTTATCTTTTGGTTAATGGCTGGATTCTGTCGGTATGCTGAGACTGTCTTAGAGGCAGGTATTTCCTCGCCTGAGGCTGTTTTAACAAACCTGCCAATGGGTTTCTGCTGTCTGTATTTGTTCACTGTCTGCCATTCTTTGGGCTACGAAACTCAGCAGTCTAAAAGTGCTACATGAGTGTATGTGTGTTCTCATCCCCAGGAGAGCTGTCGGCCTCTGGGATGAGGTTTTTCCTTGTAGCAGATGGTTATAGGACGGGTTACTCAAGGTTTGTCGGACCTTTGAGGGTTATCTCAGCTGCTGGAGCCCCCCGCAGTCTGAAAGTGTTACAGAAGTCTCACCCCCAGACGAGCTGTCGGCGTCTGGAGGGAGAGGTGTAACAGACGTCTATAAACTGGTTAATTTTTGCAGGGTGGTCTGCCCTTGTGGTTATCTTAGCCTGCTGAAATTTTGCAGTTCGAAGAGTGGCAGGTGTAATGTCCTGTCATGAGTGTATTTGTGGTTTACTGTTTGCTATACACGAGAGGGGTTGGGGTGGGGACTGGTTAAGGTCGGAGGGGGGGGCTGCCCGGGGGATCTGTTGGGTCGCGGGCCGTTGCTCCCCATTACCCCTGATGTGTTTGTGCTTGTTCTGAGATTAACCGTATATTACAGGGTTATAGCAGACAGTAGCAGCTACCCTGTTTCCCCGAAAATAAGACCTAGCGTGATTGTCGGTGATGGCTGCAATATAAGCCCTACCCCCCAAATAAGCCCTAGTTGTAGGTCTTATTTTCAGGGTAGGCCTTATTTTCGGGGAAACAGGGTAGGGCTTATTTGGGGGGTAGGGATTATGTTGGAGCCATCACCGACAATCACGCTAGGAGCAGTGAGAAGAATATTAACCCATTAGTTGTACGTATTCTCCTCTCAAGCCGTTAGCCGAGAAACAGAGAGAGAAAAGAATGTGATATTGTGAAGAATGTGATATTGTGAAGAGGAGAGAAGATGTTGAAATATTTAACAAAGTTGAACGAAGTGGCGAAAGTTATGTTGCTAAAGAAACAGGGAGAAAAATCCTGTGTGATAAAGAAAATTGGATAAAGGAAGTTAACCACTTAAAGACCAGCCTCGTTTTGGATTTTAGGTGTTTACAAGTTTAAAACAGGTTTTTTTGCTAGAAAATTACTTAGAACCCCCAAACATTATATATTGTTTTTTTTCTAACATCCTAGAGAATACAATAGCGGTCATTGCAATACTTTTTTTTGCACCGTATTTGCGCAGCGGTCTTCTAAGCGCACTTTTTTTGGAAAAAATTCACTTTTTTGAAAAAAAAAATAAGACAACAGTAAAGTTAGCCCAATTTTTTTTTATATTGTGAAATATAATGTTACGCCAAGTAAATTGATACCCAACATGTCACGCTTCAAAATTGCGCCCGCTCGTGGAATAGCGTCAAACTTTTACCCTTAAAAATCTCCATAGGCGACGTTTAAAAAATTCTACAGATTGCATGTTTTGCGTTACAGAGGAGGTCTAGGGCTAGAATTATTGCTCTCACTCTACCGGTCGCGGCGATACCTCACATGTGTGGTTTGACCACCGTTTTCATATGCGGGCGCTACTCACGTATGCGTTCGCTTCTGCGTGCGAGCTCGTCGGGACAGGGCGCTTTAAAAAAAATTTTTTTTTTTTTTTATTATTTATTTTATTTTATTTTATTTATTTTTTCACTGTTTTTAAAAAAAAAAAAATTTGGATCACTTTTATTCCTATTACAAGGAATGTAAACATCCCTTGTAATAGAAAAAAGCATGACAGGTCCTCTTAAATATGAGATCTGGGGTCAAAAAGTCCTCAGATCTCATATTTAGACTAAAATGCAAAAAAAAAAAAAAAAAAAAAGTCGTTTAAAAAAATGACACTAAAAAAATTTGTGCCTTTAAGAGAGTGGGCGGAGCCGTCGAATGACGTCGCTCCGGCCGTCACATGGTATGGAGACGGGTGGGGGCCATCTTGGCCTCACTTGTCTCCATACCTCAGCAGGGAAAGGACCCGATCGCCTCCGCCGTTACCGACGGCTCCGGTAAGCGGCGGAAGGCGCGGGAGAGCGGCGGGAGGGGGGGTGGCACCTCTCCCGCCGCCGATAACGGTGATCTCGCGGCGAACCCGCCGCAGAGACCACCGTTATCGTGTACAGAATCGCTCACTGTAAAGATGGATATCTCGGTTGTGGCAGCAGCTGCTGCCGTTACCGAGATATCCATCTTCAAAAAAATGACGTATATATACAGTGAGCGGGGCTTAAGTGGTTAAGAAAGATGGCGATTGTATTATGTATGTGTATCACAGAGTTGATGATACAGTATGTGAAATTACCACGCTATGTTGGAATTTGAAACAAAAGGAGGGGAGGGACAGCACTGCCCTCCGTCTAACAACCTTTCTCACCAGGCATATGGAAAAATGCAGCGCATGTACAAATGAATATAGGTCTTTAAAATGGTGAAACAGTCAAGAAATAACTAATTGACCACAGGTGCCTTGAAACACAAACGTCCATAGATGGATGTAAATGTCCAACCGCACAGGAGGTATAAGTACTCCAAGGGGTGGTGATGGTCTGATGGTTGTCAGAAAACACCTGGCATCATACAGCGACTTCCCAACCGAGAAACCTCTAACCTTTCTCACCACCCAAGCACAACCCACTGTGACAACTCAGCCCGGCGGCCATCTTAGTGCACCCATGCCTTCACTTTCTACCCAGCCCAGTGCACTTCCTGCCGGCGGCCATCTTGGCACACCCAGTAAGCCTAAACAGCCTGTACCCAGCCCTCCCTGTTTTAAACCAGGATGGTTCATACCACACACCTGTCTTCCCCAATACAGGAGCATCACATTCCCAGGCCAGTTATGTTAATGATGAAGAAGCATCTGAGTGGGAAGCCCAACAGCAGGCAGCAAGGCCACCCGCTGATTTAACCCCCAATCCGGCTCCGGACTCACAGTTCCGAGAGGATCTCAAACACGTGCTGGCAACCGTAAAGAACAGTGCCCCTTGCCAGCCCCCGCCCCAACAACAGTCTCGGTTACCAGAAGGGGCACCAGTGATGTATGTCGCTTTTACTCCATCACAAGCAGCGGCCTTAGTGACAAGTCTGCCTGACCCAAAGAAGCAGCCAATTCCCTTCTACCACAGGATAGTGCAGATACAAGAAACTTACTCAGCTGCCTGGAGAGACTTGATCAGCCTATGCCAAATCAAAGCAGGACATGTCTTTTCGCTGGTCATGCAGACGGCCTTCAATGATGCCAGCCTGACAAGTGCCACTTCCTACATCTCAGGCGTGGAGTTCTGTGCACAACTCCACGACTGGGCAAAGGAGAAGTTGACGGATCAGACCACCACAATCCAAGATATTACCCAAGATAAAGGGGAGTCTGTGAAGAAGTATCATGCTAGACTCATAAAGGCATACACACACATGTTATCAACTGCTTTTGTTTCAGGGCTCATAGAGGATATCAGAAAAGGCCTGATGGTGGCCCGCCCTGAATACCATTCAATGAAAATGTCTGATTTATTGTTGGTGACCAGAGGTATAGAAAATCAAAAAGGTAATAAACCAACGCCCCTCATGGTAACCCATGACGAAGATCCCGCCTACACTAGTCCACCACCACTGCCCAATACCAGGGAAAGGATCACCTGTTACAACTGTGGGAAACGGGGTCACTTTAGAAAAGAATGCAGAGCCCCAAGATGTCCCAGACGAAAAACCTACCACTTTCCTCATTGACAGGGGTGCAGCCAAAAGTGTGCTAAGGGCGGTGAACCTGCCTGATAATTCTTTCCTTTCCACTATTGATGTTTCCTGTGTGGGAATGGATGGGGTGCCCCGCTCCAGTCCACTTCCTGATTTGCTTGCCAGATTTGTGGTGTCCTCTACATGTCCCTTAAATCTACTAGGAGCTGATGTGTTGTCCAGACTACAGGCCTCAATCAGGACACGCCTGAAGGGGGGATGAAGTTACATACTCCCCTATCTTTAGAAGACTCATCTGCTTTGTGTTTTTTGCCTCTCCTGATGACACTTCATGAAGCAAAAACTTCAAGTTCAATACTGCAGGAAGTACTTGACAGAATCCCTGCGTGCCTAAGGTCCACAGGACCGTAAGACAACGATCATTTAAATGTACCACCAGTTTCAGTCAAGCTAAAAGAGGGCCCATCATTGCCCCGGAAACCACAATAACCCCAAGAAGAGAACCCCTAAAAGAGAACCAGGTACCTGCGGTGGATGCCTTTGACTGCAAAGTACCTCACAGAGGTGGACCTTACAAACGCTTTCTTCAGTGTCCACCCACACCCCTCCTGATGGTACCTTTTTGCATTCATCCACGGAAAGAAGCAGCAACTATCATCCTTGACACATGACAAGTGGAACACCCGGAAGTGATTCTCTTCCAACATGTTGGTGACCTTCTCCTTTTGTGCAGCTGACTTACCCCCTGTTGAAGTCACCTCAGAAAGCCTGTTGTGCTATCTTGCCAACCAGGGGTGCAAAGCCACCTGTCATTTTCCTCGGACACTGTTTGTCCCATGGGACAAGACACCCCACTGAAGACAGGGTGCAAGTAATCTCTGATATCCCACTGCCACAAGGCCAGAAATCCCTTCATGCCTTCCTTGGACTAATTTCCTAGTGCGGAGCATGGATTCCAGAAGCCTTCCTACTGATGCTCTGCAATCAGACCCCTTCCAGATGTCTCCTGAAGAAATATCTAAAGTTTGAGACCCTTAAGTGCGCTACCTCCGGCGCTATGGCTCCCAGCCTACGACAAAACGCTCAAGCTCTTTGTATCCAAACGTCTGGGACATGCTGCAGGTGTACTCACCCAATCACACGGCATCAGCCTACGCCCCATAGGATATTATTCCTGTTGGCTGAATGCGGTAGCAAGAGGAGGCCTATTGTGTCTGCGAGCTGGCTTTGCTGCACAAACCTTGCTTGACAAAACTTTGAACTTGGTCCTCGGACACTGCCTCGTTCTGCTTGCTCCCCATGACGTTGTTGCCATATTCAACCAAGATCCAGCCGAAACACTTGTCCACTACCAGACACTTGAGACTCCTGTGTTCCTTCCTACTGGACAGCATTACTCTATTAAGTTGTCAAACACTGAACCCTACCACCCTTTTTCCACTACTGAAAACACTGTTCTACAAGCTGAAGCCTTACCACCGGTGATGTCTGCACAGGAGGCAGAGCTGTAAGCACTTACTACAGCATGTAAACTGGCAGAGGGAAAAAGAGCCAACATTCATATGGACTCAAGATATGCTTTCAGCATTGCCCATGATTATGGTGTTATCTAGGACAGAGGATTCCTGACGGCTGCAGGAACACCTGTGAAAACTTGATGGATGCCTTGCTTCTCCCAATCCAAGTGACTATTCTGAGTAAAAAATCACGATAAACTGAACTCAAAGGAAGCTCAAGGCAATCATCTAGCCAATTCAGCTGCCAAACAGACAGCTGGTGGTCCACGGGAAGTGGAAAGCAGGGTGGTAGAAGAAGACCACCCTGTGGCTTACCTTACAGACTCTCCCAGTGGACAGAGTTTATCTAAAAGAACTACAGGAAACAGCAAGTCTGGATAAGAAGGAAAGCTGGAAACGGAGAGGAGCAACTCTCAGAAATGGACTATTCGAGTGCAACATAAAGCCTTGTCTACCCAGGAGTATGTACCCAGCCGTGGTGCAATGGGCACATGGAGCTGCCCACTTGACAAAGACTTTTATGAACTCTTTTATCAACAAGTGTTGCACCAAGAGTTACTTCACTGACCGACAACTTCTGCAGATAATGCATTATCTGCACCAAATTTAACCCAGGACGCACAGAAAAAACACAGAAGAAGCACCTGGCAAAAGCCCTATACCCCATTCCAGAGGATGCAAATTGATCATTCTCAAGTGCCAAGAAGTGGCAGATTCGAAAACGCCCTAGTGGAAGAGGTCACGACTGCCAGGACCACAGCTAAGAAACTACTAAGTGAGATAGTATGTAGACTTGGGGTCCCAGAGGTGATATTGAGAGATCAGGGACCAGCCTTAACAGCAACCCTTACTAAAGAGATTTGGGCAGCACTGGGGGTTCAGTTGGTACTACACACCCCATACCACCCTCAAAGTAGCGGGAAGGTAGAAAGGATGAATGGGACACTAAAAAAACAGGATGTTAAAGATGACCCAAGAGACTAACATGAGTTGGCCAGACAGTTAGCCCATTGCCCTGTTCAGTGTCAGACACACCCCCGGGGGAAACATGCCCTATCCCATTATGAAATTTTGTTTGGTTCAGCTCCCAGACTTGGTTGTTACTTTCCACAACAGTTACAGTTGCAGTCTGATGTGTTGACTAATTATGTAACCCAGAGGCGTAACTAGAACCTTCAGGGCCCCGGTGCAAGAAACAATGATGGGCCCCCCCCCTTCCATCCGAGCTCCAGGCTTCCAATTTTGGGAGGGCATCCATGGACATCCTCCCAAAACCGTGCTTCCCGCATGCCCCCTGGGACGTGCATCCAGCGCAATCACAGTGGCCCTTTACCATGTGATGTCAGCTGATCACATGTAAACAGACTTGCCGGTTATCCGCAGCCCTTTCCTCCCGTGCTATGTCTGTGTGAGGAAAGGACTGCCATTAACTGTCAAGAATGTCAGTAAATTGTTTACACTGATAATCAGTGCCCCAATCATCAGTGCCATGTATCAGTGCCCATCAATGCCACCTATCAGTGCCCATCAATGCCACCTACAAGTGTTACCTATCAGTGCTCATGAATGCTGCCTATTAGTGCCCCTCAAATCTGCCTATCAGCACCACCTATCAGTGCTCATTATTGCAGCGTCCATCCATGCCACCTATCGGTACTCTTCAATACTGCCCATCAATACTGCCTTAGTTCTGCCTATCAGTGTTCCTCAGTGCCCATCCGTGCAGCCTATGAGTTCTGCCTATCAGTGCTCATCAATGCCTCCTATCAGTGCAGTCTATCAATGCCCTCTTTCAGTGCCTCCTATCAGTGCCCCCTATCAGTGCCTCCCTTCACTGCTCATCAGTAAATCCCATTGGTGCCTCCCATCGGTGCCCCCTATCAATGCTCATCAGTAAATCCTATCAGTTCCTCCCATTGGTGCCCCCTATCAGTGCCCCCTAGTGCCTTCTCAGTGCCCCCCATCATTGCCCACCAGTGCCCCCTATCAGTGCCTCCCTTCAGTGCCCATCAGTGTCCCCTATCAGTGCCTCCCATCGGGGTCCCCTATCAGTGCCTCCCATCGGTGTCCCCTATCAGTGCCTCCCATCGGTGTCCCCTATCAGTGCCTCCCCTTCAGTGACCCCCCCATCTATCAGTATAGCCTCCCTCTATCAGCCTAGACTCCCATCTATCAGTGTAGACCCCCTTAGTGCAGACCCCCATCTATCAGTATAGACCCCCCTCTATCACTATAGACCCCAGTGTAGACCCCCCCTCCATCAGTGCAGACCTCCCCTCCATCATTGCAGACCTCCCCTCCATCATTGCAGACCCCCCTCCATCAGTGCAGACCTCCCCTCCATCAGTGCAGACCCCCTCCATCAGTTCACATCCCCCCCTCAGTACAGACCCCCCCTCCATCAGTGCAGGCCCCCCACAATGCAGACCACCCCCCTCCATCAGCACACACCCCCCCTCATTACAGACCCTCCCTCCATCAGTGCAGGCCCCCCACAATGCAGACCACCCCCCTCCATCAGTGCAGACCCCCCATCAATGCAGACCCCACTCTGAGTCAGTGCAGACTCCTCTCCCTCCATCAATGCAGACCCCCACCCCATCAATGCAGCCCCCCCCTCAGTGCAGACCCCCACCCCATCAATGCAGCCCCCCCCTCAGTGCAGACCCCCACCCCATCAATGCAGACCCCCCCTCAGTGCAGACCCCCACCTCATCAGTGCATATCCCCACCCCATAGTGTTCCCCCCAGCACATGTCAATTTGAATATAAACTTTACAGACCTCAGAACAGCGTTCTCCCTCGGACTCCTCCTCCTCCCCCTCCGTAACCAGAGAGGAGGCGGAGGCGGCTTCGGTCCGCTCCGCTGTACGCCTGTGTGTCTCTCATCTAACAGCAGAGAGACACCGGCATTGTTGGTTTTATTTCCCTGCTCTCCGTGTGTCCTCTCTCTCTCACGGCATGACAGGACACACAGCTGATCTCCCCCCTTCTCTCTCTGTGTGCTCCGCGGGCAGTCAAGTGTGAAGCTAAGGAGCTCACATTTCCCGCGGACTCGGAGCACACAGAGAGAGGAGGGGGAGATCAGCTGTGTGTCCTGTCATGCCGTGAGAGAGAGAGGACACACGGAGAGCAGGGAGATAAAACCAACAATGCCGGTGTCTCTCTGCTGTTAGATGAGAGACACGCTCAGCGGCTCAGCCTCAGCGATGTGAAGAGCAACCCCGCTGGGCCCCCCCCACAGTGGCAGAATGCCGGGCCCCGTCGCAACTGCGACTGTTGCGACCCCGATAATTCCGCCACTGATGTAACCACATTATCACGAGAATTAACCTGAATGCATGTCCAGGTGTTTTCTTCCATTCCAGATCCTGAATTAGATACAGGAACACACCAACTACTGTCTGGAGATCCTTGAGCCAAGATATGATGGTCCATTCCAAGTTTTGCTGACCACAGCCACCTCAGTCAAGTTGGCCAGGAAGAACACCTGAATGCACGCTTATCACTGCAGGAGAGCATGTTTTCGGGTGCTGCATATCCTTTTTCTGTTTGATCTAGAGGGAATCTGGACCAGTGAATGTGCCCTTGCAAAGGTCATTATGCCCCCCCCCATATCCTAACCGAAGATACCCCTGATACATACACTGACCCAGCACACAGTCAGAGGAGGAAGCGAGCAGCTCTCTCCGGAAGCTTTGATCCTCATGTATACATAGATGTCATAAGGGTTACAAGGGGGGTCCCTGATGAGTTCAAAGCCAGGGATTAGGTAAAAGCTGGTTTTGAGTCTTTGATCCCCATAACAACTGTCAGCAAGAATGTAGATTGGATTAACTACATGTCATGGTTATGCAATAGAGTTTGTCGATCAGCATACCTGTCTCCATGTGTTCATCTCTAGAGACCAGCTGACCCTCACCTGACTGCTTTTGTAACCTCTCCTCTAAGCATGGCCCCACCCCAGGCCCTATCAGGGAACCCTATATTAACCTGTGCACTGCAAGCCAGCAGTGCTGATCAACCATTGTGTGTTAGCCTCTATGTGTACTTGCTGTGTTTCCTACATCTGATTCCTGTTACCAACTTTGGCGTGTTCCCGACCATCCCTGTTTGCCTGTGACCCTGAACCTTGGCGTGTACTCGGTTGTCCTTGTCTGCTTGTGGCCCCGACCTTGGCTTGTCCCGTACTTTCCTTGTTGTTCCAACCTGCTGCCTCCTTCTTCTTCTCCTGTAGTCTACCGTGAGCGTGAGCTGTGAGACCCTGGGGGCCGCGACCTGGAGCCAGACTGCAGCGCAGTCCATCCTTACCATTAAAGGCTCTGGTGAACACCTGCTGGCTCTTAGACTCCGCGCCCTGGGGAATCTATGCTCTAGCTCCCAGTGGGATCTGTGTCAGTGATCCAGTAGACCTGCTTCCTGAACCTCCCAGGGTTCAATCCACAGCAGTCAGCCGTAGGGTCCACTACCTTGCGGTGCACTCCTGATCCCAACGGTGTGCATCTGTCACCCAGCCTCTAGGTGACCTGACACTACACATATTATAACCAACAGAGATTTGTAAATTACACTAAAGATGCCCTCCAGGGAATTGCTGACTAGTTAGCCCCCACTTCCTACATGACATTCCAGGACCGGATGGCCTTAGACATGGTGCTAGCTGGGAAAGGAGGTGTTTTGTAAAATCATAGGAAAAAAAGGGAACCTGTTGTACATACATTCCTGATAATACTGGCCCAAATGGTAAGGTTACTCTAGCTATAAAGAAATTAGAAGATCTGTCAATGGAGTTGAAGAAGAACTCAGGTATTACAGACCCATGGGATCAATACTTTAGCTGGATGAGTGGGAGGCAGAAGGTGCTCGCCCAGATACGGGTAAGGGTATTAATAATCCTGGTTCTTTTAGCCCTGATTGTATGCTGTATTCTACCTTTTGTAAAAAAGTTAATGAGCAAGGCTGTAGACAATAACACGCCTACATTTCTCCACCAAGAAGAAGAGGACCTCCTTATGATGGAAGATGACAAACCCTTCACTCCTCTACAGTCACTCCCTGTCCATAATCTCACAATCCTATAGGGTTTTAGGGATAGATAGCGCCTGACTGCACCTCTCCAGCTGTATCGAGGAGGGAAGTGAACAGTTGCTGCCCAACTCTATATACAGCCTAAAAGAGTTGCTGAGGAGAAGGGCCAGGCCAAAGTGGGACCTTTAGTATTAGGGACAGAAAAGAGAAAATAGTCATTTTAGGGGGGACTGTGAAGGAATGTGATGTAGATAATAATAATAATAATCTGAAAATGTCTATTTTCTTATGTGTATACATATTTTTCTCCTTACTCATTATATAAGTATACAGATTAGCTCTGTTCCTATATTTTTCTCAAAATGGCGGGTACCCCCTACATCGCACATATCAGAAGAACGCGGAACTGAAGATAAAACCAAGGACAGCCAAACCTCGTTATGAAGATTCTCCATCTTCTTTTCTATCTTAACCAATGAGATGTACCTATTAGACTAACATAGCAATGACGTATTTTTGTGTATAAAACATTAGCACCGCCTTGAATAAATTAGAAGTGTAAAAAGTAACGGTGCTGAGCGTGTCTCAGAGTGTTTACTTTTATATGCATGCATAGCCACACTTTCCAATTAGAGACAGCAGCAGATAACCTTCGGCTCGATTGGAGCTCTTAATCATTTCCATAACACTACCTGTCTTCTCTTTCAATCATTATTATTTTTCTCTTGGTGTCAGGAAAACTTGTCAGAAGTGACTCATGCTGATAGCAGAGGAAAGGAGACAGCAGACATAAATTACACTCAGTGCTCTGGACTAAGACAAGTGCACACTATAGAGGGACATGCTTTGCTCATATTTCATGTCTGAGGTTTACAACCACTTTAATGCATAGAATGCATTAAGATAAAAAACTTAGGATTTTAGAACCACTTTAAGTGTTCTAAATACTTCCATCATTAGAAACTAAGGAAAAGTTTACATTTAGAGCAGAGTTCTCATTTAAATACTGCAATACTCGCCCAATATCACACATTTCTCCATCCTGCTACTCCCTAATCTTCAGATTCTTTATGCATTTCCAGGCCTGTCCTCACAGTAGCAATTCTTTGTATCTTTAATAACCTGCCTCTATAAAATCCCTCTACATCCCTCACACTAAGAAGGAACATCTGCACAAGCCATCTGAGGAAAAAAAAAATGATATCACTGGAGAGAAATAATGGAACGGGAACACAAGAGAATGAAGCTCTGACATTCTAAGAGGGTTCCGTGAGGACAATGGGGCAATCAAACTCTGAAATGAAATAATACACTTAATACAGAAAGCCACCATCCCATTATATTAATATTAAACGTGCTTCACTGAGCACCGCAGGCTCTGACGGAGATTTAATTCCATCTGTATTGAATCATCACAGAGGAAAAGCAATCTGCAAATGCCTCCTTGATATGTGGCCTTTAACAGAATGAGATCGATAGGCAATCGCTGATTTTCTGACCCCCTTGTGTCCCTGGCACTTCTCTGCATAGAAAGTTATCTCTTTTTTTTTTTTTTCTTACCCTTCTCCCATCGTTGTTTTCTAAATGCTGGTGGTGGATTTGATAGCTAGGGAGATTTTTTAGACCTGTCTATTTTTTTTTTTTCTCTGGTGGCTCATTCAAAGAAAGGGCACATGTATTGCCTATCACCACTCCTTAATCATCTTACACAGTGCACAAAGAAATTTCTCAAATCTGCTTCCGGCTCTATAAAAACGTGCGCTTTGAATTGGCAGTTCAAAGCCGTGAATAAGAAATGGAATATAGGAGGATAAGCTCAAGAGGATCGGACCGGTGACTCTCAGTCGCTTGATAATGGCGGTGTGTGAAAAGGCCGGGGCCGCATTGTACATGGAACATGGAGTGGTCTCAATTCCTGCCCTCTTAAATCTTCATTGTGGGGGGATTTAGGTCCGCTGCTCTGTCTTGCTGCTCATTTTTCAGTCTGGACCATTCTCTCGTCTCTCTTAAGGGACACTATTATAATATACTATATGAAAATGTAAAATTTACATAGCACCAAGATCAATTTGCCCTGTCTGAAAGTCAATTTTTTCGGAACATTTAGCATACACCTGAAATCATTTTGAAATGCTTCTGATTGGCTTCACACGGGGCATCAGGCATGCCTCTGACCTCTGTTAAAGCTGCATCAAGCTGCTTCAAACTACTTTGACTTTTTTTTGGTAGGTAAAGCAGTTTTATATTAAAGAAAAGCCTGTGTTTACGAGTCCTTAAAGTGAATGTGAAGACTCTCTGAGAATCCTGAAAAAAAGAATTGTTCCTCTACATAAAGATGACCTAGGCTATAAGAAGATTGCCAAGACCCTGAAACTGAGCTGCAGCATGGTGGCCAAGACCATACAGCGGTTTAACAGGACAGGTTCCACTCAGAACAGGCCTCGCCATGGTCAACCAAAGAAGTTGAGTGTACGTGCTCAGTGACATATCCAGAGGTTGTCTTTGGGAAATAGACGTATGAGTGCTGCCAGTATTGTTGCAGAGGTTGAAGGGGTGGGGAGTCAGCCTGTCAGTGCTCAGACCATACACCGCACACTGCATAAAATTGGTCTACATGGCTGTCGTCCCAGAAGGAACCCTCTTCTAAAGATGATGCACAAGAAAGCCCACAAACAGTTGGCTGAAGACAAGCAGACTAAGGACATGTATTATTGGAACCATATCCTGTGGTCTGATGAGACCAAGATAAACGTATTTGGTTCAGATGGTGCCAAGCGTGTGTGGCGGCAAGCAGGTGAGGAGCACAAAGACAAGTGTGCCTTGCCTACAGTCAAGCATGGTGGTGGGAGTGTCATGGTCTGGAGCTGCATGAGTGCTGCCGGCACTGGGGAGCTACAGTTCATTGAGGGAACCATGAATGCCGACATGTACTGTGACATACTGAAGCAGAGCATGATTCCCTACCTTCAGAGACTGGGCCGCAGGGCAGTATTCCAACATGATAACGACTCCAAACACTCCTCCAAGACAACCAGTGCCTTGCTAAAGAAGCTAAGAGTAAAGATGATGGACTGGGCAAGCATGTCTCCAGACCTAATTTGGATATTTTCACTTAGGGGTGTACTCACTTTTGTTGCCAGTGGTTTAGTCATTAATGGCTGTGTGTTGAGTTATTTTGAGGGGACAGCAAATTTACACTGTTATGCAAGCTGTACACTCACTACTTTACATTGTAGCAAAGTGTCATTTCTTTAGTGTTGTCACATAAAAAGATATAAAAAAATATTTACAAAAATCTGAGGGGTGTACTCACTTTTGTCAGATACTGTATATAAAACATCCCCTGAAAATAAGCCCTAGTGTGTTTTTTGTAGCCAAAATTAATATAAGACAGTCTTATTTTCAGGGGAAACAGGGGAAATCTCTTACAGAGAATGTTTGATTCCCTAAACCAAAGTGCTGTAAGTACAGTGTGACAGTGCAGACCATCCAGGCTCCGACCAGTTGCCTTGCCAATGCTCACACTGCACTGCGCCACTTTTTCTTTTGTCTCTACAGTCTACATGAGTCAGTGAACTTTCACAGATCCCCCCCCCCCCCCTTCACATCAAGTGTCCCCTTTACACTAGGGAGAAAAGATATACCTGTGCTCAAATCCCAATAGCTTGTTCATGTATTTAAACTATCAGGTGCTAAAGTGGTGTGACCACATATTAACACTACAGATTCTGGATGGACCCTCTGCACACTGCTATACAGAGCTGTGGATAAGGGGATACCACTGGTACTCCTGTATGGGACCCAGACCAGCAGGGGGGCCCAGGCAACAGGGTGGATTGGATGTGGGCAGCTGAAAGCTGGCTTCTTCTCCTCTCCCTTCTGCCAGCTTTCAGCTGCTGCAGAGAGAGCCATACAGAGGATCCGGTAATTTCCCCCCCCACCACCACCACACCGATCACCCTCCCTGTGCACCATATGTTTCTTCCTGCTGCCCAGCCCCCTATGTGTCCTCCCTACCCCCGCAGCGATGCCAGAATGGTTGGGGATCAAATCCCAACTGCATGAGTTTCCTCCCACACTCCAATGACCTGCTGGTAGGTTAATTGGCTACTGTCTAAATTGGTCCTAATATGTTAGGGATCTTAGATTTTAAGCTCCTTGAGGGCAAGGAATAATGTGAATGTACAATATACAGGGGCGGACTGACCAGTCGGTCAATTTGGCCGTGGTTCAAGGGCCGGCCACTAAAGGGGGCCCGCCAGCACCACCTGCTGGAACTCTCAGGGTTCCCATGGGTCCTCGGCGACCATCTTTTCAGACCCACCCGGGCTCCAGCACTGCCTCGGAGGGTAAGGGGAAGGGCGAACGCCGTATGATCACACAGAGCGAGGATCTCCCGCTTACCCGGCGACTGCTGTCATCCAATGATCTGCCTCCTGGTTTCTTTGACAGACGTCACACTGGTCCAATGCTAGGGGACGTGTGATGTCTATCAAGGGAGCTGGGACATTGTTTATCCTGCACAGAGACTATCGTATGCCTGAGAGATTATATCAATGGGGCCAGACAGATTCCCCCCTGTGCCCAAAGTGTAAGGTGCATCTGGAGTTGCCCAAAACTTAGAAAGCAATTGGGCTGACATACTGCAGCTTATCTCTGATCTAGCCCAGGTGCCTATACCTTCAACCCCCTTGGTGTGTCTTTTAGGAGCAATTGATGTTGAATTTTTTTTTTTTTTAATTTCAGGTACTTATATATCGCTGTCAATTTACACAGCGCTTTGCATATACATTATACATTCACATCAGTCCCTACCCTCAAGGAGCTTACAACCTAAGGTCCCTAACACACGCACAGGCTTCTATGTCATGCGGCAGCGCGCATGCGTGCCCTATACTCCATAAAGCGCCCACCGTACAGCCACGGCGATACGCGCAGGAGTGCCATTCTGCTGCTGTCAATCGACTTGTCAATCGAATCGATTGACGGCGGGCGGCAAGCGGTTAAAGTGGGAGTAAACTCCCTTGGTTGATTTTTACCTATAGGTAAGCCTATAATAAGGCTTACCTAAAGGTACAGTAAATATCTCCTAAACGTGCGGCGTTCACGTTGACTTTAGGTCATGACACAGGAAGGAGTTGACCAGATGAGGGTAGATGAGGCGGGGTGTGTGCTAATGAGATCAGCTGGTCATGACCTAAAGTCTTACCAGGAAGTAAGGCAGAAGTAATCGAGCAGTGTGTTTAAACAGCTATGAAGAGAGTGAGGTAAGCAGGCGTAGAATTAATGGAAAACTGTTTTATTTTTACAAAATAAGTACAATAATACTTTATTGGTACATAGGGGAGCTGGAATTTAGAAGAAAAAAAATAAGTGAACAAAGTTGAACTTAGCCCCTAAACTCCCACTAGGTTTTTATTTTTCTGTCTGTATCCTGCTGCTGAGATTTCCTTTTGCCCCGTACACACGATCGGACTTTCCGACAACAAAACCGTGGATTTTTGTTTGAAGGATGTTGGCTCCAACTTGTCTTGCATACACACGGTCACACAAATGTTGGCCAACAATTACGAACTTGGGAACATGGTGACGTACAAGACATACGACGAGCCAATAAAAAGGAAGTTCAATAGCCAGTGCGGCTCCTTCTGCTTGATTCCGAGCATGCGTGAACTTTTGTGCATCGGACTTGTGTACACACGATCGAAAATTCCGACAACAAAGTTTTGTTGGCAGAAAATTTGAGAACCTGCTAGCCAACATTTGTTGGCAGTAAGTCCGACAACAAATGTTCGATGGAGCATACACACGGTCAGACTTTCAGCCAACAAGCTCACATCCAACATTTGTTGTCGGAAAATCCGATCGTGTGTACGGGGAATTTCACTTCCTATACTGGATATCCAACAGGAATCTCACAAAAGTGAGAATTCCTATCTTAGACAGCTGTCTGACATAAATATGTACCCATTTAATAATTTCCCCTCATCTCTTTCTCTGCTGACAACTCCAAATTGTTGTATTTCCCTATGTATCCTTTCTTAGGCGGGATTCACACCTATGCATATTTAGTGCTTTTTTGCATTTTGCAGATTTGCTCTACAGAACGTAGAATGTTCAATAGGAGACCATTTTAAATGGACTGTAGTGCAAATCTGCAAAATTCACGATCCGGGACACCTAGATAAGAACAGAGCCTAATGCATTGTACACACGATCCCACATTCCGACAACAAAATCCATCTGATTTTTTTCCGACGGATGTTGGCTCAAACTTGTCTTGCATACACACGGTCACACAAAGTTGTTCGGAAATTCCGAACGTCAAGAACGCAGTGACGTACGACGAGCCGAGAAAAGTGCCAGTGCGGCTGTTCTGCTTGATTCTGAGCATGCGTGCCACTTTGTGCGTCGGAATTGTCTACACACGATCAGAATTTACGCAAACGGATTTTGTTGTCGGAAAATTTTAGATCCAGCTCTCAAACTTTGTGTGTCAGAAAAAGGCCGATGGAGCCTACACACGGTCGGAATTTCCAACAAGAAGCTCCGATCGCAACATTTTCCGTCGGAAAGTCTGATCGTGTGTACGGGGCATTAGTGACAATGGTCACCAGGATCTCAAGCACAAACATAGACAGACATAAAAACTGGACAAAGGGTCCAACTCCTCTCTCTCACTGTTGTTTGCCATGAGGTGCCATGTTGAACTTCCAGTGACCAGTATGAGAGGGTGAGAGCGATAAAACCAAATTTAACACACCTGCTCCCCATTCACACCTGAGACCTTGTAACACTAATGAGTCACATGACACGGGGGAGGCATAATGGCTAATTGGGCCCAATCTGGACATTTTCACTTAGGGGTGTACTTACTTTTATTGCCAGCGGTTTAGACTTTAATGGCTGTGTGTTGAGGTATTTTGAGGGGACAGCAAATTTACACTGTTATACAAGCTGTACACTCACTACTTTACTTTGTAGCAAAGTGTCATTTCTTCAGTGTTGTCACATGAAAAGATAGAATAAAATACTTACAAAAATGTGAGGAGTGTCCCCTGTCTTCTCCCCCCATGTCAGCTCAGGAGTCATTATTATAACATCATCATCATCATTATGACATCATCATTATGACAACTTTAATCACAAAATAAACCTTAAAGTAAAATGTAAAAATATGTAATCCATTTTGTAAAAGATTATATAATGTCCAGTGAGTCTCCTTTTTTAACTTTATTGTGGAAAATACTTTATTTAAAAGCGCTGCTCGCGCTCACGTGATCCACCAGAACTCTTCTTCCCTGCTCTGAGCACTGCCAAGGAAAGGGACGAGATCCCCGCAGACATCAGCACTGCAGAGGGAGGGGCCGCTGACATCAGCCGGGAGGAGAGGAGATAATCTCCGGCGAGTGCTGTAAATAAGGTATTTTCCACAATAAAATTACAAAAGGAGACACACTGGGCATTATATCATCTTTTTACAAAACAGAGTATATATTTTTACAAGGACTTTACTAGGGCTAATTTTCAGGGTAGGGCTTATATTGCAGCCCTCCCCGAAAATCAGGCTAGGTCTTATTTTCGGGGTAGGGCTTATTATTGGGGGAAACACAGTATTAGTAATTAAAACATTGAGTTGACTTTTTTTTGAGTTGGTATTATGGTAAAGTTATGTAAAATATGGGTGTCAGACATTTAAAAAGGGGTGCAATTTCAGTGCTTGCCACAGGCACTATTTTCCATAGATATGCCCCTGCTTCTTTTACTGTCCAATCACAAGCTGGGGGAGGGATAAGACCTGAAAGTGTTACTGAACTACAGCGGGAAAAAATCGGGTCTTTTGCCCTGCCAGACAGTGCTGTGCTGTGTGGCAGGGCTGTGTAAACCTTAGGACTGGATGGGCAGAAATACAAATCCTTTGGCAGGAAAATGGCTCCCATATATGTATTTCGTCTGTGTATTTAGCTGTTTGCCTGGAGTTTTGCTGCAATATTTCATAATTAAAATCTTTCAGCTGTTGAATCCTCTGCACATGACCAACTGCCATCTAATGCCTATGGCTATCTTTGATCCTAGTAAATGGACAATTTAGGCTCAAATTAACGCTCAATGTCTGCCATGATTTTTGCTGTGTTTTTTGCGTTTTTGTAATTGCGTTTTACCACGATTTTACAGTGATTTTGCCATGATTTGCGTTTTGCGATTTGTGTTTTTTTTTTTTTTTACAATCACTGTATATAGCTGGTATAAGGAGCTGGTTGAGAAATTGGCCGCCGCATCCCTAACAACCGATGAGTCATCAGTTGTCAGCAGGCTTCACCAATGACAGCTGAATGTAAAGACAAAAATTGCTGTCTAAAGAAATTCACAAAAAAAATGCGTGGGATCCCCCCCGCCAAAGACCATACCAGACCCTTCTGTCTAGTATGGATTTGGAGGGGACTACCCCACACCAAAATTTAAAAAATGGCGTAAGGTCCCCCCCAAAATCCATACCAGACCCTTATCCGAGCATGCAGCCCGGTAGGTCAGGAAAGGGAGAGGACGAGCCAGCGTCGCCCGCTCCTAAACAATACCAGGCCGCATACCCTCAATATGGGGGGTGGGTGCGCCCCCCCCCCCACAAACCACCTTGCCCCATGTTGATGGGGACAAGGGCCTCTTCCCGACAACCCTGGTCGGTGGTTGTTGGGGCTTGCGGGCGGGCTCTCCGGGTGACGTCATCGGATGGCCACGCCCCATGGCTAAATAAGAAATGTCAGAAAGCGGGGGGACGTCACAACGGAGGAAGACAGCCTCCGGACAAGAGCGGCCTTTTTTGTTTTTAGCGGGTAATTGGCGGTGAGGAAGAAAACAGCTCTGGGAGAAGACAGCACAAGAAGAAGATGGCAGTGGGAGAAGACGGCTCTGGGAGAAGACAGCTTAGAGCTATTTTTTAATAAAGAACTTGTCAAAAACCGGCTCTTGCTTTTTAAAATGTACCCGATACCCATTCACATGGGGGGGACGGGATCGGGGGGTCATCTTGTTAAAGGGGGCTTCTAGATTCAGATAAGCCCCCCGCCCGCAGACCCCGACAACCCTTGGCCCGGTTTGTCAGGAAGAGGCCCTTGTCCCCATCAACATGGGGGCAAAGTGCTTTGGGGTGGGGAAGCGCAGAGCCTCCCTGCCCCAAAGCACCCACTCCCCCATGTTGAGGGCATGCGACCTGGTATGGTTGGGGGGGGGACGCTCGCTCGTCCCCTCCCTTTCCTGACCTACTGGGCTGCATGCTTGGATAAGGGTCTGGTATGGATTTTGGGGGGGACCCCACGACATTTTTTAAATATTTTGACGTACTGGTATCCCCTCCAAAACCATACCAGGCTGAAGGGTCTGGTATGGTCTTTGTGGGGGGGGGACCCCATGCAGTTTTTTCGTGATTTTTTTTAGCCGGCAATTTTTTTTTACGTTCAGCTGTCAGCGGGGAAGCTCACTGACAGCTGATGACTCATCGTTTGTTAAGGATGGGACGGCTGGCTTCCTGACCCGCTCCTTAGCAACCAGCTATATACAGTGAATGAAAAAAAAAAAACACACAAATTGCAAAACGTAAATCACAGCAAAATCGCTTTAAAATCGCAGTACTTGTGTTTTGGATGTGGGTACATTGAAGTCTATTACATGCAAAACGCTGCATTTTGTGGTGGAAAAAAGTCCTCGACCCTTTTCAAAAACGCAGAGGCACAAAAAGGCATTGATGTGAACGTGTTCCATATTAACTCATGTCAAAAAAGATTCCCTGCATTTCTGCAAAATGCAAAAACCATCAAAAAGCACATTGGTGTGAATCGAGCCTAATGCCGCGTACACACGGTCGGACTTTTCGGCTACAAAAGTCCGACAGCCCGTCCGACAGACTTTCGACTGACTTTTGTCGGACTTTTGGCGGACTTTTGGCGGACTTGCGGCAGACTTTCTTACGAACGGACTTGCCTACACACGATCACACAAAAGTCCGACGGATTCGTACGTGATGACGTACACCGGACTAAAATAAGGAAGTTGATAGCCAGTAGCCAATAGCTGCCCTAGCATGGGTTTTTGCCCGTCGGACTAGCACACAGACGAGCGGATTTCTGGGTCCGGCGTAGTTACGACGTAAAGATTTGAAGCATGTTTCAAATCTAAAGTCCGTCAGATTTGTGGCTGGAAAAGTCAGCTGAAAGTCCGCTGAAAGTCCACGGAAGCCCACACACGATCGGATTGTCAGTCAGCTTTAGTCCGTCGGCGTCCGTCGGACTTTTGTAGACGAAAAGTCCGACCGTGTGTACGCGGCATAAGACACAAAGGAAGGAGCTCTACAATCTGGAATTTGTCTAGTCTTAAATGAATCTGGCTTTTGTACACCCAGTGAAAATCTCTGGTTTAAATATATGCTTCATTACATAATTTATAACTTTTTGACACAATCTGATTGCGTTTTTTCTTGTTTCTCTCTGTTGGCTCGGCTCATAGGTGTTGAGTTTTCTGTTAATCTTCAAGTCTGAGAACCGCAATCCAATGAGATGAAATGCTGGTTGGAGCTCTACATCATTTTTCCATAAACAAAAATCTTAATGGTTAATTAGTGTGTCACATGAGCACAATATTATGACAAGTCCGGTAAATATTTAAGGATCGCAGCATAGACACCCTTTACCGATTTTAGCTCTGGTTCTTTCTCTGTTTATGCCTCCTCTGCCTGGGCTCCGGGCCTATATATCATAATCTTGCTCTCATTCAGTTGGTATTTTGTTAACATCTCCATATAAAAAAATCAGGAGAAAGAATACGTTGAAAAAACAAGACACCAGCTTTATTTATTTATTTATTTTTCGTTATGCAACGATCTAGTTAAAGAGTACTTTGGTGTCACAAGTGTAATATGCATATTCATAACATCTAGAGGACCAGCTTTATATATAGAAAAATATAATTTAGCAAACATAAAAAGATAGTCATAACAGAAGAGTAAAAATGAATGTTTGAGTTGAGTCCTCAATAATATGATGGGGGTTGCGGGGGGGGGGGGGGAGAGTGGTGAGAATTTATTGGCTACGATTGGAGAGAGGACTTGACGTCTCAAGTGACCTCTAAATAGATACAAGAAGAAGCGAGCCATAGGTTAACTCATCATGCGATAAATAACACAAATTATAATATCTTGTCATGTGATGTGTGGGATACTTTATATAGGCACCACAGTTTTGTTGTTTTTTTTTTTTTTCTTTTAGTTTTTAAGTTGTATATGTATTGTTTGTCTTGAAAATGCAGTAAAAAAAATTTATCAAAAAAAAATGAATGTTTGAAACTATTTGTTACCCCAACACTTCATATTCCTGATATGTTCCTGCTGTACCATGTATTTATATATGAAAGTCTCCTGTTCGCTTTGTGTTGCTTGCTTTGTGTGAAATCCCTGGTGTTCCTGCCAATCCCTCTGCTTTCCTATTAAAAACTGACCACACTAAGCTAGGGAGTACACCATGGTCAGTTCTCTAGCTATGCTGGGAACTAAGTGTACTCTCCTCCAATGATTAGACTTGTCCTGACACCCACCCGACTTGTCCGGACACCCACCCGCTGCACAGCCATTCACTGACAAGCTCAGTGTACTGTGGCTTCTCCTCCCCCAGCTCTTATGCAGCTGAGAACAGTAGAAATGTGATCACTTATAAAAAAGGGAAAAACTGTAATTATAATGTTTTTTTTTTTTGTTTTTTTTTATACCGATACAATAACGGTTTGCCTTTCATTTCTATTTTAAACTGAATTGGTTGTTTTACAAGGTGATCATTTACAATCACTTTAATTTTCATTAAATTTTTGTGAAAATAAGGGGAGTTTTGGCAAAATTGTGCCATTTTGTTGAAGTGCATTTGAGTGAAGTCAAGGAATATACTGCGACAGGGAGGCCCTTAAGCGCAAAATCACGTACCTGTATACGTGATTTTCTCAATTGGGTCTGGGGCACGCACGCCGCCAGCGACCTACTTCCGCTGTGATTGGACACAGCAGGAGCCAATCAGCGGGTCCGGCGGACCCGATGTGCGCCGGCTACCCACGATTGTTCCCGAGGCTGACAGAACGGAGGTCTGCCTATGTAAACAAGGCAGATCGCCATTCTGTCAGTGGGGAAGATAGAGATGCTAAGCATCTTCCCCCAGTCAAAGCATCCCCCCCCCCCCCCCACAGTTAGAAAGCACTCCCAGGGAACGCATTTAACCCTTTGATTGCCCCAGATGTTAACCCCTTCCCAGCCAGTGTCATTAGTGCAGTGACAGTGCATTTTTTTAGCACTGATCACTGTATTGGTGTCACTGGTCCCCAAAAGTGTCACTTAGTGTTAGATTTGTTCGCTGCAATGTCGCAGTGCCACTAAAAATCGCTGATCGCCCCTATTACTAGTAAAAAGAACAAAAAACAAAAAGTCCATAAATCTATCCCATAGTTTGTAGATGCTATAACTTTTGCGTAAACCAATCAATATACGCTTATTGGGATTTTTATATATAGCAGAATGCATATTGGTCTAAATTGATGAAGAAATTAGATTTTTAAATTTATTTTTCTATTGGATGTGCTTTATAGCAAAATAAAAAATATTGTTTTTTTTTTTTTTTCAAAATTGTCCATCTTTTTTTGTTTATAGCGCAAAAAATAAAAACTGCAGAGGTGATCAAATACCACCAAAAGAAAGCTCTATCTGTGGGGAAAAAGGACATCAATTTTATTTGGGTACAGCATCACACGACAGCGCAACTGTTAGGTAAAGCAACGCAATGTCGTATCGCAAAAAATGGCCTGGTAAGGAAGGGGGTAAAACCTTCCGTGGGCTCAAGTGATTAACATAGTAAGGATAATGAGGGGGCTTTTTTCTTTTTTTTGCACAAGAACAGGTTGAAGACAGTGGAGGATCTATTATGTACAAACAGGGGTGATTGGAGAATACATTGGTGCCCATCCCCAAAAATGATCAATACATAGAACCAAAAGGTATATCGGGTGGCGGGGACTTTTTAGAGCACAAAAACACGAGAACACAATAGTTATAAAAAATTCATACAAAACTTTATTGGTATAACAGATAAAATCCTGAGATTAAATTTGTGTCTCTGCAAAGCGGGGAATAAATTTCATCTCTTCCCCTAGTAAAAGCATCTTACACACTGTAGTAAAACACAGTTTGGGAAAAAAGTTAACCCTTTCATCGACCCTGATGTTAACCCTTTCCCAGCCAGTGTTGTTAGTACAGTGACAGTGCATATTTTTAGCACTGATCATAGTATTATTATCACTGGTCCCCAAAAAGTGTCAAAAGTGTCAGTATCAGAATGTCCACCAAAATATTGCAGTCCCGCTATAAGTCGTTGATTGCCGCCATTACTAATTAAAAAAAGAAAAAAAAAATTCCCATTGTTTGTAGATACTATAACGTGCAAACTAATCAATATATCTATTATTGGGATTTTTTACCAAAAATATGTAGCAGAATACATATTGACCTAAATTTATGAAGAAATTAGCTTTTTTTCAATTTATTTTATTAAATGTGTTTTATAGTAGAAAGCAAAAAGAAATTTATTTTTTTTCAAAATTGCCTGTCTTTTTTTGTTTGTAATGCAAAAAATAAAAATCGTGATCAAATGCCACCAAAAGAAAGCCGATTTGTGGGGAAAAAAGGACATTGATTTTATTTGGGTACAGCGACTCACAACTGTGCAATTGTCAGTTAAAATAATGCAGGGCGGAGGCGCATGCGTGGGTTTCCACGATGGCCGATTGAGCCGGGAGCTCCGTTCCACCCAGTCCTGACGGCGCCCGCAGCAGCACACAGAGCCCCTAGAAACGGGTGTCCTGGACCCCCAACCAGCCAGGGAGTGCCCCCGTATGACTGGAATCAGAGACCTCAAGCCGCTATTTGAGTCGGCAGCGCCGGTAGGGTGTACCAAGATGGCCACCGTGGCCCAGCAGCATGCTCCAGGCACAGAGGGACAGACTGAGCCCAGGCAAGTGATCGCCCCAGCGTCCCTCACATACACCCCTGCATGCCTACAAGGCATTCAGCAGCAGATGACACCTTCCCCGGCCTCCACTGAATCACTGCTAAGCCGCGACTTTGGAGACAGTGCCTTTTCTCCGGCCGGGCCTCTACTCCATTCACACCAGGGAGCCTCAGTTCCTACTACCCCTACACAGGACATGTACTTCCAGCCAGGAGATCTGCTCCTGAAACTATCTGAATTACTAGTGAAGGGCCTGGCCTCCACAGCAGCAAAAATAACAGGAGAAATCAAAGTAGAATTTCAAAACCTGGGTTCCAGGATGGAAGCCATTGAGAACAAACTGGACATTATGGTGGCAGCCACCAATCAGAACTCAGACCATATTCAGACACTTCAAGGCAGGCTAGATTCAGCCATTTCTAGGATCGACGAACTTGAAAACAGATCCAGAAGATACAACTTTAGGATCAGAGGCCTCCCAGAGTCCATTGCGGTGGTCCTCCAGGCTACCCAGGAGATTATCAAAACCTTAATCCCTAACATCCCACTGCACCATCTGGCATTGGACAGAGTCCACTGAGTCCTGGGACCTCCACGGAAAGATGATTCCCCTAGGGACATCATTGCTAAACCTCACTTTTATTCGGTCAAGGAGGAGATATTGAAGCACTCCACAGTGATGAAACAGATTACATGTTGAGGTCACCCAAATCTCATCTTTGCGGACCTATCCCCCTCTACGATTCAGAGGAGATGGGCCTTGAAACCCCTACTCTCAGTCCTTGCCCAAAAGGACATTAAGTACTGGTGGGCCTTCCTATTCTCTGTCAAATTCTCCTTCAAGAGCAAGCAGTATTCCTTCTCCAGTCTTCAGGAGGGAGAGCTGGAAGTGGACATGGACACATCTAACTACACTCTAAACGCAGGGCTACGACTCCTACGAGTCCTCTGACTACCCTGTGGAACAAGCCGAAGACCAAGAGAACAAAGGACAACGGCATTACCTGAAGCGATGAATCAACCTCTGCAACCTTCTCTTTCTTCCACACCTACTTAAGGTCGAGGTGACCAAGGACATTATACCCTTCTGAGTGGGGCTCCTGCTCCAAAGGTCCTGTTATATATTTTTATTTTCATTTTTTAATTTTACCAGCAATAGTTCTGTTCTTGGTTTTTGATTTTTTCCTCGTTAGTCCCGAGCAGGTCTGGACTCTAGACTATCCTGGACTCTGTTTTTCTTTTTTTTTTTGGAAGGTCTGTGTTCACTGTAACATTTAGTACATGGGCTATTAGCAGGCCTGATGCACACGTCTGCCTTAGAAAGCGTACGTGACTCTTTAAACTATGAGATCTATTCTGCCTCCACAAAAAGCTTAGCAACGCCTCGGGATCTCCTTCCCCCTCCCTACTAAAGAGGGAGGCAGGGGGGATCCGATTACTAAGATCTCCCTTGGGCTCATAACAATACCTGCCCACAGTTTTTATTCTCTCTGTGTTAAAATTTTTCGAAAAAATGTTTATTTTATGTTTTAAAGGGTGCCTAAGTTCTGGGTGCTGGACATTCCTCAGACTCTTTTTGTATCTAAGGGATAGGTTGTCTGCTCCTAGTGGATCAGACACCACTTGTTTGGTGAGAGCTCCTGGGGTTGTTTTTCCCCCAGGGCTTCTGCCAAAACCATATGAAGACGCTTCGTTTAGCCTCTTCGTCTCTCTTTACTTTCTACCTCACTCTGTCTTTCTTTCCTATCGCCCTTTCCCCTGTCCTCCTATATGCCCCAGGGAAATTAACACATGTTTTTTCTTCAGCCACTCACCAGGTTCAACTCAAGAATTCCAAGGCTCTAATGGTCCTGCTTGGTCGGTTCCCCTCCACGAGAAGTCGGCACAAGGCCCCCCCTAAGGTAGGTGACATAGTGTGTGACAGCATCCTTCTTCTTCTGCTCCATGGCTAATGCTACTGGTCCCACACTCAATTTAGCTACACATAACGCTCAGGGCTTGAATTCCCCTCTTAAGAGGAGAAAGATTGTTGATAAATACAAATGCCTCAAGCTAGACATTATTATGGCACAAGAAACTAATTTCCCTCAACGGTACAGCCCCAAATTTCTCCACCACCATTAAAAAGGGAATTTTCTCTCTGTGGTTCCGCCGCACGTTGAGTATGCCATCCAGTTCTGGTCACCAGTCCTCAGGAAGGATGTGCTGGAACTGGAGAGAGTCCAGAGAAGGGCAACTAAGCCATTAATGGGACTGTAGGATCTCAGTTATGGGGAAAGTCTACAAGCATTAAAATTATTCTCTCTGGAGAACAGACACTTGAGAGGAGATATGATAGTGATATATAAATACTTTACTGGGGACCCTAGCATAGGGAAAAAAAAACTTCAGTGAAAGGAAGTTTAAAAAGACACGTGGCCATTCATTGAAACTGGAGGAGAAGCGGTTTAACCTTCTTTACTGCCAGAACATTGAGGATGTGGAACTCCCTTCCACAAGCAGTGGTATCAGCAGGGTGTGTCACTTGTTTCAAAAAACTTTTAGATGGGCATGTTAACGATCGCAACATACAGGGATATGGGATTTAATATTGACACAAACTCACACAGGCACACACACCACAGGTTGAACTGGATGGACTGGTATCTTTATTAATCAGAGGTGCCTCTGATTGACTACCACAGTGATCAGTCACTGTGAAGCCCGTCTGTGTTTTTTCTTTCTGTGAATGGAGAGGAAAGATACAATGTATTACCCCTGTGTTTCCTTTTCTTGTGATTTATACTGAGTGTAATTAACTTGTGATCGCTTTTTCCTAAGTTACCCCATATTTCCACATCCGCCATCAGGTCTGTGTTGTTTATAATCAGTAGGTCTAGTAATGCATTATCTCTTGTTGGTACTTTCACCAACTGACCCATGAAACTGTCCTTCAAGATATTTAGGAAATGGCAAGCCTTAGATGAATGAGCAGTTCCTTCCGCCCAGTCGATGTCTTAGATGAATACGTTCTCTGACACACACTTTTGACACACCTGAAAACCTGACAGAGACTCTAACCTTCCCCTCTAGACAACGCAAGGCTGAAATATGAATTTAAAAGCGTATCTATTGGCAAAATTTAGGATCCTATATTAATTTCCACATTGAATTTAAATTATTGTTAGACTGCTCCCAATAATCTGAACGATCTTGAAGTTTGTAAATTTATTATTATTATTATTATTATTATTATTAATATTATTTTTGTAAATCTGCTGCCCTCTACTGTCATCTGCTAGTATCACACTGTAATGTAAAATTAGGTATGTCACATCCTGACTTGGGGGTTGCTGTGGAAAAGATCCTGGAAGGAAGAAGTGGAGAGATAGAAGGTCTCAGCCACATTTCCTGTCCATGCTACTAATACCAGATCAGAAGAGACGATTATTGCCAAATAACTAGGACTGTGTTCCAGACTGGTTGGGTAACGGCTGGAGGGTCTTCTCATCACTGCAGATCTTGTCTTCAGGTCTCTGACACAAAGACACATGTTGCATCATCCTTAGAGACTCCGGCAATGGGACTTTACTGCAACATTCATCTGGAGGTATCGCTATAAATAACTGTATATACCCGGGGATATGTGCATAATTCCACCAGGACTCCTATTGGGCCCTTTGCTGATAATATCTGTTTGCACATTAAATATATTTACTGTTATTAACCTTTTTTTTATATAAAGCTTGTATTATTTCTATACTGGTGTGCATTCATATGCTTATGGTAAACGTTATATGTTGGTCGCAGTAGTTCTTCTGATTCCAATTACCGTATTTATTGGCTTATAACATGCACAGGTGTATAACACACACCCTAATTTTAAGAGGGAAGTTTCAGGAAAAAAACTTTCCACAGCCCCCTGCACAGCACACGGATCCCCTGCACATTACACAGCCCCCCTGCACATTACACAGCCCCCTGCACAGCACACGGACCCCCTGCACATTACACAGACCCCCTGCACAGCACACGGACCCGCTGAACAGCACACAGACCCCCTGCACAGCACACGGACCCCCTGCACAGCACACGGACCCCCTGCACAGTACACAGACCCCTTGCACAGTACACAGACCCCCTGCACAGTACACAGACCCCCTGCACAGCACACGGACCCCCTGCACATTGCACTGCCCCCTGCACAGCACACGGACCCCCTGCACATTACACAGCACCCTGCACAGCACACAGACCCCCTGCACAGCACACGGACTCCTTTCCCTGCACAGCACACGGACTCCTTTCATTATAAAGCCCCCCCTCCACAACCAGTCTCCTGGGACAGCGCTGCCAGCATACTTTAAAAGGTTAAGAAAATATTAATGACAGCACTTTCTCATATACCCCTCCTCCTGTTTCACTCTCATTGTAAAGGAAAGCATCTATATACCTCAATTAACGCCGCTCTCGTGGACACGTGACTCTCCTCTGCTGTTTCATTAATGGTCACATGACTGCTCTCCTCCAATCAAAAGCTACACTCGAGGAGGAGGCGGAGCGGGAGGAGGAGAGCGGCCAGAATGAGCGGCGTTTCTTGAGGTATTACAGGCTCCCATTTATATTGAGAGTGACACAGGAGGAGCGGTATATGAGAAAGGGCTGTCAGTAATATTTTCTTAAATTTTTAAAGTATGGCAGCGCTGTCCCAGGGCCAAGAGAGGCGGGGCAGCCGGCCCAACACCCTCCCAATGGGTGGCACCGGGGCGGACTGCCCGATCCCCGTCCCCTGTTAAAAATAAATAAATATTGGCGTATAACACGCAGGCACTTTTACCCCCTGTTTTCAGGGGAAAAAAATGTGTGTTATACGCCGGTGGTCAGTACACATTTGGTTTACAGAACAACTGCGGGTTGCCATTTTGCACTGCATTTATATAAAAGTACAGCGGCTGCAGATTGAAAATGAAAGGTCATTTTAAATAACATTCAATTACAATATGACTTGTGTGACAATTGTACACTCTATATTATTTTTTCTTTATTTGATATTTGTTTTTCCGATGAAAGTGGAGTTACCCTTTAACCACTTGCCTACCAGGGGAACTCTGGCATTTCTCTCCTACATGTAAAAATCATCATTTTTTTGCTAGAAAATTACATAGAACCCCCAAACATTATATATGTTTTTTTCAGCAAAGACCCTAGAGAATACAGTGGCTGTCATTGCAACTTTTTATCTCGCACGGTATTTGCGCAGCAATTTTTCGAATGCGTTTTTTTTGGAAAAAAAAACTGTTTTGTGCTTTAAAAAAACAAAACAGTACAGTTAGCCCAATGTTTTTGCATAATGTGAAAGATGAAGTTACGCCGAGTAAATAGATACCTAACATGTCACGCTTTAAAATTGCACACGCTCGTGGAATGGTGCCAAACTTCGCTACTTAAAAATCCACTTAGGTGACGCTTTAAAATTTTTTACTGGTTATATGTTTTGAGTTGTAGTTGAGTTGTATCACCAGTTCAGCACCACTCTGTTTGTGTGATATACTTTTCTTCACTGATGATATTTCACCCATTGGAGATATATTAATACCATGGATTGTGTATAACATATTTTATGGTTAATATTTTCTCATCAATTTTTAGCATTATTATTACATCACCACTTATCATTTGTGTCCAGCGCTACACTGATTATTATCCATACATGTTTTGAGTTACAGAGGAGGTCTAGGACAAAAATGATTGCTCTCGCTCTAACGTTCGCGGCGATACCTCACATGTGTGGTTTGAACACCGTTTTCATATGTGGGCAGGACTTACGTATGCGTTTGCTTCTGCGTGCAAACTCACGGGGACAGGGGCACTTTAAAATGTATTTATTTTTTATTGTTAATTTTACTTTATTTATTTTAGCTTGACACTTTTTTTCCCCAAAAAATTTTTTTGATCACTTTTATTTCTATTACAAGGAATGTAAACATCCCTTGTAATAGGAATATGGCATGACAGGTCCTCTTTACAGTGAGATCTGGGGTCAATAAGACCCCACATCTCACCTCTAGGCTGGGAAGCCTGTAATAAAAAAACAAAACAAAAAAAAACAATCACCGCTTCCCAGCCGAAGCGGTGCCATTTTTTGAATACAGAGGCCGGGCGTGACGTCATAACATCGCACCCGGCCTCCGAACGTTCATAGAGACTCCGGTGACCATCTGGTCCCCTGGAAGCCTCTATTCTGAACATCCATGGCCGGCGGATCCTGTGTCCCACTCACCGATCGTAGCGGTGAGTCGGTAGAAGCACCGGAGGGCGGTGGGAGGGGGGGGGGACGTCCCCTCTCGCCTCCCGTAAGAACGATCAAGCGGCGGAACAGCCGCTATGATCATTCTTATGGTGCACAGATTCGCCGGCTCTAAAAGACGATATCTGAATGATGCCTGTAGCTAGGAGGACGTCATTAGGCATACGGCGGGCGGGTAGCGGTTAAATACATTTTTCAGTTGCCCACTGAATCTTGTAATACTTTTGCAATGCGGATATTTCTGCTTTTACATTTATTCTGGGCCTTACCTGACTCCATCTGTCCATGGATTATCAGATGGTTTCATGGATAAACATCATTGCTTTCTATCAGCCTTCCAGAAAAAAAAAAAAAAAGATTCTGCTAACTTTCATGATCAGACTATAGACATTTGTTTAATAAATGATCAGGCATCTGGCGAGAAGCTTACTCCATCTTTCATCCAAGCTCTCCCTCCACCCTTCCACCTTCCCCTCTGCAGATGGCCTATGGTGGATACTATCTCTAATATCTTTCCACCACTCCTGCTTTTCCTTGTATTTGTCCTTCTCATAACCTACGTGTGGCTACAGATGTGCGACTACATCTACACCAGCTGTTCTTGTTATAACATAAAATCTTGAATAATTAAGACTCATTCAGACATTTACTAAGACACAGTAATAGGTGAGTTCTACTGCAAATTATCAGTGTGCACAGTAACACAGATAATACAATGTGGCGTGCTACTGTGCCATTTATTTATTGCACCTAACCAGCGTAAGGTAATGTACAGGTATTTTAGAACACTACAACAAACAGATGTGCATTGTAGTGGGTTGGCAGAAGCACACAGGCATAGCTCCCAACTGTCCCTGATTTGGAGCAATGTCCCTCTGTCCCTAATTCCCCCCTCATTTGTCCCTCATTTTGGTCTGATCCATATAGTTGTATATAAAATGCACTTTTTATCTTTCAAAAAGTGTTTGTCAGAGCTAAACATTTCATCCAAATTCTAAATTGCTGCATTTGTAAATTTTAAAAGGAATAGTAGTGGTTAAAAAAAGCACTTGTGGATTTAAACTTTTTTCTTTGTTAATTCTCCTTTAAGGGGGTGTGGCAGGGGGCGTGTTCTATGCCAACATACATTTGCTAGTAGGTGTCCCTCATTCCCATCTCAAAATGTTGGGAGGTTTGCACAGGAGGTAATGCACTGCAACCCAGGGACCAGTGTAAATGGACCCTTATGGTGCAGCTCCAAGTAGTATGTACAGTCAGTACTCTGCTAAACTGAAATATCCACTCAGTGCACCGTTTCCTACTACAAAAAAAAAAAAACCACTGTGCTACCCCTGTGCAAAAAAAAAAAAATATTAACCACTTAAGGACCACCCCACGTGCATATACTGCGGCAGGGTGGCCCTTTAGCGTGAAATCACGTACCTGTACGTACGTTTTTTTTTCTTCCGGGTCTGGGGCACGCACAGTGGACACAGCGGGAGCCAATCACCCGATGTCCGCTGGGACCCACCGATCATTCCTGAGGCAGACAGAATGGCGGTCTGCCTATGTAAACAAGGCAGATCATTGTTCTGTGACAGGAGAAGAGAGAGATCTTGTGTTTCTGCTAAGCAGGAACACGGATCTCTGTCTTCCCACAGTACAAGCACCCCCCCCCCCCCCATACAGTTAGAAAGCTCTCCCCAGGGACACATTTACCCTTTGATTGCCCCTGATGTTAACCCCTTCCCTGCCAGTGTCATTAGTATAATGACAGTGCATATTTTTTAGCACTGATCACTGTATTAGTGTCACTGGTCTCCAAAAAAGTGTTACTTAGTGTCTGATTTGTCCGCCGCAATACTGCAGTCCCCCTATAAGTCGCTGATTGCCGCCATTACTAGTTAAAAACAAAATCTATACAAAATTCCATAAGAATAAACCATAGTTTGCAGAAGCTATAACTTTTGCACAAACCAATCAATATACGCTTATTCGGATTGTTTTTACCAAAAACATGTAGTAGAATACATATTGGCCTAAACTGATGAAGAAATTAGATTTTTTACATTTTTTTATTTTTTTCAAAGTTGTCGGTAATTTTTTTTGTTTATAGTGTAAAAAATAAAAACCGCAGAGGTGATCAAATCCCACCAAAAGAAAGCTCTATTTGTGGGGAAAAAAAAGCAGTTGTCAAATAAAGCAACGCAATGCCGTATCGCAAAAAATGGCCTGGTCATAAAGGGGGTAAAACCTTTTGGGGCTGAAGTGGTTACCATTTATGTTTCTAGTGTGAGGAAACGTGTGTATATATACATATATATATAAATATATATAAATGTTGCTGGGTTGCCGCTGTAATTTGTCATGCGTTCCCGCACCTCAAAAACCAAAACCATGTAATTACAGCAATCCTCCGGGGAGCAGGTAGCAACAGATATCCACACAAATGCTTCTGGATGTATGTCACTCAACAATGCAAAAGAAACAGAAGACTTCCCATAGTGTAATACGCTTACATTAAATCATTTATTAAATGAAGATAAAAACATACTCACAAATAAAGTGCACCGAATATCATGCACATGGTAATTTGCAGATATGCACAGTACAAGCATTTCCCCTTTAGCATGGACATCCAGAGAAGATTTGGGCGCTACACAAAAATTTGGCCGCTACTACACGGCTTCCGGGCGTGATGATGTCACGTGGAAATTTTTTTTTGTTTTTTCCATCTCACATATAATTAAAGTGGAAGTCCATCCTAACACTAAAATCTCTAAATCTACAGACATCCACGATCTAAGACTAACCTATCTAGTCCTGTAAAGAAGAAATCGCTATACATACCTTTTTTTTTAAGCCAATCCAGTCCGATCTTCAGCGGCAGAGGCTCTGCAGAGGAGACATCTGACAATGGCCGAGAAATTAATAGGAAGTGACGTCACCCATACAGTTACTATGGGGCTTCTGTTGTCAGCTGCCTCTTCTGCAACCGCCTCCACAGCGAAGCCACCGTTGACAGCTCAACATGGGACCAGACCGGAGCAGCTTCAAAAAAAGGTATGTATAGCGATTTCTTCTTTACAGGGCTAGATAGGTTAGTCTTAGATCGTGGGTGTCTGTAGATTTAGAGATTTTAGTGTTGGGTTGGACTTCTACTTTAAGTATAGTGGTGTTGTGTTTTACTTTTTTGAGTTTTTGCACCTTTTTTTACATTTTATCAAAAAAATCCTGCACCCAAAATCAGCAGGTGACCCCCCCTTCTCATGAGCTTGGTGGCTTTTGTCACATGAATCTGTACTGTACAACCTCTCCATAGCATTTTGGATCTTGCTGCCAGCAAGGAACATGGTGCCACCCAGCAGCCTATTTCATACCTTCCTCAGGCCTTATGGCAATGTATCCTAACCGTAACCCTACCCAGGACTAGTTTCATTTCCAGAAGTCGTTTTCATCTTAAGGTTAGGAGAAGGAAGAGTTCACAAAACAGCAGCCTTTTTTATACAGTTAATTTACACATTTACAGTGCATCCTTTTAGTCATCCCAATGGTGACGGCACGTTTCCTCAGTTACAAACAGATAACAGCAGAAATGATAGTGCAGTCGATAAACAGCCCATTTGTTTAGGGGTTTGGCAGAGTCCTACATCCCAAGTCACGGGAATGTGCATAGTGCCATTACTACTGCACCTCTCCTTCCTTGCTTTCCTCCAAGGGAAAGCTTTTAGAAGCTACAGCCTCAGAGATTACGTTCTGATGACTTCCAGTGGGCGATGATGCCAGCAAATGGCTCTGCTCTATGCATTTTTCATAAAAGACATATTCTGGGGAATGACGAAACGCGTAGGCTGCAGTTATTTGCTGGCATCAGAAGTGACCTGGAAGTTGCTGTTTTTTTTGGCAGTTGGATTGGTATTTTCAATGCAAAAAGTAAGTATGACCCTTTACTTAGTTCAGTGTTTTCTTTTATCTTTTAACCAGGTGACTGGGTCATTACTCTTCTCCCCTAACCTTTTTCCCCTCCCTTATCCCCCTTGTCCCCCTTCTTCTCCTTTCCCTCCCCCCCTCCCCCCCCTCCTTTCCTCCCCCCCCTTCCCCTTCCCTCCCGCCTCCTTTGTGTTTCTCTCCCTCTCCCCGCCCACCCCCACTCCGTTCCACCCCTTCCCTTGACCTCCTTCCTTCCCCTCCCCCCCCTTTTTCCATCCTTTCTCCCCCTCCCCTCCCCTTACCTACCCCTCCCCAGTTCCTCCCTGTGCCCCCCTTTTCCCCTCTGTCCCTCTCTTTCCCCTCCCTCACACCCTCCCTTCCCTGCCCCCCCCCTTTTCTCCCTTCTTTTCCCCTCCCCTTTCCTCTTTTCCTCCCTCTTTCTCCCCTCCCTGTTTTTCCCTTCCTTCGCCTCTCCGTCTTTTCACCCCCCATCCACTACCCTTTCCTTTCCTCCCCTCCTCCCCCTTCTCCACCCAAAACCCCTCCCCCTCTGTTCCCTTCCCCTTCCCTGATTCCCTCCATTCCTCCCTCCTTTTACCATCCTTTGGTTTCTACTCCTGGTCATTTATCTTCCTCTTTCCTTTTCTCTCCTTTTATCCCTCCTCACCTACTAATGTGACACTCCCGGGTGGTCTCTCAAGTAGAACACACACCGTATAAATTCCAAAATTTCATTTTATTGAATTTCTTACAATAGTATCACCCCAATTTGCCTCCCTGGCCCGCCACCGGGGGAACGCCTCTTGAGGGCGTCTCACAGCATCGCTCCAGAGAACCCTTGAGGTTATAGCTTGGTGAGTGCAACTTTCAAATTTCAATATTGTTCTCCAATATCAATTGTGTACCTCCTCTGACAACTGTTCATGTATTTTTGCTTGTCATGTTGATACTGTATTGTTTCCCTCATCTTTATAGATTATATACTATCAGACGCCTCCTGAAGAAGCGGCTGTGACCGCGAAACTGTAGAGGTCACGTCTGCAAGTATCATATTACATAACCTCTGTCCATGCATCTGTGTGGGCATCAGTTATACCAACTTAGTGTCAACAATGCTGTAACAATCACTAAATGTTTTTGTGTATGTTAAATCATGATAATGTATATTACATGTCCCCTGCAGGACTTTTTATTGTCATTTTGAAATAAATTTACTATTTTTTAAACAAAGTCTTTTTCTCCTCATGGTACCGTAATAGTCCCGCTCCCTCTGAAAGAGGCAGGGCCCTATTGGAGAGGTCTCTGCTCTGGTTTCTCTTTCAATCCCACTCTTTGCCAAAAAGTAAGTATGTAATGCCGCGTACACACGGTCGTACTTTTCGTCTACAAAAGTCCAACGGACGCTGACGGACTAAAGCTGGCTGGTAATCCGATCGTGTGTGGGCTTCTCCGGACTTTCAACGTACTTTTTTAGCCTCAAATCCGACGTACTTTAGATTTGAAACATGCTTTAAAACTTTACTTCGTAACTACGACGGACCCCGAAATCCGCTCGTCTGTGTGCTAGTCCGACGGACAAAAAGCCACGCTAGGGCACCTATTGGCTACTGGCTATGAACTTCCTTATTTTAGTCCGGTGTACGTCATCACGTACGAATCCGTCAGACTTTTGTGTGGTCGTGTGTAGGCAAGTCCGTTCGTTAGAAAGTCTGCCGCAAGTCCGCCGAAAGTCTGCCGGAAGTCTGCCGGAAGTCTGTCGGACAGGCTGTCTGACTTTTGTAGACGAAAAGTCCGACCGTGTGTACGCGGCATAAGGCATTTGTTTGTCTTTTCCTTCCCTGAGTCAATGCATTTGAAGATTGGAGGTGGTGATCGAGATGACAGCGGGTGCCTGATGACTCTGAGGAGAAGTGGGAAAGATGCCATACTGTAGATACCTATTATTATTGGACATGCTGTATATTAGACTTGTGCACGGTGGAAAATTTAATTTAGTTTTCATTTGTAAAATACATAATTTTGTTCTGTTATATTCGTTATGTTACCTTAATTCGTTTTCAGATAATTCGTTATTTCTGTAGAGTATAGATATTCGTTATAATGAATTAATTTTTTTTTATTGTTTAATTGTTTCTTTTTTGGATAATTAGTTATTTATGTATGTATATATATTCGTGATAACGAATCTTAATTTGGAAAGTCATTTGTTTATTGAATCCATTAACACACACCCACCATGACAAAGTTTCTTCTGCTGCTTCTCAAAACTCATCTCCTCTGCTCAAATGCAATACAACACCCTTCTCAGGAATGCACTTTGCTTGTTGTTGTGCTGTGTCACTGCTACTTTAGAGCTTGAATCCAATAACACACAATGGGGGTTATTTATGGAAGGCAAATCCACTTTGCACTACAAGTGCAAACTACAAGTGCAAAATGCACTTGAAATTGCACTGAAAGTGCACTTGGAAGTGAAGTCACTGTAAATCTGAGGGGTAGATCTGAAATGAGGGTAAGCTCTGCTGATTTTATCATCCAATCATGTGCAAGCTAAAATGCTGTTTTTTTATTTTCCTTGTGTTTCAACCTCGGATCTACAGTGACTGCACTTCTAAATGCACTTTCAGTGCAATTTCAAGTGCACTTTGCACTTGTAGTGCAAAGTGGATTTGTCTTTCGTAAATCACCCCCAACGACAATATCTCTTCTGCTGCTTCTCAAAACTCGTCTCCTCTGCTCAAATACAACACCCTTCTCACTCATTTCTCAGGAATGCATTTTGCCAGTATTAGTAATCCAACCTCCAGCACAAAATGATTGAGCTGTAAGATTTACTCCGAGTCAACCCGCTGTTTCATTAGACCTTTAATGAATTAAAGGGGTTGTAAAGGTAAAAAAATTTTCACCTTAATGCGTTCTATGCATTAAGGTGAAAAAACTTCCGACAATACCGCCGCCCCCAGCCCCCCCATTTTACTTACCTGACACCTCGAAAGTCAGCCGCTCGCTCCCAACATCCATTTCGCCGCTCAGCCTGGCCGCTGATTGGCTACAGTGGATGGATTGAAAGCAGCGCAGCCATTGCCTCGCGCTGCTGTCAATCACATCCAATGACGGGGCGCGCCGGGGGGCGGGGCCGAGTGATACAGTGAGCGGCTATAGCCGCCGGCTGTATCACGGGAGCGCGCCCGCAAGAACTAACCACCATGCAAGGGAGCTCGCATTAAGGTGATTAGTTCTTGCGGGGAGGAGCTGAAACAGCCGCCGAGGGACCCCAGAAGAGCAGGTTCGGGGCCACTCTGTGCAGAACGAGCTGCACAGTGAAGGAAAGTATAACATGTTTGTTATTTTATTTTTATTTTTTAATTACCTTTACAACCCCTTTAACGAATCATGCCGAATTTTTTTTTTTATTTCCGTTATAATTTCTTTCGTATTAGTTGAAATTCGTTATTTTTTTTCTTCGGATCTTTTGATGCATCTGAACGTCCAAAAGATGCAAAATTCAGTGGAATTTCTATTAGTTACAAAATAAATTGCACATTTACTGTATATGACTGCACTTTAATTAGAGGGTCATGCCTATCTGATAAGCCTGCGTCTTACCACTATTTGGTGAAGGCTTTGGATTTACTTTGGCACCATTCTGGAAAAAAGTTTTTCTTGATCACATTTAATGGACTCTTTTCTTGAGCTTCCTGGGGACTTTTTCACAATACACACTTCGTATGTTCATTGCAGTACATTGCATTATAGTATAAATGGGGCTAAGGTGGAATCCTGAAAAGCTAAGAAGGTATGCTGAAAGTCCCATAAAATTTCTAGAAATAAAACTGTTTTAAAGGGATGCAAAGGGAGAAACAAATTAAATACATATAGTACATTCTTTAACCACTTTATACTGCGGCAGGTCGGTGCGATCCCGCGAATCGCCGTAGGTGCATGTCGGCACCTGTAAGGGCGACAGCAGGCGTGCATGGTGGGGGACCCAATGCGTGTGGCCGGCGGCCGCGAAATGTCTGCCGGCCACCCGCGATCATGGGCACGAGAGCACACACATCCCCTTTCTGACAGGAGAGGAGAGACAGATCTGCTGTTCCTAGTAATCAGGAACAGCGATTTGTCTCCTCCTCCAGTCAGTCACATCCCCCCACAGTTAGAAAAACAAGATATTTGGGGGGCACACCCTAAAAGATGCCTCTCATTAGTGTCCACCTGTGTCATAGGTGGAGACCTTTAGTTTTCCCATATAGAGGAGTGTATTTCTCCCATGGTTCAGAGAAGCAGGATCTCCCAGTCTATGGATAGCATAGGACCCACTAATCATGGGGTACTTTGTCGCAGTAAGTGGGCTTAAGTACCATATAGCAATATGGTGTGACCAAATCCCCATATTTTTTGATAATGTTTTTTGAAAATGTCTAGGTGTTTTAAATAAGCCTTGCTGGAGGTAAATGTATTTTTTGCATGTGGGCGTTGTAATATTTTGTTCTTTCCCACAGTTAGAAACACACATGAGGGAACACATTTAACCCCTTGATCGCCCCCTAGTGTCAACCCCTTCCTTACCAGTGACATTTTCACAGTAATCAGTGCATTTTTATAGCTGTATAAATGTCACTGGTCCCAAAAATTACTAGTAAAAAAAGAAAATGATAAATATGCCATAAAGCTATCCCCTATTTTGTAGACGCTATAACTTTTGCGCAAACCAATCAATATACGCTTATTGCAATTTTTTTATCAAAAATATGTAGAAGAATATATATCGGCCAAAACTGATGAAGAAATTTCTTTTTTTACAATTTTTTTTGGATATTTATTTATAAAAGTAAAAAATAGTGTTTTTCTTTTTCAAAATTGTCGCTCTTTTTTTGTTTATAGCGCAAAAAATAAAAATCGCAGAGGTGATCAAATACCAGCAAAAGAAAGCTCTATTTGTGAAAAAAAAAGGACGTCAATTTTGTTTGGGTACAGCGTCGTACGACTGCGTAATTGTCAGTTAAAGCGCTGCAGTGCCGTATCGCAAAAAATGGTCTGGTACTTAAGAGGGAAAATCTTCCGGTCCTTAAGTGGTGAAAGCCAACTCATATAAGCGAGCATTTGTGGTATAAGCTATAGCATTCAGAAATGACAGTTCCTTTATAAAGAATCAATTCACCATCACTCAATCATTTTTTTTCTCACTGTTCCCATGCACTTTGAAACAGACATCTGGTGATAAGATTATCCAATCCTCTCGCCTCCCGGATGTTTCATTAATTGTCTGTCTGGTGTTCTGGCTTAGTAGTGTGATCCTGCTTCCTACGCAGGTGCTGCTCTCCTGGTGGCCTGTGCACTTGTCCTTCGAGGGATTGTTCACGGGTTGCACAGCTCCAGCCATGAACTGCTCGCTTCCTCTGTGTTCCATCATCTGTCTGTCAAATCTGTTACAGCACGCAAACCAAGAGGGATAACACATTGGAAATTGGAAGAACACAATGATTGTCTTATTATTATTATACTTGGTTATTACAATTTCTTGCCACCTGTGTTCCAAAGTCAAACTTTGGAAAAAAGGAATTATTTAAAGCTGAAAATCAGACACATAAAAGAAACAAATTGACTGTAACCATTAATACATTATTAAATGTATTTGCTAAATGCAAGCCGTGTAAGCAATTGAATGTGACGTGGTATCCCTCTAATGCCCCGTACACAGGATCGGAAATGCCGCCAGCAAAACTCCGATGAGAGCTTTTGGTCGGAAAATGCGACCGTGTGTATGCTCCATCGGACTTTTGCTGGCAGAATTCCAGCCAGCAAAAGATTGAGAGCATGTTCTCAATTTTTCGGTCGGAAAAAGTTCCGATTGGAAATTCCGATCGTCTGTACCAATTCCGACGCGCAAAATTCCTGCACATGCTCAGAAACAATTTGACGCATTCTCGGAAGCAGTGAACTTCATTTACTCGGCTCGTCTTAGTGTTGTACGTCACCGTGTTCTTGACGGTTGAAAGTTCAGCGAACTTTCGGATATTTTTTCCGACGGAAATTCCACTCGTGTGTATGGGGCATTACAGTCCCTGTATAGCAGAGCTGCAGTGTGATGAACAGAAGCAGCACAGGGAGCCAGTCAGTTCATGTGCTAACAAGACGCACCCTGATAGGAGAAGAGATCAAAGTGACACCGAGATGAGTTCATCGCTGTGCTGCTTCTACTTTCGCTGTCCAGTCATAGGCTGGGGGTCTAGGATGACCTCTGCTGAGGAGAAGTGGGTTGAATGATGCTAGACATCAGACTGATGACATTGGTGGCAGAAAAAAAAATAATGCAGGTGAAATCTCTGGATTGAAGGTGAATATTGCAACACAAGCTATTTTCTGAAAGCCTGCAGAATAAAGGATGGTTGTTGAAAATTTTCAAGTTTCACAAAATTTTCACAAATGTTTATCAAACCTATATTTTCATTAAAAACACATTATAATCCCCATTTTTTTTCAGCGTAGGGACATGGCACAATCTATCTACTTGCACTCAGGTTAATTTGGACCCTGAGCAAACGTTTTCTTGCCCCCCCATACAATTTCGCTCTCCACCTGCTCTGAGACATACAATAAATAGCAGCTAGACTTAAAATCAGTTTCAGGCAGCGATTGCGATTGGTTGCCAGAGGTTACAGTGTATCATTACCGCTCACTGACTGGTAGCTAGAGGATACAGCACACATTACATCTCACTGATTAGTTGCTAGATGTTACAGCACATGATTTCTGCTTGTTGATTGGTTGCTAGAGATTACTGTACAGTAATAATGCTCACTGATTGGTTGCTAGATGTTATAGCACATCATCTCCTCACTGCAGGGGGCGTGATATACATATGAATGCCACCTTTATTTACATATCTATGCCGCCGGATGCAGCTATTTACATATGAATGCCACCGCTATTTACATATGAATGCGGTCTCTATTTACATATGATTGTTGGTTATTTACATGTAAACACAGGGTCTGCAGGTGAGTCATCTCTACACACCAATAGGGGAGAGCTGGGCAGCATTAGTAGCAGTACTTCACACTGAGATATCAGGACACAACACGGGACTGAAACTTCAAGGGATAGTTGGCAAGTATGAGGCAGCTGCTTTGGGCCCCACAACAATGACAGGGCCCAGGGCAGCTGCCCCTTTTGCTCTGCCTTAAAGACGGCCCTGCTTCCACAATATTGACAGATCTTTCCGGTTCTGTGCAGATTCAGTGGTTGATCCCATGCATGCCGGCAAGACCGGCTCCTACAGGCAGAGAGCGCAGTGACATGTCTTAGGGACACTGTCGGGTCGGCTACTAAAGCTTAGTATTATGATCAGCACCCATTCAGGGATTGAGACGGAGCACATTGCTCTTCATGGAGACATCTGTCGTTGGCTGAAGACCGGAGACACGTGTAGGAGTGGTAAAATACTACTACTGCTACTGCCGATGCTATTTGAGACTGGCATGACTTTCACAGAGTGATACCATGCAATGACTACACTGTCACCACGTAGTCCCAGACCTTTTTCTTCCTTCATATTGTCACCATATCGCCACACTGCATCCATTACTCTTTGGTGACTGATTCTTGAGTGCAACCCTCTCCAGTCAGATACCCAAAGCCTGTATGACCAGACACCAGTTCACTGTCATACACAGCTGCCATTCTATCCACTCGATCCACTGCATCCTCAAGGGCCAATTGTATGCTATTGACTTTTCTTTGGAATAGGAGCAGATGCCCCATCTATTGCATCGGAATCTTGCATCAGTGATGGACTAGTTCTCTATCTGGCTAGTGGAACCTATTGTTCCAGCATATAACATTGTTTTACATCTACCAGCTGGCTGACTGCCCCCACCTTCCCTGCCCTCGCCAAGCTCGAGCCTCCAAGGGGCTGACACACGCTAGCACCACCTTGATTCACTTGGTACTGTATGATACGGCTATTGCCGTGGTGGTGCTACGTGGGCCAGTATACTTCGCATTCGGACGATTGTTTTTTTGTCTTCTGTGTCATTGTCTTTGTTTTTATGCATAGAGCTTGCTTGACATGCCACGCATAAGTGGTTCTAGGTGTACCCAACCTTTGTTGATTTTAGTTGGTATGTTTTTGACCTTAATAAGCTAACATTTTTTTTTGTAAAAGCTGTCCACACTTTTCTGTCACTATATTAGCCTACTAGGTTCCTTGCCTTAAAGAACTGTTTTCTCACTATATTGACAGTTCTGTATGTTCAGAGACGATATAGCGTTTCTATTCTTCCCGAATGTCAGTTCTAACTCAAATATGTGCGTTTTTTTTTAATTATTATTTTTGCTGATTCTCTAAGTATAAATGGGACCATTAGCCATTATTACTATCAAAAGAGAAAGATGATAGGGCTTCTTTACATTTGTGTATTAGGGTTACCTTATGTTTTTGGGGTGCGTTATTCTGTACTATGTTGTGCATTAATGTGCATTCCATTAAGGCAGCCCATTGAAATTAATAAACTGCCAATGTACCATAGCATGCTAAAAATTGTCCGTGACCTTTTTTAATTAGTAGAGATGACCTCTGGCATGTTTTGTGTTTCAAAACATGTCAGAGGTGACCCCTACTGCTATTCAGTAAACAAGGACTTGGGGCTGATTTGAGGCCTGAAGGTACAAGAATTTGGATTGATCTGAGGTCTGATGGTGCATGAAATGGAGCTTATTTGAGGTGTGATGGTGCATGAATTAGGGTGATGTGAGGTGTGAAGGTGCAGGAAATGGGGGGATCTGAGGTGTGATGGTGCAGGAATTGGGGTGATGTGAGGTGTGAAGGTGCAGGAAATGGGGGGATCTGCGGTGTGATAGTGCAGGAATTGGAGCTTATCTGAGGTGTGATGGTGCAGGAAATGGAGCTTATTTGAGGTGTGATAGTGCAGGAAATGGGGGGATCTGAGGTGTGATGGTGCAAGAATTGGAGCCTATCTGAGGTGTGATGGTGCAGGAATTGGGGTGATGTGAGGTGAGAAGGTGAAGCAATTGGGGCTGATCTGAAGTTTGAAGGTGCAGGAATTGGAGCTAATCTAAGGCGTGAAGGTGCAGGAACTAGGGTGATATGAGGTTTGAAGGTGCAGGAATAGGGGTTGATTTGAGGCCTAAGGGTGCAAGAATTGGGACTGATCTGAGGTCTGAAGGTGCAAGAATTGGGACTGATCTGAGGTGTAAAGGTGCAGGAATTGAGGTGATTTGTGGGAATGTGCAGAAATTGATCTGAGGTGTGAAGGTATTGGGGTTGATCTGAGTTGTGCGGGTGCAGGAACTGGGGTGATCTGAGGTGTGACAGTACAGTTATTGGGGCTGATCTGAACCGTGAAGGTGCAGGAATTGGGGCTGATCTGAGATGTGTGGGAGCAAGAACTGGAGCTTACCTCCTGAGATGTAAATATTCAGGAATTGGAGCCAATCTATAAAGTAAAGGTGCAGGAATTGTGGCTGATCTTAGGTGAGATGGTGCAGATATTGGGGTTAATCTGAGGTGTGAAGAGGCATAAACTGGGCTGATCTGGGATGTGAAGGTGCAGGAATTGGGCTGATCTGGCATGTGAAGGTGCAGGAATAGGGGCATAGCTGAGGTTTGATGATGCAGGAGTTGGTTTGATTTGAGGTGTGATGGTGAACGAATTGGACTTACCTGAGGTATGAATTTGCAGGAATTGGGGCTGATCTGAGGTTCATGGTGCACTACTGCTCTCTGCTTGTAAGGTAACACTTAGGCCTCATGCACACTGGACATTAAAATAACGTTATAAAAAAAGCCAGTAGCTTTGCAGTGAGTTTCTGCAATAGTGTTTTTAGCGTTTATTAGCTTTTTTAACATTTTTTTTAAGTTATTGTTTTTTCAATAGATCAAAAATGTCAAATGTCTGTTTTTTGACGTTAGAGCGTTTTTACAGCTGAAAAAAACTCCTCTCAGAACCTACTAGTTTTGTTTTTTTTTAAAGCCAAAAAAGGCTCCAGCCAAAAACTGCTGATAACAGCCTACAGTATGTGTGCATTGACACATAGGATAACATGCTGGGGAGTTTATTGACTGTAGAAAAAAACGTCTGAAGCCAAAAACAGCAGCTGTAAAAACGTCCAAAAACGTCCAGTGTGCATGAGGCCTTAATGTGGAAAATGATACTGACCTTTGCTGTAGTATATTACATAAAATTATACATTTATGATTCTCGAATAATGTATGTTATTTTGTAATACCCATTGTTACTTGAAAGTGCTATAAATGGCCCCATGGAGATACAGCTGGAGAATGTTAGTTAGATTTTTTTCTACTGTATCAGGTGCACATATTTACCTATGTAGTTCCTGGCTTTAACCGTGGAGTCGCATGCCACCCAATGTATTTGTATACCCTGTTCAAAAATGAAAAACCCAACTGTAAGTTTATGGGAGGGATATACAGTGCCTTGAAAAAGTATTCATACCTCTTAAAAATTTCCACATTTTGTCCTGCCATCAGAAGTCACCTATTTAGTGAATAGAGTTCACCTGTGTGTAATTTAATCTCAGTATAAATACACCTTTCTGAGAAGCCCTCAGAGGTTGGTTAGAGAGCCTTAGTGAACAAACAATATCATGAAGGCCAAATAACACACCAGACAGGTCAGGAATAAAGATGTAGAGAAGTTTAAAGCAGGGCTAGGTTATAAAAAAATATCCTAAGCTTCGAACATCTCACGGAGCTCTGTTCAATCCATCATCCAAAAATGGAAAGAGTATGGCACAACTTCAAACCTACCAAGACATGGCCGTCCACCTAAACTGACAGGCCAGGTAAGGAGAGCCAGTGCTGGGACAAGGCCATTTGGTGCCCAGGGCAAAGATGGCAAACTGCGCCCCCCCCCCCCCGGTTTTAATAAAGAATCAATGTCGTTTCAAAACAAGAATATACTTAAAACAATAGAAGTATTGCAGAGTATTGCACAGTGCACAGTATTGTGGAGTATTGCACAGTGTTGCGGGGTATTGCAGAGTATTTCAGGGTATTGCAGAGTATTGCACAGTGTTGGGGGGAATTGCAGAGCATTGCACAGTATTGTGGGGTATTGCAGAGTATTGCACAGTATTGTGGGGTATTGCAGAGGATTTCAGGGTATTGCAGAGTATTGAACAGTATTGTGGAGTATTGCACAGTGTTGCGGGGTATTGCACAGTATTTCGGGGTATTGCAGAGCATTGCACAGTATTGTGGGGTATTGCAGAGTATTGCACAGTATTGTGGGGTATTGCAGAGTATTTCAGGGTATTGCAGAGTATTGCACAGTATTGTGGGGTATTGCAGAGTATTGCACAGTATTGTGGGGTATTGCAGAGTATTGCACAGTATTGTGGGGTATTGCAGAGTATTTCAGGGTATTGCACAGTATTGTGGGGTATTGCACAGTATTGTGGGGTATTGCCCAGTATTGTGGGGTATTGCACAGTATTGTGGGGTATTGCAGAGTATTTCAGGGTATTGCAGGGTATTGCACAGTGTTGCGGGGTATTGCAGAGTATTGTGGGGTATTGCAGAGTATTTCAGGGTATTGCACAGTGTTGCGGGGTATTGCAGAGTATTGCACAGTATTGTGGGGTATTGCAGAGTATTGCACAGTATTGTGGGGTATTGCAGAGTATTTCAGGGTATTGCAGGGTATTGCACAGTGTTGCGGGGTATTGCACAGTATTGTGGGGTATTGCAGAGTATCTCAGGGTATTGCACAGTGTTGCGGGGTATTGCAGAGTATTGCACAGTATTGTGGGGTATTGCAGAGTATTTCAGGGTATTGCACAGTGTTGCGGGGTATTGCAGAGTATTGCACAGTATTGTGGGGTATTGCAGAGTGTTGCACAGTATTGTGGGGTATTGCAGAGTATTGCACAGTACTGTGGGGTATTGCAGAGTATTGCACAGTGTTGTGGGGTATTGCAGAGTATTGCACAGTGTTGCGGGGTATTGCAGAGTATTGCACAGTGTTGCGGGGTATTGCAGAGTATTGCACAGTATTGTGGGGTATTGCAGAGTATTTCAGGGTATTGCAGGGTATTGTGGAGTATTGCAGAGTATTGCACAGTATTGTGGGGTATTGCAGAGTATTTCAGGGTGTTGCGGGGTATTGCACAGTGTTGCGGGGTATTGCAGAGTATTTCAGGGTATTGCAGGGTATTGCACAGTGTTGCGGGGTATTGCAGAGTATTGCACAGTATTGTGGGGTATTGCAGAGTATTTCAGGGTATTGCACAGTGTTGCGGGGTATTGCAGAGTATTGCACAGTATTGTGGGGTATTGCAGAGTATTTCAGGGTATTGCACAGTGTTGCGGGGTATTGCAGAGTATTGCACGTTATTTGGGGTATTGCAGAGTATTGCACAGTGTTGCGGGGTATTGCAGAGTATTGCACAGTGTTGCGGGGTATTGCAGAGTATTGCACAGTGTTGCGGGGTATTGCAGAGTATTGCACAGTGTTGCGGGGTATTGCAGAGTATTGCACAGTGTTGCGGGGTATTGCAGAGTATTGCACAGTGTTGCGGGGTATTGCAGAGTATTGCACAGTATTGCGGGGTATTGCAGAGTATTGCACAGTATTGTGGGGTATTCAGCAGTGGTGGTCACTGGTCATTAACCTCGCCTCAGCCTCCTCCCCCCAATCCAGCCATTTATTAATCTGTTTTTTAGTGTTTACTTACACAAGTTCAGACTCAGAAGTTATGAGTCTGAACTTGTGTAAGTAAACACTAAAAAACAGATTAATAAATGTCTGGATTGGGGGGAGGGGAGGTGGCTGAGGCGAGGTTAATGACCAGTGACCACCACTGCTAAATATCTGAGTCAGAACACTGGCACTGCGCTCTTCTACCTTCCAGATTGAATCCAGCCAGCCAGGCAGCAGCTCCTCAGCTCGGCTCAGCTTGAGATAACAGACGCCGACACGACACAGCACAGCTCCCGCCTCCCTGCGCTCCTCTCTGCGTCCTCCCACCTCGCCTCCGGCCGTGAGTGACGTCACGGCGCTGGCAGAGACAACGGGACTCCTCCGTAGGGGAGTACCAGTGTAGTTGTGTGCTGAGGGAAGGGAAGGGAGAATCATGCAGGAGCGCACAGCTGCGCCCCCCCCCCCTTGTACCGGCCCTGAGGAGAGCATTAATCAGAGAAGCAGCCAAGAGGCCCATGATAACTCTGGAGGAGCTGCAGAGATCTACAGCTCAGGTGGGAGAATCTGTCCACAGGACAACTATTAGTCGTGCTCTCCACAAATCTGGCCTTTATGGAAGAAAAAAAGCCATAAGAAGTCCTGTTTGCAGTTTGAGAGAAGCCATGTGGAGGACACAGCAAACATGTGGAAGAAGGTGCTCTGGTCAGATAAGACGAAAATTGAACTTTTTGGCCTAAAAGCAAAACACTATGTGTGGCGGAAAACTAACACTGCACATCACCCTAAACACACCATCCCCACTGTGACAACCGTGGCAGCATCATGTTGTGGGGTTGCTTTTCTTCAGCAGGGACAGGAAAGCTGTTCAGAGTTGATGGGAAGATGGATGGAGCCAAATACAGGACAATCTTAGAAGAAAACCTGTTAGAGTCTACAAAAGACTTGAGACTGGGGCGGAGGTTCACCTTCCAGCAGGACAACGATCCTAAACATACAGCCAGAGCTACAATGGAATGGTTTAGATCAAAGCATATTCATGTGTTAGAATGGCCCAGTTAAAGTCAAGACCTAAATCTAATTGAGAATCTGTGGCAAGACTTGAGAATTGTTGTTCACAGACGCTCTCCATCCAATCTGACAGAGCTTGAGCTATTTTGCAAAGAAGAATGGGCATACATTTCGCTTTCTAGATGTGCAAAGTTGGTAGAGACATCCCCAAAAGACTTGCTGCTGTAATTGCAGCGAAAGGTGGTTCTACAAAGTATTGACTTGGTGGGGGGGGGCTGAATACAAATGTACCCCCCACACTTTTCACATATTTATTTGTAAAAAAAAAATGAAAACCATTTATCATTTCCCTTCCATTTCACAATTATGTGCCACTTTGGTCTATCACATACAATCCCAATAAAATGCATTTACATTTTTGGTTGTAACATGACAAAATGGGGAAAATTTTTAGGGGTATGAATACTTTTTCAAGGCACTATATTCCTTGTCAGATAGACAGAGCTCAAAGCTACATAAGATAAGAAGACCCTAAGCAAAATAAACCTTCAATATCTACCTAGAAATAAAATTCATCTCTAGACAGAACTTTTTTTTTTTACATTTTTGTATAGGGTAGGGAAGGCTTAACAATGTCATTGGGACTTTCTGTCCTAATGGTGATAAATTCAAAGTTTCATGGCTTTCACTGGAACTGGCATTCAGGCTAATGCCGTGTACACACGAGCGGACTTTCAACGGACTGAACTCCGAAGGACTTTTTGACGGACTTTCGACGGAGTTCCGACGCAATGGACTTGCCTACACGCGATCACACCAAAGTCCGACTGATTCGAACGTGGTGACGTATGACCGGACTAGAATAAGGAAGTTCATAGCCAGTAGCCAATAGCTGCCCTTGCGTCATTTTTCGTCCGTCGGACTAGCATACAGACAAACGGATTTTTCGACCGGACTCGAGTCCGTCGGAAAGATTTGAAACATGTTCTATTTCTAAAGTCCATCTGATTTTTCGACAGCAAAGGTCCGATGAAGCCCACACACGATTGAATTGTCCGGCGGATTCGTTCCGTCGGACCTTTGCTGTCGAAAAGTCAGCTCGTGTGTACACGGCATTAGGAGTTTCACCACTTGTTTAAGTGAGAAACGTCTGACAGGAGATTTTCACTTACCTTGGCCAGGTTTTCACTTACCTTACCTTAAAGACAATTAAGTTCTATTTTAAGCATCTATTCTGAGTGTTATGTCCCTTTAAACAACGTGCTAGTGCAATTTCTAGGCTGCCTGGAAAATCATATTTTCCATTATTTTTGCTAAATGATTGCTGATTAACTCTCATAGTTTTATTGTAAGTCATCCAATGACTATAAAGGTTAATCACAATAATGACCACACTGGTCTTTTTTTTTTTGTCTGGTCCTGCTATCATCATTCCAACACCCTTGGCACTTTCACCACTGACGTCTTTAATGTGGTATAGCAGATTCATTTCTTAGTCTCTCTTGTGCATTGTGATGCATGTTCTCTGTATTCCGCGTTAGATAAACAGGAAATCACAAGCTTTTCTAATGACTTTTAAATAGTACAGATGTTGCATAATGGCAGCCACTTTTTTTTTAGTCTTGACCTTTTCCAGTAATGTCCTGGACCCTCCCAGAACATGCCAAACGCAACGGCCGGGAAATGGAAAGTCTTCTAGACAAAATAATGTCCATGGTGTTGGTGAGAGTAATTTTTTATCCTGTTGTGCTGTGTAGAAGCAGATTCCATACACGCTAGCTTGTGGCTGTTTATGTATATAAGGTCTCATGCACACTGGATGTTGTTCTATCTCTCCTAGATATCTTTCCTCTTGGCAGTGGCATTTTGGCAGAAAAAAAGCTTGATATTTGTAAAGGCATAGCTCCCAACTGTCCCTGATTTCGAGGGACTGTCCCTAAATTGGAGCAATGTCCCTCTGTCCCTCCTTCCCCCTTATTTGTCTCTCATTTTGGTCTGATCTATAAAAAAGATCAGACCAATAAAAAAAGTCCTTGTGGATTTAATTAACCTTTTTTTGGGTAAATTCTCCTTTAAGGGAGTGTGGCAGGGGGCGTGTCCTATGCCTACATACGTTTGCAAGTAGGTGTCCCTCATTCCCATCTCAAAATGTTGGGAGGTATGCTAAAGGTATGTAACGCGTTTAGGCGTGTTTAGCCGCATCAAGCATTTGAGCGTTAATTCATTTCATAGACCATAATCATAATAATTTATTCTAGCCATTGAAACAAATTAACACTCAAGCGCTAAACGCGCCCAGCATTTAGATACGTTTACACATCAAGTTTTTTTATGCCAAATCGCTTTTGCTCATGAATGTACTAGCAATGTTTTTTTTTTTTTTCCTGTCTCTAAATGCTCCTTTTTCTAAACCCCTCTAAATGCCTGTGTGTGCATGGACACATGGGGTAAAATGAGGGGTCTTTAGAGGCAGGAAAGTGCCAAATGTCCCCAGGAGAAAGTTGGAGATAAATGGGCAAGTAAGACCGACACTTAGCGAAAGGCAATGGTCAAGCACAAACCTGTCTATGAAAGGGGGAGCCAAACATTTTTTAGATATACACTATATTACCAAAAGTATTGGGACGCCTGCCTTTAAAGGCACATGAAATTTAATGGCATCCCAGTCTTAGTCCGTAGGTTTCAATATTGAGTTGGCCCACCCTTTGCAGCTTTAACAGCTTCAACTCTTCTGGGAAGGCTGTCCACAAGGTTTAGGAGTGTGTCTATGGGAATTTTTCACTATTCTTCCAGAAGCACATTTGTGAGGTCAGACACTGATGTGGACGAGAAGGCATGGCTAGCAGTCTCTGCTCTAATTCATCCCACAGGTGTTCTATCTGGTTTAGGGGCAGGCCAGTCAAGTTCCTCCACCCCAAACTCGCTCATCCATGTCTTTATGGATCTTGCTTTGTGCACTGGTGCGCAATCATGTTGGAACAGGAAGGGGCCATCCCCAAACTGTTCCCACAAAGTTGGGAGCATGAAATTGTCCAAAATGTCTTGATATGCTGACACCTTAATAGGGCGTACACACGGTCGGACTTTGTTCGGACATTCCGACAACAAAATCCTAGGATTTTTTCCAACGGATGTTGGCTCAAACTTGTCTTGCATACACACGGTCGCACAAAGTTGTCGGAAAATCCGATCATTCTGAACGCGGTGACGTAAAACACGTACGTCGGGACTATAAACGGGGCAGTGGCCAATAGCTTTCATCTCTTTATTTATTCTGAGCATGCGTGGCACTTTGTCCGTCGGATTTGTGTACACACGATCGGAATTTCCGACAACGGATTTTGTTGTCGGAAAATTTTATCTCCTGCTGTCCAACTTTGTGTGTCGGAAAATCCGATGGAAAATGTCCGATGGAGCCCACACACGGTCGGAATTTCCGACAACACGCTCCGATCGGACATTTTCCATCGGAAAATCCGACCGTGTGTACGGGGCATAAGAGTTCCCTTCACTGGAACTAAGGGACCAAGCCCAACCCCTAAACAAACAACCCCACACCATAATCCCTCTTCCACCAAATGATTTGGACCGGTGCACAAAGTTATAGCTGCAAAGGGTGGGCCAACTCAATATTGAACCCTAAACACTAATGCCCCGTACACACGGTCGGATTTTCCGATGGAAAATGTCCGATCGGAGCGTGTTGTCGGAAATTCTGACCGTGTGTGGGCTCCATCGGACATTTTCCATCGGATTTTCCGACACATAAAGTTGGAGAGCAGGAGATAAAATTTTCCGACAACAAAATCCGTTGTCGGAAATTCCGATCGTGTGTACACAAATGCGACGGACAAAGTGCCACGCATGCTCAGAATAAATAAAGAGATGAAAGCTATTGGCCACTGCCCCGTTGATAGTCCCGACGTACGTGTTTTACGTCACCGCGTTCAGAACGATCGGATTTTACGACAATGTTGTGTGACCGTGTGTATGCAAGACAAGTTTGAGCCAACATCCGTCGGAAAAAATCCTAGGATTTTGTTGTCGGAATGTCCGAACAAAGTCCGACCATGTGTACGGGGCATTAGACTGGGATGCCATTAAAGTTCATGTGCGTGTAAAGGAAGGTGTCCCAATACTTTTGGTAATATAGTGTGTATACTGTATGCATAGCGCTGCTCCCATAGGAGCTGCAGGGATACTGTCCAGGTCTTCCCCACAAGCTTCGCCCTGCAGCCAGGTACACAGTCTCATTTACATGTTTCTTCAATGACCAGTCTAGGGGAGTTGTTTTTGTTGTTTTTATTTTTGGAGAACTTGGATAGGGTTGAGGGAATTAGGTGGGATGCTCCAAAAACAAGAACCATGTCTAGTGAGAGAGACTGGGAGCTCATTGAGTGAAGACCCACAGTGACCCCCGGTTCACACAGGGGCGGCACGACTTGCAGGTCGCCTCACCGAGGCAACCTGCATACGACTTCCACGGCGACTTGCAAAACGACTTCTGTATAAAAGTTTATGCAAGTCGCCTCAAGTCGCCCTTAAAGTAGTACAGGAACCTTTTTCTAAGTCGGAGCGACTTGCGTCGCTCCTATTAGAACGATTCCATTGTACAGAACGGGAGGCGACTTGTCAGGCGGCTAGGTCGCCTGACAAGTCGCCCCTGTGTGAACCGGCACTCAGGGATTGTGGAGTAAGCTGAGAACTGTTCGTGTTGCAAATAGTTGGATGTAATTACAGTTAGTAACTTCTATAAGACTGTTGCCATAGGAGACAATGTCCTACCTATACAGAAATGGTGACTGGCTGGAGGCCTTCACCTGTATACCTGTCTTTCTTTAGAAGTCTCGGAGTCTGCCAATTAACATTGCATCTATCTAAGGGTGTCCACAGTTCTGTTCAAGAGACAATACATCTTTTTTTGCATTCTAAAAGCGTTTTGCGCCAACCGTTTCACCTTACATTACTACCACCATGACTTGTACCCCACTCTACACAGAAGGATGTCAGCTGTCCTTGACTCTGGAGGTCACCGTTAGGCTTAAAGGGGCCAAGGACTTTTCTACACCTATATACTTTTTCTAATAGGTGCTCCTCATTCCTATTTTAAAAAGTCGGGAGTTATGTGTGTAAAGGGTTACCCGCAAAATTAACCTGCCCCAGAAAAAAATCCATTCTCAGTTTTCAGGCGCTTAGTTTGTTGCCTGGCGCACTAGAAAATCTCTGTGCAGGGTAAGGCAGAGACTGAAATACGTCACAAGAAGGCTGAACAGGAAATATTTTAAAGGAAGGTAACAGCCATTATAATGGCCTGCAATGTGGTCCTTCCTTTTTTGACTGAAGTGTCTCCTTTACATTAAACATGTCTTTTCATGTGAGCATTTCGCTGTATCTTATCACCGTGAAAATGTCACTAGGAGACGAACCTACACTTTTCCATGGCACTGTCATGCTGGTTCGGCTGTTGGAGAAGTTTCAATATCTGATAAGGCGAAATTTTCGCTTGCGCCCTCAACAAATGACTGCTCGCAGCTGCGGAAGACAGAATTTCATAAATCAAATCAGTCTTGAAATTTGAGTATAATCTTTCCTCACACATTCCTGCAGCCATGTACCAGTCTGTGTGATTGGATGGCACGATAGTTCCACGCTGCAGGCAATCTTCAAAAGGAGAGATAGAGGAAATGTTTTCTTGCCGAGTGAAGACATAATTTTATACCACTCCTGACGATTGATAGAAATCGTAAGTACTTAAGGATGTTGGGGCTTGCGACTATCAGGCTTATTAAATAAAAATAAGCAAAGCATTAAAGCAGTCTTAAAGGAAACTTTTAGTGACAAAATATGTGTGCTAGGTCCCTGGAAGACCGGCTGATGCCATGGTTGCTCTACTTTATAAGTTGTTAAATTAGAACAAGTATGCAGATTGGGAGTTGTATAATTAACGTGTAATGCCCCGACGAAAAATGTGTGATAGGACTTTTGTTGTCGGAAATTCCGACCGTGTGTAGGCTCCATCACAAATTTTTTTTTTTATTTCCGACACACAAAGTTTGAGAGCTTGCTATAAAATTTTCCGACAACAAAATCCGTTGTCGGAAATTCCGATCGTGTGTACACAAATCCGACGGACAAAGTGCCACGCATGCTCAGAATAAATTAAGAGATGAAAGCTATTGGCTACTGCCCCGTTTATAGTCCCGACGTACGTGTTTTACGTCACCGCGTTTAGAACGATCGGATTTTCTGACAACTTTGTGTGACCATGTGTATGCAAGACAAGTTTGAGCCAACATCCGTCGGAAAAAAATCCATGGATTTTGTTGTCGGAATGTCCGATCAATGTCCGACCGTGTGTACAGGGCATAAGATCATCTTTACCAAAAATCTCCCTATGCAGATAAGGGGCATCTGTAGATAAAAACAAACTGTGCAGCCAAAGTTGAATAATGCCGTTGCTGTAAATGTAGGCCATTTAGGTACAGTACCTCATAAAGCCTGACTGGAAAACTTCTAGGACTCCTAGCTGTTACTGTTCTGCTTTCCCCATCACAGGAGTACGTTCTCAAATGCTGAGCTCCGAGCTACTGCATCGGCGGAGAGAAAGAGCATGTGAGGGGGGTTTGAATCAGAGAGAGCTCACTCCCATAGCTCCCAACTGTCCCTAAATTCGAGGGACTGTCCCCAATTTGGAGCAATGTCCCTCTTCCCCCTCATTTGTCCCTCATTTTGGTCTGATCCATATAGTGTATAAATAATATAAAATAAATATATAAAATGCACTTTTTATCTTTCAAAAAGTGTTTCCCAGTGCTAAACCTTTCATCCAAATTCTAAATTGCTGCATTTGTACATTTTAAAAGCCAATATAAAGGAATAGTAGTGGTACAAAAAAGTCGTTGTGGATTTAATGAACCTTTTTTTTGTTAATTCTCCTTTAAGGGGGCGTGGCAGGGGGAGTGTCCTATTCCAACCTACTTTTGTTAGTAGGTGTCCCACATTCCCATCTCAAAATGTTGGGAGGTATACACTCCTGTGATGGTGAAGGTGAAGAGTAACAGCTAGGCATCCCTTAGCAACGTCCTAGAAGTTTTCCAGCTAGGCTTCATGATCGATATACAGTAAATGGCCTACCCCTATAGTAGGGGCAATATTTAACTCTTGTTAACCACTTGCCGACCGCCGCACACAGATGTACGTCGACAGAGCGGCACGGGCAGGCATAAGGGCTTACCTGTACGTCCCTGCCTGCCCGCGGGTGGGGGGTCCGATCGGACCCCCCCCCCGGTGCCTGCGGCGGTCGGATCGAGGTCAGGGTCGATCAAAGGTGAGGGGGAGGCCACTCATTCGTGGCCCCCACCTCGCGATCGCTCCTGGCCAATGACAAGCTTCCTCGGCTTCTGTGAATGTAAACAGAAGCAGAGGAAGTGATGTCATCTCTCCTTGAGCCGGTCTTTTCGTCCGGCGCCGAGGAGAGAAGACATCCAAGTAAGTGCACCAACACTACACATACAGTAGAACACGCAGGCACACTTGTCACCCCCCTGTCACCCCCCGATCACCCCCTGATCACCCCCCTGTACCCCCTGTCACTCTGACACCAATAGCAGGTTTTTTTTTTTTCTGATTTATTGCATTGGTGTCAGTTTGTGTCAGTTACAAGTGTTAGGGCCGTTAGGTTAGCCCCCTTTAGGTCTAGGGTACCCCCCTTTAGGTCCAGGGTACCCCGCTAACCCCCCTAATAAAGTTTTAACCCCGTGATCACCCCCCGTCGCCAGTGTCACTAAGCGATCGTTTTTCTGATCGCTGTATTAGTGACACAGGTGACGCTAGTTAGGGAGGTAAGTATATAGGTTCGCTGTCAGTGTTTTATAGCGACAGGGACCCCCATATACTACCTACTAAAGGTTTTAACCCCTTGATTGCCCCCTAGTTAACCCTTTCACCAGCGATCACCATATAATTGTTACAGGTGACGCTGGTTAGTTGGTTTTGGTTTTTTGTAGTTTATTACAGTTTTAGGGCACCCGCCGTTTATTACCCTATAAAGGTTTAACCCCCTAATTGCCCGGCGGTGATAGAAGTTAAGTTTTTAGGATCAGATAAGGTCTGCGTCGCCCCAGGCAGCGTCAGGTTAGCGCCAGTACCGCTAACACCTACGCACGCAGCATACACCTCCCTTAGTGCTATAGTATCTGAACGGATCGATATCTGATCCGATCAGATCTATACTCCCCAGCAGTTTAGGGTCCCCCAAAAAAACGCAGTGTTAGCGGGATCAGCCCAGATACCTGCTAGCACCTGCGTTTTGCTCCTCGGCCCAGCCCAGCCCAGCCCACCCAAGTGCAGTATCGATCGATAACTGTCACAAAACACTAAGCACACATAACTGTAGCGTTTGCAGAGTCAGGCCTGATCCCTGCGATCGCTAACAGTTTTTTGGTAGCACTTTGAATCAGTCGCTGACAGTCAGGAGCTTTTTTGCCTGTGAGTCTCACTAGTGTACCCCTAAATTTAGAGCCCAAAATGGCAAATAGAAGGTACACTAGTGAAGAGGCCTACAGGATTCTGAGCATGACAGATAGTGAAGAGGAAGTCACTCATCTGTCAAGTTCAAGCTCAGAATACGAACCTGTAGAGGACAGCGGCTCCATGACAGATAGCTCTGACGACGGAGTTGTGGTCCCTGCTAGGGTCAGGCGTACCAGACCCCGATCTTCTTCTTCTGTCCTTGAAGTGCAAGAACCGCAGGGCTCTCGTAGGGAGCAGAGAGGTACTAGTGCCGCTACTCCTTCTGGTGAACTGGCAAGCACCAGCGGCCTAGTACACCCTGGTCGTACATCCAGCACTGCAGTATCACGTGGTGACGTGGCGAGTCCCATAAGTGCAGTTCAAGCTGGCGAGGTGGCAAGCACAACTAGTGTCCCGCTGCCACCAATAAGACAAAGACAGGCCCGTCGTGCCCATAGTGCCCTTCCTGCTGCATTCGCCAATCCGAATTGGGTACCCACCACTTCTGCAGCACCCGTACTTCCCCCTTTCACTGGCCAACCCGGAATTCAGGTGGAAACAGTTGACTTTATGCCACTGGATTTTTATTCACTGTTTTTCACCGAAGATCTCTATAGATCTATTGTGGACCAAAGCAATTTGTACGCTGGTCAACACATCGCCGCTAATCCCCAGTCCTCCCTTGCCAGAGATTGGAGACCAATTACGGTCTCCGAATTTAAGATCTTTCTGGGCCTTTCCCTCAACATGGGCATAACCAAAAAGAGTGAGTTGCGGTCATATTGGTCCACTGACCCAATTCACCATATGCCCGTGTTCTCTGCTTCAATGGCCAGGGCACGATACGAGCAGATTTTGCGGTTCATGCACTTCAACGACAATGAACTCTGTCGTCCTCGTGGAGACCCTGCATACGATCGGCTCTACAAAATTCGGCCCCTCGTAAACCACTTCAACCAACGTTTTGCAGACTTGTTTACCCCCCATCAAGTTGTCTGCGTTGATGAGTCCCTGGTTAAGTTTTCTGGCCGCTTGTCCTTCAAACAGTACCTTCCCAGCAAGCGTGCCAGATACGGGGTCAAGATGTATAAGCTCTGTGACAGGGCCACAGGCTATACATGTAGATTCATGGTTTACGAGGGCAAAGATAGTCACGTAGAGCCGATAAACTGCCCTGACTACATAGGAAGCGCTGGCAAGATAGTGTGGGACTTGGTGTCACCCTTATTCGGAAAGGGGTACCACTTGTACGTGGACAATTATTATACGAGCGTGCCACTTTTTAGTCACTTGTTTGATCAGCAGATTGGAGCATGTGGCACCGTGCGACCTAATCGCCGGGGCTTTCCCCAGAGGCTTGTAGATTCCCGTCTTAGGCTGGGGGAGAGAGCCTGCTTGAAGTATAATAATTTGCTCGCTATGAAGTGGAGGGATAAGAAGAATGTTTTCGTTCTCACCTCCCTTCATGCAGACACGACGACCCAAATTACTACGGCGACTGGTGTTGTGGAGAAACCCCTCTGTGTCCACGAATACAACCTTAATATGGGAGGGGTGGACCTCAACGACCAGTTGTTGGCGCCGTACCTAGTTGCCCGTAAGGCCAGACGCTGGTACAAAAAAGTGTCTGTTTATTTATTTCAATTGGCTTTGCTGAACGCTCATGTGCTATACAGAGCTTCAGGACGGACTGGATCCTTCCTTAAATTCCAGGAAGAGATCGTCAGAGCCCTTCTGTTTCCAGACGGTGCTCCACCTCACCTTCCCAATCCAAATGCAGTAGGCCGGCTGCATGAGAGGCATTTTCCTTATGTCCTCCAGAGTACCCCTACCCAACGAGCCCCCCAAAGAAAATGTCGTGTCTGCAGAAAGCGCGGATTTAGGCGTGACACCCGGTATTATTGTCCCTCCTGTCCTGGCAATCCTGGTCTTTGCATTGGTGAATGTTTTGAACGCTACCATACACTAGTTGAGTATTAGCGTAGGGTACAGCACTGCACAGACTAGGACACACTTCCACAGGGTCTCCCAAGATGCCATCGCATTTTGAGAGACCCAAACCTGGAACCGTTACAGTTTTAAAAGTTACAGTTATAAAAAAAAAAAAAGTAAAAAAAAAAATATAAAATAAAAAAACCAAAAATAGTTGTCGTTTTATTGTTCTCTCTCTCTCTATTTTCTCTCTATTGTTCTGCTCTTTTTTACTGTATTCTATTCTGCATTGTTTTATTGTTATGTTTTATCATGTTTGCTTTTTAGGTATGTAATTTTTTTATAGTTTACTGTGTTTTAAACATTTTATTGTTTTCAGGTACGCCATTCAGCTGCAGCGCGGATTTATTTATCTTGACAGCAACAGCGTTTGCTCCCACGATACATAAAGCCGTGACTCCAGCGCTGTCGGAGGTGATTTCACCACCACAGTTACATACTTCAGCATATATGCCGAAGCGTGGGGGCAGAAGTGGGTGGAGGAGCGATTTGCTCCTGCCTTTTGCGGGAGGATGCCCCCATGCTTCGGCATATATATATTTTAGGTAGGCACAGGTTGCGTTAAATGTTTTATTTTTTACTATGGTTTTTTTTTGTATTTGCTTTGCAGGTATGGTAAGTATTACTGTTATACTGTAATGTTACTTTGTTTTTTGTTAACCATCATTTGCTTAGCAGGTACGCCATTCAGTTGCAGCGCGGATTTATTTATCTTGACAGCAACAGCGTTTGCTCCCACGATACATAAAGCCGTGACTCCAGCGCTGTCGGAGGTGATTTCACCACCACAGTTACATACTTCAGCATATATGCCGAAGCGTGGGGGCAGAAGTGGGTGGAGGAGCGATTTGCTCCTGCCTTTTGCGGGAGGATGCCCCCATGCTTCGGCATATATATATTTTAGGTAGGCACAGGTTGCGTTAAATGTTTTATTTTTTACTATGGTTTTTTTTTGTATTTGCTTTGCAGGTATGGTAAGTATTACTGTTATACTGTAATGTTACTTTGTTTTTTGTTAACCATCATTTGCTTAGCAGGTACACCATTCAGTTGCAGCGCGGATTTATTTATCTTGACAGCAACAGCGTTTGCTCCCACGATACATAAAGCCGTGACTCCAGCGCTGTCGGAGGTGATTTCACCACCACAGTTACATACTTCAGCATATATGCCGAAGCGTGGGGGCAGTGGGTGGAGGAGCAATTTGCTCCTGCCTTTTGCGGGAGGATGCCCCCATGCTTCGGCATATATAAATGGTGCATGTATGCCCATCATTAGAAGTGGGTGGATGAAGGGAGGTATTCTAATGGTGGGCATACCCACCGATCAATATCTTTTTTTCGTTCAGCCCACAGGCTGCATGAAAAAAAAGTTTACAATATATGCCCAACAAGGACCAGCAACGTACTGGTATGTTGCTGGACTTTGAGTGGTTATACCAGAATGATGCCTGCAGGTTTAGGTATCATCTTGGTATCATTCTTTTCAGCCAGCGGTCGGCTTTCATGTAAAAGCAATCCTAGCGGCTAATTAGCCTCTAGACTGCTTTTACAAGCAGTGGGAGGAAATGCCCCCCCCCCCCCCCACTGTCTTCCATGTTTTTCTCTGGCTCTCCTGTCCCAACAGGGAACCTGAGAATGCAGCCAGTGATTCGGCCAGCTGACCATAGAGCTGATCGGAGACCAGAATGGCTCCAAACATCTCTATGGCCTAAGAATCCGGAAGCTACGAGCATTTCATGACTTAGATTTCGCCGGATGTAAACAGCGCCATTGGGAAATTGGGAAAGCATTTTATCACACCGATCTTGGTGTGGTCAGATGCTTTGAGGGCAGAGGAGAGATCTAGGGTCTAATAGACCCCAATTTTTTCAAAAAAGAGTACCTGTCACTACCTATTGCTATCATAGGGGATATTTACATTCCCTGAGATAACAATAAAAATGATTTAAAAAAAATAAAAATGAAAGGAACAGTTTAAAAATAAGATAAAAAATCAAAAAATTAATTAAAAAAAAAAAAAAAAAAAAAAAAAGCACCCCCATCCCCCCCTGCTCTCGCGCAAAGGCGAACGCAAGCGTTGGTCTGGCGTCAAATGTAAACAGCAATTGCACCATGCATGTGAGGTATCACCGCGAAGGTCAGATCGAGGGCAGTAATTTTAGCAGTAGACCTCCTCTGTAAATCTAAAGTGGTAACCTGTAAAGGCTTTTAAAGGCTTTTAAAAATGTATTTAGTTTGTCGCCACTGCACGTTTGTGCGCAATTTTAAAACATGTCATGTTTGGTATCCATGTACTCGGCCTAAGATCATCTTTTTTATTTCATCAAACATTTGGGCAATATAGTGTGTTTTAGTGCATTAAAATTTAAAAAAGTGTGTTTTTTCCCCAAAAAATGCGTTTGAAAAATCGCTGCGCAAATACTGTGTGAAAAAAAAAATGAAACACCCACCATTTTAATCTGTAGGGCATTTGCTTTAAAAAAATATATAATGTTTGGGGGTTCAAAGTAATTTTCTTGCAAAAAAAAAAATTTTTTTCATGTAAACAAAAAGTGTCAGAAAGGGCTTTGTCTTCCAGTGGTTAGAAGAGTGGGTGATGTGTGACATAAGCTTCTAAATGTTGTGCATAAAATGCCAGGACAGTTCAAAACCCCCCCAAATGACCCCATTTTGGAAAGTAGACACCCCAAGCTATTTGCTGAGAGGCATGTCGAGTCCATGGAATATTTTATATTGTGACACAAGTTGCGGGAAAAAGACAAATTATTATTATTTTTTTTTTTTTTTGCACAAAGTTGTCACTAAATGATATATTGCTCAAACATGCCATGGGAATATGTGAAATTACACCCCAAAATTCATTCTGTTGCCTCTCCTGAGTACGGGGATACCACATGTGTGAGACTTTTTGGGAGCCTAACCGCATAGGGGACCCCGAAAACCAAGCACCGCCTTCAGGCTTTCTAAGGGCGAAAATTTTTGATTTCACTCTTCACTGCCTATCACAGTTTCGGAGGCCATGTAATGCCCAGATGGCACAAACCCCCCCCCAAATGACCCCATTTTGGAAAATAGACACCCAAAGCTATTTGCTGAGAGGTATAGTGAGTATTTTGCAGACCTCACTTTTTGTCACAAACTTTTGAAAATTGAAAAAAGGAAAAAAAAAATATGTTTTTCTTGTCTTTCTTCATTTTCAAAAACAAATGAGAGCTGCAAAATACTCACCATGCCTCTCAGCAAATAGCTTGGGGTGTCTACTTTCCAAAATGGGGTCATTTTGGGGCGGTTTTGTGCTATCTTGGCATTTTATGGCCTTCAAAACTGTGATGGGTAGTAAGGAGTGAAATCAAAAATTAACGCTCTTAGAAATCCTGAAGGTGGTGATTGAATTTCGGGGCCCCGTATGAAGCTAGGCTCCCAAAAAGTGCCACTCATGTGGTATCCCCATACTCAGGAGAGGCAGCAGAATGTATTTTGGGGTGTAATTCCACATATGCCCATGGCATGTTTGAGCAATATATCATTTAGTGACAACTTTGTGCAAAAAAAAAAAAAAAAAAAAAAAAATTGTCACTTTCCCGCAACTTGTGTCAAAATATAAAATATTCCATGTACTCATCATGCCTCTCAGCAAATAGCTTGGGGTGTCTTCTTTCCAAAATGGGGTCATTTGGGGGGGTTTTGTGCCATCTGGGCATTTTATGACCTTCAAAAATGTGATAGGTAGTGAGGAGTGAAATCACAACTTTACGCCCTTAGAAATCCTGAAGGCGGTGCTGGGTTTTCGGGGCCCCGTACGCGGCTAGGCTCCCAAAAAGTCCCACACATGTGGTATCCCCATACTCAGGAGAATCAGCAGAATGTATTTTGGGGTGCAATTCCACATAAGCCCATAGCCTGTGTGAGCAATATATCATTTAGTGACAACTTTGTGCAAAAAAAAAAATAAATTGTCACTTTCCCGCAACTTGTGTCAAAAAATAAAATATTCCATGGACTCAACATGCCTCTCAGCAAATAGCTTGGGGTGTCTACTTTCCAAAATGGGGTCATTTGGGGGGGATTTGTGCCATCTTGGCATTTTATGGCCTTCAAAACTGTGATAGGTAGTGAGGAGTAAAATCAAAAATTTATGCCCTTAGAAATCCTGAAGGCGGTGCTTGGTTTTTGGGGCCCCGTACGCGGCTAGGCTCCCAAAAAGTGCCACACATGTGGTATCCCCGTACTCAGGAGGAGCAGCAGAATGTATTTTGGGGTGTAATTCCACATATGCCCATGGCATGTTTGAGCAGTATATCATTTAGTGACAACTTTGTGCAAAAAAAAAAAAAATTGTCACTTTCCCGCAACTTGTGTCCAAATATAAAATATTCCATGGACTCAACATGCCTCTCAGCAAATAGCTTGGGGTGTCTACTTTCCAAAATGGGGTCATTTGGGGGGGGTTTGTGCCATCTTGGCATTTTATGGCCTTCAAAACTGTGATAGGTAGTGGGGAGTAAAATCAAAAATTTATGCCCTTTGAAATCCTGAAGGCGGTGCTTGGTTTTAGGGGCCCCGTACGCGGCTAGGCTCCCAAAAAGTCCCACACATGTGGTATCCCCGTACTCAGGAGAAGCAGCAGAATGTATTTTGGGGTGTAATTCCACATATGCCCATGGCATGTTTGAGCAATATATCATTTAGTGACAACTTTGTGCAAAAAAAAAAAAAAAAAAAAAAAAATTGTCACTTTCCCGCAACTTGTGTCCAAATATAAAATATTCCATGGACTTAACATGCCTCTCAGCAAATAGCTTGGGGTGTCTACTTTCCAAAATGGGGTAATTTGGGGGGGTTTGTGCCATCCTGGCATTTTATGGCCTTCAAAACTGTGATAGGTAGTGAGGAGTAAAATCAAAAATGTATGCCCTTTGAAATCCTGAAGGCGGTGCTTGGTTTTCGGGGCCCCGTACGCGGCTAGGCTCCCAAAAAGTCCCACACATTTGGTATCCCCGTACTCAGGAGAAGCAGCTGAATGTATTTTGGGGTGCAATTCCACATATGCCCATGGCCTGTGTGAGCAATATATCATTTAGTGACAACTTTTTGTAATTTTTTTTTTTTTTTTTTTTTGTTGTCATTATTCAATCACTTGGGACAAAAAAAAAAAATATTCAATGGGTTCAACATGCCTCTCAGCAATTTCCTTGGGGTGTCTACTTTCCAAAATGGGGTCATTTGGGGGGGTTTTGTACTGCCCTGCCATTTTAGCACCTCATGAAATGACATGGACAGTCATAAACTAAAAGCTGTGTAAATTCCAGAAAATGTACCCTAGTTTGTAGGCGCTATAACTTTTGCGCAAACCAATAAATATACGCTTATTGACATTTTTTTTTACCAAAGACATGTGGCCGAATACATTTTGGCCTAAATGTATGACTAAAATTGATTTTAATGGATTTTTTTTATAACAAAAAGTAGAAAATATCATTTTTTTTCAAAATTTTCGGTCTTTTTCCGTTTATAGCGCAAAAAATAAAAGCGGCAGAGGTGATCAAATACCATCAAAATAAAGCTCTATTTGTGGGAAGAAAAGGACGCAAATTTCGTTTGGGTACAGCATTGCATGACCGCGCAATTAGCAGTTAAAGCGACGCAGTGCCAAATTGTAAAAAGTGCTCTGGTCAGGAAGGGGGTAAATCCTTCCGGGGCTGAAGTGGTTAAAGAGGAGCTTCAGTCTTCCACACAAAAAATTAAACGTCAGCAGCTACAAATATTGTAGCTGCTGAGGTTTAATATAGGGACACTTACCTGTCCAGAGGTCCAGTGCTGTCCTCCCCCGAGTTGGTTCTTCACTGAGCTTCGGTCCCTTGGGTCTCAGACCTGTGATGTGTCCCAGAAGGCTGCAGGAGAACATGAGAATGAGCAGGACCCTCTGATTCCCCTCTGATTCCTCCGGTATTGAATTGCATTGTAACTGTACTGGCTGCCCTAATGTTGTAAAGTGATGTGCAAATTGCTGGCGCTATATAAATCCTGTATAATAATAACTTCCGCTCGGATCGCCTAGGCGTAAGCCGGTACCTGTGAGGTTCGTTCAGTACCCCTGTGACCCGCTGTTGGCTGACGTCACATCGCTGGTCCACGTCCATATGGTCGAGATCCACCCAGGAGCCTGGACTGACACCTGGCTCAGACTTTCAGCTGTGCCGCTGGGAGACTGAGCCAGCGGCTCCCTTCCCCCTCTAGCCCGGTGCTCTAGCAAGCACTGAAGGGGCAGAGCAGACAGTAAATCTGACAGACTGTCAGTCACTGCTCTCTGCTCAGAGTGGCAGGGAGAACTGAGTGATCAGCGGTGTTTGATTGCTCAGTTCTTAACCTTATGCCGGGTACACACGGTCGGACTTTACGGCAGACTTTGGCCGGCGGACTTTTCGACGGACTTTACGACGGAACTTTCTGAATGAACGGACTTGCCTACACACAATCCACCAAAGTCCATCGAATTCGTACGTGATGACGTATGACCGGACTAAAATAAGGAAGTTCATAGCCAGTAGCCAATAGCTGCCCTAGCGTGGCTTTTTGTCCGTCGAACTAGCATACAGACGAGCGGACTTTTCGACTGGACTCGATTTCGACAGGTTGATTTAAAACATGTTTCAAATCTAAATCCGTCCAACTTTTGAGAGAACAAAGTCCGCTGGAGCCCACACACGATCGAATTGTCCGACGAAATCCCGTCCGCCGGGCAAAGTCTGCCGTAAAGTCCGCTCGTGTGTACGTGGCATTAGAGTCGGCGGGGGACAGATGCAGCATCAGATCAGTGCTGCATCCACCTACAGTAGGTATGATTTAAAAAAAAATCCAAAGTTGTCTTTTAAGGCTTATTCTACTCCATTGTGACTATACTGCTGTCCTGTTACTAAGATAACACTAGTAGAGTAAAGAAAAAGAAATATGGGCACTCTCATTGTTCACTCCATTCTAACAGTTGCTAGTTGCATGGCTGTCATCCCTTACCTCTAGCTTTTGTACTGATCCCAAACAAATGTTTAGCATTATGCCGTGTACACACGAACTGAATTTTCGTCAGCAAAGGTCCGACGGAACGAATCCGCCGGACAATTCGATCGTGTGTGGGCTTCATCGGACCTTTGCTGTCGAAAAATTAGACGGACTTTAGAAATAGAACATGCTTCAAATCTTTCCGACGGACTCGAGTCCGGTCGAAAAATCAGTTCGTCTGTATGCTTGCCTGACGGACAAACAACTACGCAAGGGCAGCTATTGGCTACTGTCTATGAACTTCCTTATTCTAGTCCGGTCGTACGTCATCACGTTCGAATCAGTCGGAGTTTGGTGTGATCGTGTGTAGGCAAGTCCGTTGCGTTGGAACTCAGTCGGAACTCCGTTAAAAGTCCGTCAAAAAGTCCTTCAGGGTTCAGTCCATCGAAAGTCCGCTCGTGTGTACACGGCATTACATGGTCCTTTTGAGAGTAATGATGTTACAGTGAGTAAATAGATACCTAACATGTCACACTTTAAAATTGCGCACACTCGTGGAATGGCGCCAAACATCGGTACTTAAAAATCTCCATAGGCGACGTTTTAATTTTTTTTTTTTTTACAGGTTACCTGTTTAGAGTTACAGAGGAGATATTGGGCTAGAATTCTTGCTTTTGCTCTAACGCACTCAGCAATACCTCACATGTGTGATTTGAACGCCGTTTACATATGTGGCGCAACTTGCGTATGTGCTCGCTTCTGTGCGCGAGCACGCAGCGACGGGGGCACTTTAAATTTTTTTTCTTAAATTCTTTATTTTACATTTTTTTTTTTTTTTACACTTTCTCTTGAAGAAAAAAAAAGCCCTACCCTGTAAATTGCTTATAATGTTAGCAGCAACTGTGTTGAAGATATATGGGTTGGGATTTTGGCCCACATTTTTACATGCTTCAAAGCAGAGGTGTTCCAGGAAGTACCATAAATGTAATTTTCAGATTGGGCCACACCTGAACACAGAATTATTACCAAACTGAAATTGAGTGACAGTGTGCAGAGAGTTAGTATCCCCCCCACCGTATAATGGCAAACTTTCATGTTTGATTGAAGTGCACCTTTAATGCAGCGTCCTTTGCTTGTTCTGTGCTGGTCATGGGTGTGCACGGTAAGCAACATGAAAGGCAAGACTAAGCAAATACAGTTTACTATTAAATTAAATTTCTTCCACAAAGTAAACACCAACTAGTGCAGTGCATCTTCAAACACGCACCGCGCTCACATTTCTTTGGCAGAGATTGTTCTTTGCAACTTGGAGCATTTGTTTTGTAAATGAGACAATAGATTGTGCCAGCACACCATTCCCTGTACAAGGAGGTTATTTAAAGGCAACATATTTTTTAAAGGGGTTGTAAAATCTTAAGGTTTTTCACCTTAATGCATTCTATGCATTAACCACTTCCCATCCGGGCCAATTCTGGCACTTCGCTTCTGCATGTAAAAATCATCATTTTTTTTTTTCTAGAAAATTACTCACAACCCCCAAACATTTTATATGTTTTTTTTAGCAGAGACCCTAGGGAATAAAATGGCGGTCCTTGCAACTTTTTATGTCACATGGTATGCACAGGGATTTTTTTAAACGTGTTTTTTTTTTTTTAAAAAAAACAGTTTGATGAATTTAAAAAAGCAAAAAACAGTAAAGTTAGCCCAATTTTCTTGTATAATGTAAGATGAAGAAAGATGATGTTACAGCGAGTAAATAAATACCTAACATGTCACACTTTAAAATTGCGCACACTCGTGGAATGTCGCCAAACATTGGTACTTAAAAATCTCCATAGGCGACGTTTTCATTTTTTTTTTTACAGGTTACCTGTTTAGAGTTACAGAGGAGATCTTGGGCTAGAATTGTTGCTTTTGCTCTAACACACCCAGCAATATATCACATGTGTGATTTGAACGACGTTTTTCATACGTGGCTCAACTTACGTATGTGCTCGCTTTTGTGCGCAAGCACTCGGCGACGGGGGCACTTTAAATTATTTTATTTTTTTATTCTTTATTTTACTTTTATTTTTTTATTTTTACACTTTCTCTTGAAAAAAAAATGTGATCACTTTAATTCCTATTACAAGGAATGTAAACATCCCTTGTAATAGAAATAGTGCGTGACAGGTCCTCTTTATGGAGATATGTGGGGTCATAAAGGCTGTCTTTCCAGCTGCGTCCCCGGCATTGTTTACTTCCGCCGGCCCGGACGTGATGTCATAACGTTGCGCCCAGGCCTCCGAGGGTCATAGAGACGACTGGAGACCATCTGGTCACCGGAAATCTCAATGCTCAACTTCCGGCGGTGACCGATTTGTTTTCCTGCTTGCCGATCACAGGGGCTAGCCGAAAGAAGCATCGGAGGGCAGCGGGAGGGGGGTTGTCCCTTCCCGCCACCTGTAAGAATGATCAAGCGGCTGAACTGCAGCTATAATTATTCTTACGGTGCACAGAATCGATGGCTGAAAAAGCTGATATTTGGATGATGCCTGTAGCTTCAGGCATCATTCAGATATCCTCACTCAAAGTTCAGGACATCATGTGACGACCTATGGGCGGAAAGTTGTTAAGGTGAAAAGCCTTCTGTGCTGCAGCCCCCCCCCCCAGTCCCCCTTATTCTTACCTGAGCCCGATCCAATCCAGCAATGTGCGCAAGCGCAGTGGCTCCAGTCGCTGTTGCTCTCCTCATTGAACAGATTGATAGCAGCAGGAGCCATTGGCTCCCGCTGCTGTCAATGAAAAGCTGTGACACGGGAGCGAGGGGCGGGGGCCGAATCCCGCTGTCTGTGTCAATGGACGCAGCAGCGGGACTTGGGAGCAAGCCCGCATGGTGCCACCATGGAAAATGGGTTTCCGTGGGGGCACCCGATGAAGAGGAGGGGCTTGGAGCGCGGGCGGAGGACCCCAGAAAAGGAGGATCGGGGCTACTCTGTGAAAAGCATTACACAGAGCAGGTAAGTATAGGCATGTGTGTTAATTTTATTAAAAAACAATCGAGGGTTTACAAACCCTTTAAGAAGACTATGAACTTTGGAAGCTGTTGCAAGAAAAGTTAGACAGGGGGCAAAGGACTAATTACCGTATTTTCTGCACCATAAGACGCACTCCCCCCCCCCCCCCCCCAGAAATATGGGGAAAAACATCTCTGCGTCTTATGGAGCGAATGTATGTTAGGCACCGCCCCCCCTGCTGCTGCTGGCAACGCCCCCCCCCCCGCCGCCACCGCCGGAAGAGAGGCAGGAGAGCGGAGGACAGACATCTGAAACCCCTGTGAGCGACATGGCGATCTCCTGGCTGGGCCTGACATTGTTGCTGAGACAGAAGACAGAGCATTCGGCCGCTCGGCCTGCTTTGTCTTCTGTTAGGAGGATGGAATGACATGAGGTAAGGCTGCATTCATGTGCAATGATCAGGCTGCATTTATGCGCAATGGTCAGGCTGCATTTATGTGCAATGGTCATGCTGCATTTCATGGGCACTGGTAAATATTTTGGGACACCATTTGGTTCAGAATATTTTTTTTCTTGTTTTCCTCCTCTAAAACCTAGGTGCGTCTTATGGTCAGGTGCGTCTTATGGAGCGAAAAATATGGTACCATGTGGCTGATCTTTCCCCATTACTGACCTACCATGTATTGTTTTGCACTTTGTCTATGTAGGTTGAGGGCCATTTTGGAAGAGGCAGGCCTTTGCTTCCTAATGTCAGATTTTCCCCCCTGATGATTGGTAAACCGATTGTTGGGGGAATATTCAAGCAACAGGAAAAGTGGAGGAAGCACAGATCGATGGAGTGAACAAAGCAGAAGCAGGAAGATCCTTGCACTGCAGGTCCTCAGGTACAGCGTTCTCTTTAGCAAAGAGAACAGCAAAATAGTGACATCACCAAATATTACTCCAAATCTCTGGGACTAGCAGTCAGAGGCAGCTATGGCTTAGTTGGTCTCACACTGAGAGCTAGAGCAATAAGGCTACAGAATAGTGCCAGGGAGATTTTTTCAGGGTACTGCTTTCACACAATGAACATTTCTAGGTATTTCCAACAGTATAGCAATCTTCACTTTTTAAGGTACATCTACCTTAAAGAGGAACTAAAGTCCGTAATGCTTACCTTACCTAAAACAATTCAACCTCTGCTAGGTCCCTTCTCTCTGGTTTCTTCCGGTGTTGGTCTTTTACCATCTGGGCTGATGCGGGATGAGGTAGCTCCCATACATGTACGGGAGTTCAGTCATCCCAGGACACAGGCACAGTGCCGGAATTTATACTTTAATGCCGCGTACACACGATCGGATATTCAAAATCCTGGATTTATTTCCGACGGATGTTGGTTCAAACTTGTCTTGCATACACACGGTCGCACAAATGTTGTCCGAAATTCCGAACGTCAAGAACGCGGTGACGTACAACACGTACGACGAGCCGAGAAAAATTAAGTTCAATAGCCAGTGCGGCTCTTCTGCTTGATTCTGAGCATGCGTGGAATTTTGTGCGTTGGAATTGTGTACAACAACAGATGTCCGATAGAGCCTACACACGGTCGGAATTTCCGACAACAAGCTCACATCGAACATTTGTTGTCGGAAATTCCGACCGTGTGTACGCGGCATAAGAAAGACTGCAAGTAGGCAGATAGGCTTGTTTTATTGCAAAAAAAAGATATTGCAAATCCCGCCTGCTTGCAATTAAAAAAAAAAAGACTTTAGTTCCACTTTAAAGTGATTGTAAAGACTTTGTTTTTATTTTTTAAAATTAACAAACATGTCATACTTACCTGCTCTGTACAATGGTTTTGCACTGAGCAGCCTCAAACTTCTTCTTCTGGGGTCCCCTGCCGGCACTCCTGGACCCCACCCCCCTGCTGAGTGCCCCCATAGCAAGCTGCTTGCTATGGGGGCACTCATGCGTGTTCACTCCCGACCGGGCTCTGTGTATTTATAAGACACACAGAGCGCGGCTCTGTCCGCCTCTGCTCCCCCCTCACTGGCTGTGATCGACAGCAGCAGAGAGAACTGAGAGAGCATCTGCAATGCACATTGCTAAATCGAGATTGGGCTCAAGTAAGTATGGGGGGGGGGGCTGGGGGGCTGGGGGGGAAGCTGCTTTCAGAAGGTTTTTTACCTTGATGCATAGAATGCATTAAATTAAAAAAAAAAAACCTTCTGCCTTTAGAACCACTTGAAGAGCACCCAGTTTTATTTGATTTGATTTCATTTGCATCTAAGCCCTCTTTGTAGTAACATGGCAAGGATCTCTGTTACCGTAACTTCCCTGCTTTACATAATTGAAACCTCCCCAATAGGGACATGGACAGTACTTGAGAGGGTTTTCTAGCACCACTCAAAACTAAAATTACAAAAGAATTCACCTTTGAGCCACAACTTCAAAGTCTAACTGTACTGCCACATTCTGCCAAGATCTGTTTTTGCTGCTTCCACTGACAGATATAATCACCTTCAATCTAGTGATGTCCCTGTTAGAAGGTTATGTACTTTCCAAGATGGTGCTCATACTCTGGGTGTAATGATGGTATTTAATATTAGATTGTAAGCTCTCAGGAGCAGGGCCCTTCTAATCAGGAACAGGGAGAGATGGAGGACATGTTGAGATAGGTAGTCCATCAAGCAGGACTGAGAATGCTGCATGGGATTTCAGATCAGCAGAGAGTTCTGTCCGCCCAATCAGGAAGTTAAGAACACACTGGATTTGGATCAGATATTGCGGTTATTTTTCAGTACTTGCAGGAATAAAATATGGGGGAATGTGCATGTATTTGTAGCGCTACCCCCAAGGGAGCCGCTTGGGGGATTGGGTTATCTGTTCTATGCCTCAACTCTGTGACTAACCTCAGCCCTTCTGTAGTGGGTGCCGCCCCCACCTGCACATCCTGCAGCTGCTGCTGGAAACAGGCAGCGGCGCTGATATTGCTGACAGGCTGGGGAAAGACACAGAGCCTGTCATGGTTGCGGGGGATTTCTCCCCCCTCCCTCTCCTCACTGCTACAGAGAGAGTTGAGCTGTGTGGGCGGTCGGCTGCAGCTGATTCCCATTGGCTGCAGCAGGGGACCAATCAAGAGGAGCAGCAGAGGATCTTGGGACATGTAGTCCCAAAGACAGGCGGCCCCATGTAAAGTCCCTGGGGGTAGACTACACATCCCAGCATGCCCAAAGGAGGAGACAGGGAGAAACACTATGAGACTTCCTGGGAGCAGGGGAGATACCACGATGCAAGGGAGAAGACTGGACACAGGAGATGGCAGCTCCTATTCACAGTCGGTGTGACCGCTTCCCTCCAAAAGCTCCACGGTCGGACACAGACCCATCTCCTCAGGCACCCCATCGGCTGTGTGGGTACTCGTACAGACGTTGCTGGGTGCTCCAGTCGCCAGGTAGCCAGTTGGGCAACCTGCAAGAGCCTGTTCCAGGACATCTCTCCACTGGGCCTTCTTGTTGAAGGATTGGTGAGTGGGCACTTGCCCAGGACACTACATGCAGACACCTTTGTCTTGTTCCTCTAACTATGCTAAAGAGAGACCTTTTGCCAAACTTGCTCTTTTGCTGAGCGGCCAGGACATCTCTAGCACACTTTAACCACTTGCCTTTCTGCCAGAAAATCTTGTAAATAAGTAATTTTTCTCCTTCACTGATGTGCGCTGATGAGGCTGCACTGATGGGCACTGATGAAGCGGCACTGATGGGGCACTGATGAGGGTGCACTGAAGCGCACTAATGAGGTGGCACTGATGAGGAGGCACTAATATGCAGCACTGATGGGCACTGATAGGTGGCACTGATATGCAGCACTGATAAGCACTCATAGGCGGCACTGATGGGTGGCACTGATGGGCGGCACTGATGAGCAGGCACTGATGGGCACTGAAAGGCAGCACTGACTGGCATCACTGATGGGCACAGATTGGTGTCACTGACGGGCACAGATTGGTGTCACTGATGGGCACAGACTGGCATCACTGCTGGGCACTGTTGGGCTGAACTGATAATTAGGGCACTGATAATCAGTGTCCTGATTATCTGCACAGGTCTCCCCTGTGAGGAGATGCCACTGATCCACTCTTCTCACACTCTTTCGATTACCGGCACTCTACCAAGATCGGGGTCGTGCCGTGTCCCAGGGACACATCGCACCTGTGATCGCTGCATGAAAATTACTGCAAGCACTTATAAGAGCTCAAGTATAGATACCTTTAACTCGGCTGTAAATTAACACCAGGAAATAGAGACAAGACCATTTAGTGGTAAATTAACTCAATGTAATGATACGGGTTAGAATCAATGTAGATATAAGCATAAATGAGCAGCATAGACGTGCGCACAGGGTGTGCCAGGTGTGCCTGGGCACACCCTAATTGCCTTGTGTGGTGCATATTCCCCCCTGTTTAGACCACTGATATTTCATCCCCCAAAAAAATGTTACAAAAGAAAATAATTTTTTGGAAAAGAAAATAAACAAAATTACACTGTCCACTGCCCTACTGACACCATCAGTACATATACACATGCATATGTATTTGAGCTTTGGGGTGCACACCCTAATGCAAGAGGCTGCGCACACCTATGATGAGCAGATAGATATTCAGACACAGTATGCTAGCCAGTGTAATGATTATGTTAAAGCAACTTATGTAGCCAAGTATTGGACAATGCATGTAGGGAGGAGAGGAGACACTACTGTGCCCAATGACTTTTACTTTTACTTTGCTTTAATGTCAGCACTGTAATACTCTAGTGCCCTTTCTTGATCTCTGGGGGGGGGGGGTGGAATCACCACTAAATAAGAAGCAGAGCATGATGGGACTTGTGGGACTGAAACCACTTTCTAACATTGTATTATAGCCTGATTAAACTGCATCTCCCAGGAAGCCTTGTGTGCAACTTCCAGGAGCCCCTGTGGCAGTAGGGGGGTGTCAGGGCTGGGCTCAGCCCTTCCTTCTCTGAGCTGGCCGCTCAGCTGTGGGCTAATTGCCAGGTCCTATCTCTCCACAGTTACTCAGCTGTTGATGATATCCTGCTCGTTAGTCCTGCCTACTTTAGCCGTCCAGTCCAGAGGAGCTCTGCCTTCGCCTTGGTCAACATCACAGAAACTATCTCCTGTGATCCTCGTCAAGACTTGCTTTGCTGACATCCCTTCTGGCTCCAGATCCTGCTTGCTGTTCCACTACATTGATCCTTGACTTCTGGCTTGGCTGATTATCCGTTCCGGTTACTGAACTTTGGCTATGTTTTGACTACGTTTGTTCTTTTTACTTTTATTATTAAACAAGTGTGATTTAACTGTACATCTGTCTCAGCCGGATTTCATGGTTTCTGACAGGGGGTTAGGAGGTGTTTCATCAGATTAGGCAACCCCTCAGATTTTGTAACGGAAGTGACGTTCTGTCGGACCATCTTGCTACACCCCGCACTCGTCCACAGTAAGGATACAGTGAGAAGGTGACAAACGGACATCTTGTAACACTCACCAGAGTCCTGCATTTCACACTTATTTTTAACAGTAATCTGAGCTTATATAGTGAAATACAGTATTTTTAAATCCGTCTAACAATTTGGATGTTGAATTTTTTAAAAGCAGCGGCAAGCCTGCTGATCTCACAGGTTTGCTAATCTGAAAGCGGCGGCGGCGGCGACAGAATGTCACTTTCGTTACAAAAGCTGACGGGTCGCCTAATCTGACGAAACAGAGGCCTCATAAGGAATTTCTGGGGGCTAGTTCATTCTCTTGGCAGTACGGGGCAATAGAGAGCACATCAGGGTGTGCCAGCATCTTCAGGAGGGGAAGGTCCTCAGTTACACAGCAGCTTTCCCTTCTCAGCGGCAGTTTTCCTGTGACATAACGGTGCAGCGGTCATCACACCAGTATTTGTCTTCAGTTACACAGCGACCATCATCACCAGAACAGGAATCTCAGCTAGACTACTGTCACAACTGAGGACTGGTGAGAGGGCCTGAGCTCCCAGTTATATCACATCACCCTGAGAGCAGGCCCAGTTATACTATTAGTAATCTGAGAGCAGAACTCCATCCAGTGGAATACTATACATTCTCCATAAATATCTGTCTGCTAGCAGAACCACCATATTATCGTTAAGAGCCTCCAAGACAATAATAGTGCCCCAACGTTGCCGGCAGAAGATCTAGAATCCCCTGTAGGACATTGATAAGGACATTAGGATATTGTTATTTCACAGGGTTGCTATCCTCCTTCTCCTCTTCTTCCTTAACTACAGCCTAGGCCTATAATAACCCTGGGTGCTCTGTGGTAGCATAATCTCCTGATCCTATATTTTTGTATTCCAGCTGCCATAGTTGCACTTCATGGCTTTTGTAACAGCTACAGTATGCTGAGTCCGGTTAGCTAGTTCATTCTATGCCATTTATTTATTATGTTTACTATTTATAGCTGTTTGTCTACCTGTTTACAGCTGTTGTTACGCCTTATTGTTGACATTGTCACTATTTTGAATTGTTTCAATACAGTGGAATAATTTTTTATTACTTTGCCTAATGCTTTTTTTAAATTGTATGCTGAAAGCCAATTGTGACAAACCCCTAGGTGTGGTTGCAAAATGCATTACTAAACCTTGAGTGTCAAAAGGGTTGAAGTGTTCTGAAGGTCGGAGTAGGCACAGAGGTCTTATACAATTCAGCGGCTCCTACAGGGGAAGCGCTATATTTAGATTTAAATTCTGTACCACTAGACTGAAATCAACTCATTAGTCAGCAATGTCTGCAATAAACAGTACATAGAAGCAAAAGGCGCACTGTAGATAAGATAGCTATAACTGATTTAGAGTGCACTCTTAAAATATGGCTAGGATATGGCACAGTGACCCCTGAAAGGTACCTCCTAATATAACAAGGAGAATGGGTGGAGATCAGTTTTCCAGAGATACTGGAAAGGTTTTTTTATGTACCAACATCCCTAAAGATAGTAAAACAAAAATGTATGTAGAATGTGGGACTTTAGAGGTACACCCAATATATGAAAAAACGCTATCAATTAAAAATTATGTAAATATTTATTGAAACAATTTTAAGAAAAAGCAGTAAAACGTGAAAACAGTTTACATTCATAGTCAGAGGTGAACATCCTTAACCTAGTATTGACAAATGAAGAAAAGAACTGTAATCACACAAGTCTAAGCGTAGCCACGTCCACAAATTTCAACATGTTTCACCTAAGAGGCTTCATCAGGAAAATGGACGAGGACTTTTGACTATTCAAAGGCAATATACATGATAAGAACAACCTCGATAAGAGTTCCAGGGAAGTCGCAGGACCCGGGGCGTCAAGTGAGAGGAGAGGATAGGAGGGGGAACCCTCAGAGTTCACTCCCCCTGTAGTTCAGAGAAATTGCCAGATCACCCGTAGGGAGGGATGTGTGTTTTTGTAAGTAAAAACAGTCCAAAACAGAAGAATTAATAACAATATCAACATCCAGTAAAACAAACAGGTATTTATATTGGGAGCTCATGCAGACTAATGGCACAATGCCAAATATGGAAATGCATCTATGCGAGAATCCAAAAAGGACACAGCTACTTCATAGTTTCTTAAAGAAATCACAACACTGTGTAAGAGACTGCATCACATTCCTACTGGTACAGCTGGAAAAAGGCCCAAAGGTAATAAACCTCAAAGGGTAGTCATTTCCTATGTTCCAAATAGAGCAAGGAGGTGACTGATGGTAATCTAAGAAAAAGAGACAAGAAAACAGGCACCTAAAGCAGTGCTTAGTTCCCGGTAACTGGGAACTAAGCACTGCTTTAGGTGCCTGTTTTCTTGTTCCCCCTCCTCTCCTCTCACTTGACGCCCCGGGTCCTGCGACTTCCCTGGAACTCTTATCGAGGTTGTTCTTATCATGTATATTGCCTTTGAATAGTCAAAAATCCTCGTCCATTTTCCTGATGAAGCCTCTTAGGCGAAACATGTTGAAATTTGTGGACGTGGCTAAGCTTAGACTTGTGTGATTACAGTTCTTTTCTTCATTTGTCAATACTAGGTTAAGGATGTTCACCTCTGACTATGAATGTAAACTGTTTTCACATTTTACTGCTTTTTCTTAAAATTGTTTCAATAAACATTTACATAATTTTTAATTGATAGTGTTTTTTCATATATTGGGTGTACCTCTAAAGTCTCACATTCTACATACATTTTTGTTTTACTACCTCCTAATATAAGCAATAGACAAAGGTCTCTGTGGAGCAGCTTTGGAAGAGGCAGTCCTCAGTCCTATCTCTTCAGCTGGCTAGTGTTGGGGCCCAGTTTTCCCAGAGGTGCACACAAGTACAGTCCCAGTAAAATGTGCATGCAGCGAGTAAGGCTACTAGATAGGTGTATAGTCAGTTTCTAAAAGGCTCCGTCTCTCTAGCAGCAGATTGTTATGGCTGCAAGGCCCTTTCACCAGACCCAGCAACACAGCCACAGTGGTCTCCCTGGTCAGATGTCTGCTCACCTCCAGATTGCCTGGGGCAACTTTGGTCCTAAGCAGAGCAAAGACTGTATCGTGGGAGTGGCCCAGTCTCTTGGCACACAGGTCACAGCTCTGTATTCTGCCGCACTGCTCTCCAACCTCCAGTGAATTGCCTGGGAAAAGTCCTAAGTTCTCCTCCTTCTTTTTACAGGGCTTTGTGGGTGCTGTAGTTCAAGTCCTGTTACTTGCATTGTGCAGCATTCCTAAGGGAACTAGATGTCCCATGATCATTCTCCAGTCTTCCCTGATTGGCCCTCTGCCGCTGCTTGTTAGGAGGGAGGGGGAGCAGGAGCGAGAGGGGGGGAGACAGCCCACAGCAGTTCACATCTAGTCCGCACTGGAGCCACACAACACAGTGGCGGGGGGGTGAAGGAGGAGAAGAGGTTGGCACAGGAGCACACTGCCCAGCCGCTACATATTTTAAAGATGACCATAAAAAGTTTTTTAATTAATTTTAACCTTGCATACACTTTAGAGCCTATCTTCAGGAATAAGTATATTTTTCATTGTTTTAGCATTTTAGTAATGGGTCCCATTGTTTGTTTTATAGTCTTGGATGAACTCTTACTACTTATAATACCGTACGCTTACAGATTAATTAGAACAGGACAAACATTGTTCTGCTAGGTCCTCAGCCCACACACCATGTGTGTATAGAAGGTAGTCATTATCCGCTGTTAATCTCAGCAAACGATTCCATGAGGACACGGAGGAAGGAGCTAGATATAATTATTCTTTCCAAGGATATTTTATTTCCTGGCAGATTCTATATTTAAAGATAGAGGGGCTATGTACAAGAACCGGAGAAGAGGAAATCATCTGTGTCAAACTGTCAAGCCATAACAACTAGTTTCTATACTACAGAGAGGTTGGAATCTTATTCAGAGTGAGCTGGCACTGGGAACTATGTTTCTGAAATGATTTCTGCTTCCTTGCCACTAGGGAGGTCTTTTCTCAGTAGGGTCACTATCTACATGGAGCCTGTATTCTGTGTGTTTGGGTGTCCTGCCCAAGTTCAAAATCATACTAAAACGCAGGGCCATTTTTTTTGTGAAGCCAAAAGAGAGTTTGGTCTAGCCACAGTGTGATGCACAGCCTGATGCCTAGGTTAGGAATGATAACTGACGATTGTTTCTTCTGCCTTTAGAAGCCCCCATTTTATTAAGGCAAGCAGGCCTACCAATACTTAGTTGCCCTCAGATTTTAGAATACTGTGCTATAGCACCTTCTAGCCCCAAGACTGATCAGGCAGAAGGCAGTGGCTGCTGATGGAATTGGGCAGTCCAAGGTTAGGGTAGGTGGTGGGAGAGCATACTCCAGTAAACAGTTGCGAGGTCAGGGCTGGTAGCGGGCAAACATAATCCAGTAAAGAATCTTAAGTCAAGTCAGACGGCACTCAAAAAGGGTACAATCAGGGTACAAAACAGGGGTCAGCAATGAGGTGTTCAACGATAGGTAATACAGTAGGCAAGGCATGACATCACAAACCCAGCCCAGCTACTACCTAAATAAAGCACCAGAGAAGTGCAGCCAATCCGAGTAGAACAGTCAGAGGCAGGGGTGTGGCCTCTGGCCAATAAATGGAAGGAGAAGCCGGAGTGATCGCTGCCCTTGTTGCTGCTGAGGGCAGCTGAGTGGCAAGGAAGGAGGTAGGAAGCATGAAACTGACCGCTAATAGAAAATGACTAAGACTGAAATTGAGCCTTCACTAAGGTCCATTTAGACACGAACCTGCGACTTGGCACCACCCCCTCCATCTTCTGATTGGCTCACTGGCTGTGATTGACAGCAGCAGGAGCAAATGGCTCCAGCTGCTGCCAAAAGCTGATCTGGAGTGTGAGTACCCGGAGAGGCAAGGCTCTCCTGGACATTGCTGGATAGAGAGGGGGCTTAAGTAAATATTAGAGGGGGCTGGGGGGGGGGGGGGGGTTACTGCACATAAAATGTTTTTAAAAAACCTTGTGCCTTCACTTTTTCTTAGATGTGATAACTGCATTTTCTTTCTTTCTTTCTCTTTCTTTCTTTCTTTCTCTCTTTCTTTTTCCTCTTCTAGGCACTCTAATACAGAAGGTGTGTTTCTGGCCAGATCGCCAGGTGAAAGCAGAGGAAAAAAGTGGACATTCACCAAATAAAACAAGTAATTCACACCTGGCTCCCGCCCCTCCCTCTTCCAGTAACAAATATCTTTGTTACTTTTTTGTGCTGTAGCACGGCTCTTTCTACTTTCTTACATAGAGGAGAATGATTACATAGTTACATAATTGGTGAGGTTGAAAAAAGACACAAGTCCATCAATTCCAACTGTGTGTGAGCTTTTATGTTAATATTACATTGTATATCCCTGTATGTTGTGGTCATTTAGGTGCCTATCTAATATTTTTTAGAAATTATTTATGCTCCCCGCTGAAACCACTGCTTGTGGAAGAGAATTCCACATCCTTACCACTCTAACAGTAAAGAACCCTCTAGGCAGTTTAAGGTTAAACCGCTTCTCTTCTAATTTTAGTGAATGGCCACGTGTCTTTTTAAGGAGGAAAAGTTTTATCCCAATTGTGGGATCACCAGTACGGTATTTGCACATTGAAATCATATCCCCTCTCTTGCGTCTCTTCTCCAGAGAGAATAAGTTCAGTGCTTGCAGCCTTTCCCCATAGCTGAGATCCTCCAGTCCCTTTATTAGCTTTATTGCCCTTCTCTGGACTCTCTCCAGCTCCAGCACATCCCTCCTGAGAACTGGTGCCCAGAACTGGACGGCATACTCCAGGTGTGGCCGGACCAGAGTCTTGTAGAGTGGGAGAATTATCATTTTATTTCTAGAGTGAATCCTCTTTTTAATGCATGCCAATATTCTGTTGGCTTTGCTTGCAGCAGCTTGGCATTGCATGCCATTGCTGAGCCTATCATCTACTAAGACCCCCAGGTCCTTTTCCATCCTAGATTCCCCCAGAGGTTCTCCCCCTAGCTAGTAGATTGTATCATATTTTTGGCACCCAAATGCATTATTTTACATTTTTCAACATTAAACCTCATTTGCCATGTAGTTTCCCACCCCATTAATTTGTTTAGATCTTCTTGCAAGGTTTCCATATCCTGCGTAGAAGTTATTGCCCTGCTTAGCTTAGTATCGTCCGCAAATACTGAGTGTTAGGTACCTGGTAGTAGAGCCTGACTTGTAGGAGAAGACCTCTCATACAACGCTGGTTCAGGAGCCACTGGAGTGGGAACAGTGGTCTCCTGAGCACAGTGGGGTAGGAGTGCCTGTAGAGCGGAGTCTTCTGGTACTGAAGTGATGAGAGATCCCACAGGGATGGCTGGACTGCAGATCAGGTGGAGACTGGAGGCCGCAAGCTGGAACACTTGTAGATGCAGAGATCACTGGAGCTGAAGCTGAAGGTGCAACAGCAAAGACAACAACAGGCACAAGCAGGGTCAGACGGTCCGGGTCGGCAGGGTTATGAGACAGGCAAACAGCAGGCAGAGGCAGAGTCGGTAGGCAGGCAGAGGTTGGCAACGGAATCAGGCAGGTAGCAGGAGAGTAGTCAGGCAGGGTAACAGCAATCAGGTTCAGGTTAACACGAATCACAAAGCTGAGACGAAGCAGCAATGTGCCAGAGGCACAGGAGGGCTTTTATGTGCACTTTGGCGCCAAACCGGCGCTATCGCGAACGCGCGCACGCCCGTACGCACGCACGTGCACACGCGCGCGCCCAAGCGCCGCGTACCCGCGCGCGCCCTAGCGCCGCGCTGACGCCCGGGAACAACAGGGTTTTGCTGAGATGTGTGTAACGGAGCGCGCCGGCGCATAGGCGCGTGCCGACGCCCAGGTCAGGCGCCAATGATACCCTGACACTGAGATTGAGCTGTTTATCCCATCCTCCAGATCGTTTATGAATAAATGAAATAGGATTGGTCCCTGGGGGACCCCGCTTTCCACACCAGACCATTCTGAGTACTCTCCATTTATCACCACCCTCTGGACTCGCCTCCGTAGCCAGTTTTTGATCCATGTACTCACTCTTTGGGCTATGCCGACAGACCTTGGTTTGTACAGTAAACGCTTATAGGAAACTGTATCGAATGCCTTTGCAAAATCCAGATACACCACGTCTACAGGCCTTCCTTTATTTAGATGGCAGCTCACCTCCTCATAGAAGGTTAATAGGTTGGTTTGGCAAGACTGATTTTTCATGAATCCATGCTTATTACTGCTAATAATACTGTTTTTTTTACTAAAATCTTGTATATAATCCCTTATCATCCCCTCCAAGAGCTTGCAAACTATTGATGTTAGGCTAACTGGCCTGTAGTTCCCAGGGATATATATTGGTCCTTTTTTTAAAAATTGTTGCTACATTGGCTTTTCTCCAATCAGCTGGTACCATTCCAGTCAGTAGACTATTCGTAAAAATTAGGAACAGTGGTCTGGCAATTGCTTGACTGGGTTCCTTAAGTACGCTCGGGTGTAGGCCATCTGGTCCCGGTGACTTATGTTAAGTTTTTCAAGTCTATTTCTAATTCTATCCTCTGTTAGCCATGAGGGTGCTTCCTGTGACGTGTCATGAGGATAAACATTGCAGTCTTGGTTACTGAATCCCCCCGTTTCCCTCGTGAAGACTGAGGAGAAGAATAAATTCAGAACCTTCGCCATCTCTCTATCTTTTGTAATCAAATTCCCTTCTTTATTCTTTATGGGGCCAATATGTTCTGACCTGTTCCTACTATTTATATATTTAAAGAATTTCTTGTTTTTTTGTTTTTTTTTACTCTCCTCCGCTATGTACCTTTCATGTTCTATCTTGACTGCCCTGATTTCACCCTTACATTTCTTATTACATCCTTTGTAAAGTTGGAATGCTTATGATGACCCCTCAGCCTTGTATTGTTTGAAGGTCTTCTTCTTTGCTTTTATATGCATTTTTACATTGGAGTTAAGCCACCAATGACTTTTATTAGCGCTTTAAAAAAAATGTTGTGCTTCTTGATGTTGTGCCACCCCCCACCCCCCATGCTTCTGATGGCGCATGTGCTTCACCGGATTCCATGTTTTTGCAGATGTGCCTCCAGGCTTCGGGACCCGGCAAAGACCTGTGGCACTGTCATGTACCTGGTAGGTTTTGAGCCTGAAGTGCAGAGAAAGACCTCCCTTACAGCTCCCACTCCTGTTCCCCTGGAATGGAGACAGAAGGCCCAGGAGTGAGGAGTGGTATGGGTGCCTGGCAGGATCAACAGTCACTGGAAGTTCAGGAGTGGTGGCACCCTCTGGAACCTGAAGCTGAAGAGGAGGCTGGAATGCAGAGAGGACCCGGAACCACAGCAGGTAAGTAAGCAGGTAAGTAAGCAGGACTGAACAGCTGAGCTGGAACCAGGAACAAGGCAGCAGGTAGTAGACTGGAACGCTGGACTGGAACCAGGAACAAGACAGCAGGTAGTAGTCTGGAACGCTGGACTGGAACCAGGAACAAGGCAGCAGGTAGTAGACTGGATACTGGACTGGAACCAGGAAAAAACAGCAGGTAGTAGCCTGGAACGCTGGACTGGAACCAGGAACAAACAGCAGGTAGTAGCCTGGAACGCTGGACTGGAACCAGGAACAAGGCAGCAGGTAGTAGTCTGGAACGCTGAACTGGAACCAGGAACAAGGCAGCAGGTAGTAGACTGGATACTTGTATCAGACAGAGGGATGGTCAAACAAGCCGGAGGTCGGTATCGGTCGAGCAGCAGAGGTACCAGGGGAAACACAGAGGGATGGTCAGGCAAGCCAAGACGGTCTGGTGCAGGCTGATAACAGGATGGTCTAACAGGAAGCTGGGTCAGATAGCAGAGTACACAGGTCAGATCAGGTAAGGCACACGGAACGCTGTAGGGCAGACAGCGGGGATTGAGTGTGACAGGCCAGTTTAAATAGCCCGCCTAGCACTAGCGGGAGTGCGAGCGCATGCCTGTGCGTGACAGCACCCGTTAACGCGCGCGCATGCGCAGTGGAACCGGTGGACGTGTCCCCGTGCGTCTGGATCGCCGATTACTGGCTGGATCTTCATGACATCGCCCCCCCCAAGGGGCAGCCTCCGGATGCCCCTTTGAAGAAATTTCTCCGGATGGGCTCTTTTAAAAGATTGCAACAGATTTTCAGCATGAATTTTATCCTCAGGTTCCCATAGCTCTCTCAGTCCTACGTTCTCTTAGGCGTCGACCGATCTGGATGGTTAGATTGATCAGTGCATTTAAAGTCTGTGGGGTACCCACCCTGGCCAATTCATCCTTCAGAGAGTCAGAAAGTCCCATTCGAAACTGATAGCGGAGAGCCGCATCATTCCAATTTGTGTCCGCACTCCATTTTCTGAATTCCGCCACATAGTCCTCTGCAGCCCTGCGACCCTGTTGAAGGGTGTGCAAAGCCGCTTCTGCAGTCACGGACAGCTGGGGGTCATCATACAGCTGACCCAATGCATCAAAGAAGGTGGAGAGGTTAGTCAGGGATACGTCCTTTTGCTCCAAGAGGCGATGGGCCCAGGTTTGGGGGTCACCAGAAAGCAGAGAGATTACGTAGCCCACCTTGGTAGCCTCCAGGGAAAAGGTACGTGGCTGAAGAGCAAAGAACAATTCACAGGAGTTGCGGAAAGCCCTGAATTTAAGGCGATTTGCGGAAAAACGTTCAGGCGTCGGGACCTTGGGTTCTGGAGGGAGCATCACCACCGTTGAGGAAGGCCCGACTGAAAGAGCAGGAGCGGAAGGAACTCCCTGGGCCCCAATGGGATTAGACAAGGTTAACACTCGTTCCTCCAGCCTGGTGTATCCTTGCTGTAGATCCTTGACTGCTTCAGTCAATCCTGCCAGGTGTGCACAAAGTTCCTCCATGGGAGACGTTCCCTGCTCAGGCTCAGACATGGCTGTCTGCTACTGTCACGTACCTGGTAGGTTTTGAGCCTGAAGTGCAGAGAAAGACCTCCCTTACAGCTCCCACTCCTGTTCCCCTGGAATGGAGACAGAAGGCCCAGGAGTGAGGAGTGGTATGGGTGCCTGGCAAGATCAACAGTCACCGGAAGTTCAGGAGTGGTGGCACCCTCTGGAACCTGAAGCTGAAGAGGAGGCTGGAATGCAGAGAGGACCCGGAACCACAGCAGGTAAGTAAGCAGGTAAGTAAGCAGGACTGAAGAGCTGAGCTGAAACCAGGAACAAGGCAGCAGGTAGTAGACTGGAACGCTGGACTGGAACCAGGAACAAGCAGCAGGTAGTAGCTTGGAACGCTGGACTGGAACCAGGAACAAACAGCAGGTAGTAGCCTGGAACGCTGGACTGAAACCAGGAACAAACAGCAAGTAGTAGCCTGGAACGCTGGACTGGAACCAGGAACAAGGCAGCAGGTAGTAGTCTTGAACGCTGGACTGGAACCAGGAACAAGTCAGCAGGTAGTAGACTGGAACGCTGGACTGGAACCAGGAACAAGCAGCAGGTAGTAGCCTGGAACGCTGGACTGGAACCAGGAACAAACAGCAGGTAGTAGCCTGGAACGCTGGACTGGAACCAGGAACAAGGCAGCAGGTAGTAGTCTGGAACACTGGACTGGAACCAGGAACAAGGCAGCAGGTAGTAGACTGGATACTGGTATCAGACAGAGGGATGGTCAAACAAGACGGAGGTCGGTATCGGTCGAGCAGCAGAGGTACCAGGGGAAACACAGAGGGATGGTCAGGCAAGCCAAGAGGGTCTGGTGCAGGCGGATAGCAGGATGGTCTAACAGGAAGCCGGGTCAGATAGCAGAGTACACAGGTCAGATCAGGTAAGGCACACGGAACGCTGTAGGGCAGACAGCGGGGATTGAGTGTGACAGGCCGGTTTAAATAGCCCGCCTAGCACTAGCGGGAGTGCGCGCGCGTGCCCGTGCGTGACAGCACCCGTGAACGCGCACGCATGCGCAGTGGAACCGGTGGCCGTGTCCCCGTGCGTCTGGATCGCCGATTACTGGCAGGATCTTCATGACAGGCACAAAATTTAAACACAATTTAATTGGCTAGCATTCTGGATAATCTCTACAATCTACAATGAACACCATGGATTTTCAGTGCACACAAGTGCCTATTACCATTTGTTTTTGAACCACTCAGTTATTCCCAGACTGCCTTGTAGGCTCAGCCAAAGACGCCTTTGCCGATAACAAATACTCATGACATGATTTGTTGCATGTTTATACTTTTTTCTTTAACAAAACATTGTTCTGAAAAAAACTAATGCCTAAAAATAAATTTCCTTAGAGAACAGTAATTCTAATTACTGTAAAATTACTGAAACATTTTGTCAGATGACTATAAATTACCTTCATTACAGGCTCCTGCTAATCAGGATTCCACAACTTGCCTTCAGCAACAGCACACAAATGTGGAAAATAAGGCCTCCATTCTGTCCTCTGTCATCTCTTTATATTTGTAGGGTCTCTGTCCTATGATGTTATGTCCTAAAAATAGCTAATGTTAGGCTGCAACCAGCCTGAGCATTTGTTTACCTTCTTCTGGCTCTACCCTTATGGCCTGTCTACACAATTAGAAAATCATACAAAAATACTGCTTTCGAATCGATCATACAATAATCTCTACTTTATTACACAGCTTTTGAGAGCCGATCACGACAGTTCATCCGATATTATCCAAAAAATTTTCTTGTACAATACCAGAGCGTACGATTTTTGTTTAATCAGTACAGTTGTCCTTTGAAAATACAAATACAATACAACACATTACATAACTTCTGAATTTTTATTCTGACGTATGAGCATTTTCACTTTAGTAAACTCTTCATTTTCAAAATGAACAAAAAAGAAAGGGATACTTATAAAGTATGCCTAGGTCAGACTTTAATGGCATACGAAACAAATAGCAAGGTATAGAAAAATAACAATGTTTATCACGAAACTACAATACATGAATAGAGCATTCAAAAGAAACACAGCTTGACCAAACCAGAGATCATATAGGTACAAGTGCATAAACAAGGATAGTAAATACTGAAA